>OZ022492.1:8168570-8471557 GCA_963989405.1 Trypoxylon attenuatum | reverse complement strand
GGTTTGGTACACCCCTTGTCGATACGCGGGCGGTGTTTCTCCGCTTAATTAATATGAAAGGGGGTTTGGTACACCCCTTGTCGATACGCGGGCGGTGTTTCTCCGCTTAATTAATATGAAAGGGGGTTTGGTACACCCCTTGTTGAATTCTCTCTTTTCTTCTTCTTCCCATTGGTAGTCGATCGGGTTTTTGACATAACCTCCTACGCCAGGCACCTGTCTCTTGGCTCGTTCGTTTCCCGCTGCGACAGCTTACTATCCCACCGCTGCCACCAGAAAATTATGACCCTGTTACGTCCCGAGGATGGTCGATCAGAGGGACGGCGAGCCGTCACCAATCTATCGCTCTGATCCCCAAGCGTGGTCGTTTTTTCGGAAGATTGACCCGTTAAACTCTGGGATGGCCGATCAAGGACTCAGGTTGCCTTACGTCCATCTATCGTTCTGATCCCAGAGCGGTCGCTCTTCGCTGGGATACTATTGGTTCGCGCGGTCCGGAGGATGGTCGATCAATGGTTAGGGGTACCCTAACCAATCTATCGCTCTGATCCCCGGCGGCGGTAGCCCCCAGATTATGCCTCTTTTCGGGTCAGTTGAATACTCGGAACTCTACCCTGGGACGAGGCGCTGTCGCGGCGAGGAAAAGACTAAAGCACGACCTACCTATTTCAGGCGTCGGAGTTCAACGCTATGGAACTGTCGCTTACCTAGGGACTGACTGGAGCGGAGGACAGGATGTGATGAGGGTCTCCTTAGTACTACGAGATCTTTGGTTTATGAATCCTGTTCGGATATGGAAATAGGAAGGATCGAAGTGAGTCGTAGCCCAAGCATCGCTAGTATTTGGATAGCGCGCAGAAAAATGGGCTAAATTATCCTAGACGGATCACACTCGGGGTGAACACGTACTAGGCGCGGCAATAATTTGGAAAGAGAGGATCTGTCTAATCTAATTCCAATCGTGGCTCCAAGCGTCGCTAATTAACCGAGTAGCGCGCACGCGGAGGAGCTAAATATTCGCGGCTGCATATTAACTGTCATTGGGAATAGGAGGATTTGACCACTGTAATCGCGGACGTTTTCTATGATGATCGCGCCTTTGTTCGTTCGTGTGTCGCGATCGCTGTGCCTCGCGATTGAATTTAAATAGGTGGATCATCTTAGTTACTTTATTAATTAAGTTTCCGGTATCGTTCTTATACAACTTGCGCATTCCACTCGCGTAATTATAACGATAAGTCGCGTTATTTCGTTTGCGTAATTGTAATAAGTCGCGTTAATTCACTCGCGTAATTGTAATAGTCGCATTAATTCACTCCCGTAATTGCAATGAGTCGCGTTAATTTGCTCGCGTGGTTATAATAAATCGCGTTAAAGTCGAAGCTAGATCTCGCAGTAACTAAGGGTAAAAAGGGGGATTCCTAAATTTACGTGGCAATACCACGGAGTCGCATCGAGAGTTCGCGGCCTAATATAAAAGATATTTGACTTACGTTTGGATTGGTTAGCAAGGCTTCAGTCCTTGGCTGGATAGAAGTGGCACAATGCACTGACTCGATCAACTAAGTCGCGATGTACTAGTCGAGAACTGACTCGGGAAGATACGTGTTGGCTGGTTGAACTCTCGATGTGAACTGACTTTGCGACTGGCTCTCTGGGGCTCGTGAGCCTCAGCCCCACTCCGCGACTTGGGTCCGTGCGGTGGGGACAACCAATCGGAGAGCGCGAGCGGCGGTGGGGGATCCCTACTCGGCGCTCGTTCTCACGCTGCGCTCGTTGCAACGTCAGCAGTCTCACGGCGAGACTGCAGGTGCTTATCTACTGCTCGAGTTATCGGATACTGCAGGTGTTAATCTATGTCCGTCGGCGGTTTGTCTCGTGAGAACAGTCTGTAACTGATTTGCGCTTAATCTATATCCGTCAGCGGTTTGTCTCGTGAGAACAGTCTGTAACTGATTTGCGCTTAATCTATATCCGTCAGCGGTTTGTCTCGTGAGAACAAACTGGACTTGGTACTCCCGTGGTAACTTATATTCTTTTGACACACGTGGGCCGCGTGTCGCTATACACTGGGAGTCTCGCAATTAATATAGCGCTTATTCTATAATTACTCTAATCCTACTATGCTAACGTCTTTCCTACTCTATCGATATTGTTACTTGTTGGAGTTAAGGGTTGGTCTTGATTCGAAAGATGGCTTAAAAAAATTAAATAAATTGAAATAAATTCTAAACTGGATCGCAGGTGTTAGTTTAAGCCAAGAAGTATTCAAGGCAGGTCAGAGCAGATCAGAGCAGGTCAAGTTTTGATTCTGTTGTCTCGAAAAGAATTTTCGAGGTGTCCCGACTTGAAAGATGTCTCGAAAAAAAAATAAAATAAATTGAAATAAATTCGGGACTGGATTGGATCTGTTAGTTTAAGTCTCGAAGTACCTCAAGGCAGGTCAGAGCAGGTCAGAACAGGTCAGGTTTTGATTTTACTACCTCGAGAAGAATTTTCGAGGTCGGATCGGATTGGTTATAAGCCTCGGAAAAATAGAGGGAAGCTCGGAAAAATCAAAGACCAAGTCAGGTGTGCTTGGTGCAGGTCAGGGAAGGTTACAACAGGTTAGGTTTGGTCAAGTCAGGTTAGGTGGTTTTTGGGCAGGTACTTAAAAATATCTCCTCCGATGGTGTCCCACCTTGTCGTTGGTGGAGGAGCTTGCGTGGGGTAACGATCCTGTGGGCTATGCCGGCGGGGACCTTGGTCCCCGGCAGGTACTACCATGCCGGAAAGGTCACGGGGGAGCCCCCAGACTAAGAGGACACCCAGGGGTTGGCGGCCTTGGCTCCAATCGCCCGGTCGCACGGGGCCGTTAGAGTCGGTCCGACTCCCGTGCATAGGATACGAGGTCGCGTGCATGCAAGGGGTTGGCGAGATTCGGGGGAGGAGCGATGCCCCACAAGGGATAGCCCCGCTGCCGGGTCGCCTTCGTGCTCGCTGCACTCCGGGTGCTGCAGGCGGTGCCGCGGGGGCAACCTGCAGTACCGTGGTCGTCGGGGGGTTTGCACCCCTCCGTTAATTGGATGGTCACGTGCGGGTCGAGGGTTGGCGAGATTCGGCGGGGGAGCGAAGCCCCGCAAGGGATAGCTCCACCGCCGGGTCGTCATCGTGCTCGCCGCACTCTGGGTGTTGCAGGGGAGGCTGCATGCGCCTCTGCACCCCACGGTCGTCGGGCGGTTTTGTCCGCCTGTTCGGATGTGTGCCGGTAGGGGGTTGGCAAACCAGGGGGGGAGTGGGTCCCTCGGATCGCTCTGCCGCTGGCGCGCCTCCGTGCCCGCCTGCACTCCGTGCGTTGCGGGTGCGGGCGAGTCTATGCGTGTGGTATGTGTGAGTGTCTGTGTGTGAGTGTCTCTGCGAGAGTATGCGCACCCGCACGCCGAGGGTCGTCGGGCAGTTCTGTCTGCCCGTCCAGTATGGATGAGAACCCAAGGGGCCAACCGCAGTAATGCGGTGGGCACGGGAAATGGCGCACCCGGGTTCCCTGAGCCGGCGATCGGGTAATGCCACCGATCGCCTATATACCGGGATCTCTCTGGCGACTTCAACAACCGAAGCAAAGGCATAGTGGAGGTAAGTTGTCGTCCAGAGGGTCCCGGGGGCCTTGGCTTAATCGCCCGGGCTGCGAGGAAGGAAAACCTCTGAAAAAACCCCCTAATCTAAGGTGAGGAGACGTGCCGAGAGATGAGTGGCTGATGGGTAATTCAGTCATTAGCGCCCACCCCTGAGGCACCTGCCGCACCTCTGGTGGTATGTAGGCCGAACCCGGGTAAGGCGGCTCTACCCGGGCCGTATGGTTCCGACCTTTCTTTGTGGGCCCTGATCAAAAGGGGCCCGGTTATGATTATGGTTGCGCCACCCAGGCATAAAATGGAAAATTCGGACGTGAAGGGGAGTGGAGGCGGAGGAGCGGGGCGTAGGCTTGAGGTAGCTCGGGCGGAGGTCCAGCCGGGCGGGCGGTCGCGTTCGAGGTCGCGTTCGCGCAGCCCAGTTGGAGTAGGGGGAGGAGTGGGCGAATTTGGATGCAATCGCTCAACGGCTAAGGAGGGAGCGGGCGCAAGTGCGCCGAGCGCAGGGGAGGAGGTTGGCGGCCGCAACCTAGAGGGTGGAGAGGTCGACCTAACCGGCGGGGGCTCCGATGGGCGGGCGTCGGGGACTGATTGCGACAGCGACAGCTCCGTGAAGACCATCGTTCGGAAGACCGGCGTTGTGAAGAAGCGTGGTCGCCCCGTGACGACTGGGTTGGGAGTTGGGATGGTTGAGAGGAAAGCTGCAGCGGCCGAGGAGCGGAAGCGCGCTGAGGCGGAGCGCCTGATCGCAGGGATTAGCGATCCGACTGTCCCGCCGAAGCCCTTCCGCTCCACCAGAAAGGACTTCCCCACGGTGGAGTCGGTGGAGGAGGAGATTGCAGGTATGCCCATCACGGGTGTTATGGCGCGTGCCCTGGAGAGCCTGGACGTTGTATCTAAGGCCGCCAGGTGCGCCCATGGCATGAAGGGCAGTGCAGCCAGCTCGGTCCAGGAGGCGGTGGTGCAACTCCGGGCCTTCTGTAAGGCAATGGGAGTGGCAGCACTGGCATCCGGGTCCGGAACTGGTCCCTTAAGCTCGGAGGTAGTACTCGCGGCTGATGAGCAACAGAGTCGCCTTTCAGCGGATCTTGGGACTCTCCAGGCGGAGAATAGTCGTCTGAGATTGAGGCTGGAGGCGTTGGAGAGGGGCGAGAGTGGTTTGGGAAGGGTTTTCCGCTTTTCCTCCTCCGCGTCGCCGCCCAGGTCGCCGCCAGCAAAACGACCAAAGGACGGAACCCTAGAAAGGGGCGATGTCGGGGGAGGAGGATGGACCCCGCATTGCCCGCGAGGGAGAACCCGCCATATTCCTGGACAGTATGCGGAGCCGCAGGGAGAGGATTCCGGGCCTCGCATCCCTCTCCTGAGGGCTGCGACGTCGTGGCTCGGCGGGGCCCCCGAGGTGGAAATGGGTGCGGCGGGAGTGAGTGCCGGGCCGAGTTCCTCGTCCTCGCTCTCTCTGATGGCGAGGGTGGAGATCGCTGAGATCGTGGCCGCGACGCTAAAGGCTGCGGGTGTAGGAAATGCACCTGCGCGCGCCGCTCCGACGACGGCGAAAGGCACGAGGGAGCGACCGCCCGCGCCGCCGCAACAATCGGGGAGCAAACAGGCCAGCGCCGCGGGGGGAGCCGCACCATCGGGGAAAGAGGCAGTCCAGCAGCTGCGGGACGCCGGGGATTCTTCTTCTAAGAAAAAGAAGAGGAAGAAGAAGAAGAGGAAGAAGGTGGCGCCTATGGATGGAGCCGCGAGTGCCGCGGTCACTTCGGGTGTAATCCCCTCAGGGGCACCTGCCTGTACTCCCGCCGCTGGGGCCAAGGGCACGGAGGAATGGACCCGGGTAACCTACCGGGGCGGCAGGAGGGTGGTGCAGAGGATAGGGGCCGCCAGTAAGCGGATTCCACCTCCAGCACCCCCTAGCCTGACCGGCGGGCAGCCGGCAGCTGCGCGGGCCCCACCGATGGCCAGCGAGAAGAAGAAGAAGAGGAGAAAGAGGCGATCCCCGAAGACCGCCGCAGTCACAGTCACATCTTCCGCAGGGGCATATCATGACGTGCTGCGGCGGATCCTACCCGGGATCCCCCTAGAGACTCTCGGAATCTCTGGACTGAAGCCCCGACGGGCGATCACCGGGGCAGTGCTCTATGAGATTCCCGGAGGCGAGGAAGCACCGGCGAAGGCGGCCGCACTGGCGAGCAAAATGAAGGAAGCTGTTGCCTCCGAGCTGGCGGCAGCGGCTCCTGGCTCTATGGAGGCGAAGCTCCTGGAAGGAGTCAGGGTGGCCTGTCCAACAAAGGTGGCCGAGCTCCGGGTCCGTGATCTCGACGACGGGATCACGGAGTCGGAGGTTGTGGCGATGGTGACACGGGTCGGCGGGTGCTCTCCGGGTGACGTCCAGACGGGCACCATCAGGCGGGCGCCTGGCGGGCTGGGCACCATTTGGGTCAGGTGCCCGCTGCAGGCGGCAGAGAGGGTCGCCAGAGAGGGTAAGGTAAGGGTGGGCTGGGTGGTCGCCCGTGTCGAGTTGTTGGCGGGCAGGCCCCTCCAGTGCTATAAGTGCATGGAGAAGGGCCATGTCCGCCAGCAGTGCCCCAGCGGAGTTGACCGCAGCAACTGCTGCTACCGGTGCGGCGAGGACGGGCACCTGGCGCGGGACTGTACGAGCGGTCAGCCCTGTTGTCCGGTCTGCAAACAGGCGGGGCGGCCATATGATCATCGTGCGGGGGGCGCGAGCTGCAGCGCCTCCCGCAAGGGTCGGCCCGATAGCAAGGTGCCACGCTTGGCGGCGGCCGGAGATGGTGTGAAGTCTCCGGCGGCTGCTGCTGTCAACACAACACAGCCCCCGCTACTACCGCCCATCGAGGAGATGCGGGTGGAGGGGGACTCGGTCAAGAGATTGAGGGACGGAGCGCCGGTGGATAGGTCTGGCTCTCCGCGCCCCACCAGTAAGAGGATCGCCTTGGAGGGGGCTAGCACATCGTGGGACCGATAATGCGCACACGAATTTTGCAGGCCAACTTGAACCACGCTCGGCGTGCGCGGGATCTTGCGATCCACAGCGCTGTGGAGCGTGGTTCGGGGCTGTTGATTGCTGCCGAGCCGTACCGGCCGCCTGCCGATCACACTTCGTGGGTAGTTAGCCGGTGCGGCACCGCAGCGATATATCGGTGTTCCGCGGGGGGGTCGCCCCCTCTGAGGATATTGGAGAGAGGTGAGGGGTACGCAGCGGCTCAGTGGGGGAAGATCGTCGTGGTCGCGGTGTACCTGTCGCCGAACTTGAACCCTGCCTCGGTTGACCAGATCCTGGTTGACCTTGGGGACTGCATCCGCAGATATCAGCCCCAGCCGATCATAGTTGCGGGGGACTTCAATGCCAAATCGGCGTTATGGAGTTCCCCCCGCACCGATCGGCGGGGCAGGGCTGTAGAGGACTGGGCGGCGGGGCTGGATCTCCGAATAATGAATAGGGGATCGGTGAGTACATGTGTGCGGCCGAACGGTGAGTCGATCGTCGACCTCACCTGGGCTTCTCCCTCGGCCGTGCGCATGGTCTCGGACTGGAGGGTGGCGGCGGAGATGGAGACCCTCAGCGATCATCGCTACATAGAGTTCTCGGTCTCCTCTGCTGCCGGTTGCCTGAGGGCTCCGCCTCGCGGCCGTGTGGGAGGCGCGCGACCGCGGCGATGGGTGGTGAACAGGCTCGACGAGGATCTCCTGATGGCCTCACTTGTCAGTGCAAAGTGGGCCCGGGGCGAAAATCTGGAGGAGGGTCTCGACGATCAGGTGGCCTGGTTCCGGGGCGCGCTAGTCGACGCGTGCGACATGGCTATGCCTCGGGCCGGACAGCGCGCGCCTCGCAGGTCAGCCTACTGGTGGACGGAAGAGATTGCTGAATTGCGGCGTCTCTCCATCCAAGCCGGACGGCGGCTGAAGCGCGCAAAACGGCGTCAGCCTATGCCGCCGGAGGCGGTAATAGGCCGCTTGGTGGGAGAGTACCGAGAGGCACGGCGCTCTCTCGCCGGGGCCATCGGGAGATCCAAGGCCAGGGCGTGGGGGGAACTCGTCTCCTCTCTGGACGGGGATCCGTGGGGCAGGCCATATCGCATGGTGATGGGCAAGCTCCGCCCGTGGGCCCCGCCAGTCTCGGAGACAGTCGAGCCACAGTTCCTCGGTCGTATAGTGGATAATCTGTTTCCGGACGCGGAGCCTCTGCCCGCGCTCAACTTAGAGGTGGAGTGGACCGAGGAGCTGGAGGTTACGGCCGAGGAGATGAGGAGTGCCGTCCGGAAGATGTGTGCCAAAAAGGCGCCTGGTCCGGATGGCGTCCCCGGCAGGGTACTCGCCCTGGCCCTGCGGGAGATTGCAGAGCCGCTGCGTGCTGTCCTGACGCGATGCCTGAGAGAGGGCCGCTTCCCCGCTCCCTGGAAGGAGGCCAAGTTGGTCCTCCTTCCGAAGGAGGGTAAGCCCGCGGATGATCCCGCAGCGTACCGCCCGATCTGCCTGTTGGACGAGGCGGCGAAATTGCTGGAAAGGATTGTTGCCGAGCGCCTCGTTCGACACCTGTCGCGGGGTGGTCCGGGCCTCCACGGGAACCAGTTTGGCTTTCGTGCCGGCCGCTCCACGGTGGATGCGATCCTGCGGGTCAAGTCCGCCGTGGACGGGGCTGTGGAGAGGGGCGGGGTGTTGGTGGCGGTCTCGCTGGACATACGGAACGCCTTCAACACTCTGCCCTGGTGTCGGGTGCGGGGGGCGCTGGAATACTTTCAGTTCCCTCCGTATCTGATACGGGTCGTGGCGGACTACCTCTGCGACAGGAAACTCCTCTACGTGGATAGTGACGGGGTGGTGCGCGTCAGGGTGGTCCTCTGCGGGGTTCCACAGGGCTCGGTCTTGGGCCCACTTCTGTGGATCCTTGCATTTGATTGCATCCTGCGGGCTCCCCTCCCGGCTGGCTGCACCACTGTCTGCTACGCGGACGACACCATGGTGCTAGCCGAGGGAGAGAATTATGGGGAGGCGCTCGCTCCCGCCGAGCTGGCGGTGGCCTGCGTCGTGCGTTCAATAGAGAGCATGGGCCTGGAGGTGGCCCCCCAGAAGTCTGAAGCGATCATCTTCTGTGATCGCCGGACGCACGGGGAGCCGCCTCCGGGTGCCCACGTGGGCGTGAACGGCGTTCCGATCCGGGTGGGGCGGAGTATGAAGTACCTTGGACTCCACCTGGACGGCGCCTGGGGTTTCGAGCGGCACTTTGCCCTCCTGGCGCCGAGATTGTCGAAGGCGGCTGCAGCGCTTGGCCGGCTGCTGCCCAATCTTGGAGCGCCGGGGGGGGTGGGTGCGCCGACTGTACGCGAGCGTCGTGCGGTCCGTGGCACTGTACGGTGCCCCGGTGTGGGTAGACGCCTTGTCGCGGTCGCCTGCTCTGCAACGTGCGATCCACGTGCCAGAGCGTGCGATTGCGATTAGGGTTTGTCGAGCCTACCGCACGACGGCTCGGGACGCCGCACTCGTCCTGGCGGGCACTCCCCCCATGGAGCTCTTCGCCCGACTGTATGCTGAGCTGTACTGGGAGAAGCGGGAGCTCCAAGAGCGGGGAGTTGTTGTCACGCCAAGGATCGTGCGGTACCTCAGGCGTCGGCGCTGGGAGTCCATGCTCGGCTGGTGGGGCGAGCACCTTCACCGGCCTGACATCACGGGGCAATGGACTGTTGGGGCCATCCGACCCTGTCTACCACAATGGGTGGAGAGGGTCCGGAGCTGCGGAACGACGTTCCGGATGACACAGGTGCTTTCTGGACACGGATGTTTCGGAAAGTACCTGTGGAAAATTGGGAAGGAGCGCACGACGCGGTGCCACCATTGTGATTACCTGGTCGACAGCGCGCAGCACACCCTCGAGGTGTGCGATGCTTGGGAGGAGCCAAGGCGCGACCTAGCAGTCGCCCTTGGCACGGCCGAGGTCTCGGTCTCCAGCGTTGTGAGGGCGGCAGCGGAGAGCCGAGACAAGTGGAGGGCATTTTCCTCCTTCTGCGAGAAGGTTATGTCGCAGAAGGAGGAGGCGGAACGGATCCGTTGGCGCGAGGGCCGGGCGGGTCCGGGTCTGCCAGAAGACAGAGGGGGTGTGGGCCCGGCTCCGCGGCCGCCTCGGCGGCGGCGGAGGGGGCCAACCCCTGACCCCATATGACAGTAGGGGAGGAGTGACGCAAGGTAAGCCCACAGGCTGCCTTGCGTCCTCCTCCCTCGTGCCACAATCACCCGGGCTGTGCCGATCGGAGTGTGACCTCCGGTCGGCAATTAACCATTCATAGGCCTCCCACGCACCTCCCCTCGGGAGTTGGTGGCCGCTTTGAAAGTAGCAGGGAATGTAAGTGGGGTGGAAAGTGGTATCCCACCCCGCTTCGCAAGGAAAGATGACGCAGGATATGAGCCGGAAAGCACCACTCGGTAGAGTGATTGCCGTTACCCGGGTGGGGCTAATACGGCGGAGGACGGATACCCGCGGGAGTTTTAGTGGGTATGCCGCGCTGGTTGCACCGGCGCGGAGAGTCCCACATACCCCTCTTGCCCCGGGGACTGGGCCCCGGAATCAGGCGAGAGGGGATGCGTAATGCATTTCTCCCGTGTCAAAAAAAAAAAAAAAAAAAAAAAAAAAAAAGGTACTTAAAAATATGCCTCGACCTTTGTGAAAAAGTTGACTGTAACTGTGAAAAAATTTACTGTGACTTGCGTGGGACGTTACAGTAATTGTAGTAAGTCGCGTTATTATAACCATCTTAAACTAGAGCTCGCAGTAACTAAAGGTAAAAAGGGGGATTTCTAAATTTACGTGGCAATACCACGGAGTCGCATCGAGAGTTCGCGGCCTAATATAAAATATATTTGACTTACGTTGGAATTGGTTAGCAAGGCTTCAGTCCTTGGCTGGATAGAGGTTTCCCAATGCACTGACTCGATCAACTAAGTCGCGATGTACTAGTCGAGAACTGACTCTGGAAGATACGTGTTGGCTGGTTGAACTCTCGATGTGAACTGACTCTGCGGCTGGCTCTCTGGAGCTCGTGAGCTCGGTCCCCATTTCGCGACGCGGCTCCGCGTGGAAGGGACAACCAATCGGAGAGCGCGAGCGGCGGTGGGGGATCCCTACTCGGAGCTCGTTCTCACGCTGCGCTCGGTGCAACGTCAGCAATCTCACGGCGAGACTGCAGGTGCTTATCTACTGCTCGAGTTATCGGATACTGCAGGTGCTTATCCACTGCTCGGGTTATCGGATACTGCAGGTGCTAATCTACTGCTCGGGTTATCGGATACTGCAGGTGCTAATCTACTGCTCGGGTTATCGGAGACTGCACGTGTTAATCTACATCTGTCAGCGGTTTCTCTCTCGTGAGAACGCACTACACTTGATATTCCCGTGGTAACTTATACTTTCTCGAGACACGTGGGTCGCGTATCGTTGTACGCAGTCAGTCTCGCAATTAATGAATATTCTGTACTCGTATTATTTTCGGTTGTCCCGTAATTGTTCTAACCTTATTATAATAGCGTCTTACTTAGTGTATTATTACTTGGGGTGTGTTAGTAGAGTTATTCAAGAGGTGATTTAGAAAAGTTGGAATAGATTCTGGACTCGGTTCGTTAATTGTTGGGTTATGTTATGTTCGAGTGTTAATTGGGTTGGTTTATCGTCTGGGGGAAAAAATTTGACCGTAACTTGCGTGGGACGTAACACCTCCCCCCTTATCCAGAACGGACATCTAAGGGATGTTCGTTCGCTGAGTGTCGAGGGCGGTGAGTCTGTTGTAGCTCGTCGATGCTCATGCTTCGTTGCACGCGTGGTTGCATCTCGGCGTATTCCGGATTTGCGTCGAGAGTAGGTTCCGTTTTTCCAACGTTGGGTCTCGGTGTTTGCGTTTCCTTCTTCCGTAGTAAATGGTGGGTGACTGACCCCCAAACTGCTCCCAATAGGTAAATGCTACATCCGTATGCGCCATGTAGCACGATTCCGTGTATCACCCTGGTGGTGTTTGGATTCTCCTTTTGACAGTCCTGGCAATGATGACCGCCGCTGGCGTTGTCATTGGCATTTGTTGAACCGTGAGTCTATAAGTTCGGGGCACTTATTCGATCCAATAGCTTACGGATTGCATATCCTCAACCCGGCCTCCACGCAAATGCATAGCGTGTAGCATACTCAGAGTAGGGCACGGCAATCTAAACATTGAACTGCAGGTTTCGTATCTGGTTGAAGCTCCAGGTAGCACAGGTCACAACCTAGTGGTCTGTAAGTTTGTCCGTAGAAGAAGTGGGTCACGCTTTCGATGAACGTACCAGGATTCTTCTCCCGGAAACACAGTGCGCACATAACGTCGATTTCTCTGGTGACGAATCCTCGCACTTTTGCACAAGTGTATCCACTTAGGCAGTTTGCTATATTTTCGGCGCGTAAAGCACGTCGGCTTATTCTCGACTGAGTGCTTCCGCTCGTGCCTCCGGACATCTTAATAGTTTCTCGAGTATTCGATGTTGCTCCTGTAGCTTGCACAATCAGACTGGTATTCTGGTTACTCGCGAGACGCGATGTCGAGTCATTTATACGCCAACTGTTGCTGGGAGATTACATCGGTCATTTGTTAAGTCGGAAGAGCCATTGTACAAAGGAGAAAGACGGGAGGTGTAAAAGTCAAGTCGAATACAAGTGTTCAAGTGAAGCCAGTGTATTTATTCAAATATAATCAGTCATTCTCATGACTAAAGTTCTGTAAAGGAACAAAAATACAAACCTCAACGTTCAATTAACAATTCGAAGGAATTGTTACGAAGCAGCATCCACTGACTATAGTCAATTGTGTGGACGAACGAGCCAGCGAGACGTAGTACAGCACGAGCAGCTTCAACCTGAAACAAAGGAGGCAGTAATCACGAGAAGTCGACTGATCCAGTACAGACAAATCGATCTGTATCAAACGAAGCCAACGAAGCCAAGGAGAAGGAAGAGAAGAAACCCAAGGAGAAAGTATAAGAAGAAGACGAAAGCTGACAAGGTAGTATAGTCCGAAACCCAAGAAATCCTGTCAAAACATATAAAAGGCTCTTCCTTCAATTCCAACAATTTCCAAGCGACCAGCAGACCACTGCCAGTCGTTCCCGAATTGAAATTCTGTGTAGAGGACCACCGGTAACAGAACGTAGATTCTTCCCAGTCACACAAATTCTTTCCGAACTGCTTAAGGTGCGAGCTGCGCAGTTATCCAAATAACCTTGTACTGGAGAGAGGACCACCGCTCCCAGACAATAAATGACCAAACTTACCTTCACATTTTAGATGCCAAATCCTCATAGAGCCGGAAAGAAAGTAAAACAAAGAAGAGAAAAACGTGCATCCTATTCCGCGCTAAATCCAGAAATTAAATCAAATAATATTGAAAAGAAGAAGAAGAAGACTAGAAGGGCAGGGTGGAAAAATCAAATTAGGAGGATAGTACAAAGACGCGAACATATAGGAAAGGAGGAATACGATCCTTTATTGATAAATTTACTTTCAGAATACTCATACACAGATGTAGATTTACAAACAGATAATTTCACATCAAATAATTCATTAGGAGAAAATCTCGAACAGCTCGAAGTATACAGCAAACCTGAAAATAAAGAAAGAGACGTTAATATTGTGAATACAAGTACAAGTATCAAAGTTACAGCAGAAACGGTAGTAGAAGGAAACGAAATACACGAAGTAGGAAATAATAAGATTAATAATTGTAAATGGAGATTAATTCCATTAGATATAGATATAATAATATATAACAGCGAGATTCCGATTGATGATCCACGTAGAACCAGATATCTTCAAATAAGACAGCAAAGATTATATCCACTTCCAGCATTAGAGTCACGAGTATATTCAGCAACATATAACCTGGAAAATAAGCGAGAAAGAATCAGTAGGCGATACTCAAGTAATATTAGTAACATTGAAGGAAACATCGAAGAATACGTACCAAGTTAGTTTTCATATAGGAATCCACGAGTAACCTGCAAATAAGAATCGTATTAGAATTTAGAAATAAGAAGAAGCGTTATAATAAGAAATAT
Organism: Trypoxylon attenuatum; assembly: GCA_963989405.1. Classification (NCBI taxonomy): domain Eukaryota; kingdom Metazoa; phylum Arthropoda; class Insecta; order Hymenoptera; family Crabronidae; genus Trypoxylon; species Trypoxylon attenuatum. Next base: position 8,457,866 of record OZ022492.1, on the reverse strand, counting down.
TATAGAAGATTGTACAAAATTTACCTGAAGATTGTAAGCGAATATTAACACAAGCTTTTCCTCACCATAACATTGGACTCAGCAGAAGAAACGTAAACACAGGGAGAGATAGCAATACATCACAGTTCCTAGAACAGAAAGTAAATAAGTCAGCATAGAATATTCCTTGAATAAGAACATAAGAAGATAGAGATTGAAATTGAGAAACATTAGTTAATTGAGAATACTTACATAAAGAGATCCCAGTCGTACAGTTGAATAAGATATAGTTCCAAGTCTTCATAATCCACGGATACATAATTGATGTAGAATTTCCTTGCTAGAGAGATAGTATTGTTAACCTGTAAAATATTAAACATTTATTAGAGGAGTAAACTGAGGCGAAGCAGAATAAACAGTAACGTCACATGAATATAATTGAGTACGTCTAGTCCTTACCTTATACTTACCTTTTGCAAACTTAACCTATACTTAATTGTTACTAAATACTTATATATTAACTTAATCCTAGATACTTACCTCGTATACTTACCTTTCAACACCCACATACTCTTACAGCCTTGACGCTCAGGAGACGCCTGTCAAACACAAATAATAGAGATTGATTAATACTTTGAATCAAAGATAGAGTTATAGATAGCAGTTTCAAATAAGTAAATAGAAGTGAGAGAGATAGATTAGAGATAGAAATTCAATATAAAGACCGAGTTAAATAAGATTAAAGTATACATAACCTTGCCACGCTGCATACATTCTCTCCTATTCTCTGGTAGCGTTGTTTCGTCATTTCGCTCGGCCACGGGAACACACACTATCACGTAGGTTAGAATCCACTTATTCGAGTCACTGTATGGTGCAGCTGGAACAGAATTTAAAGATAGATATTAATACACTCACAAACGTCACTTCACGACACACATTCACGAAAGTTAACCCTTTACTCACTAGTACGAAGATCCACAGTCAGGCGGCGCCACCGCGACGAAAATTAGATTGAGATGGTACTCGTCCACGTTGAAATCTGAAACATAGAAAAATCGATAAATTAGTCAATACCCTTGAAATCCCATCCAAAATACCATATCCCGCCAATCTTGACGTAACACTTGGAGGCTCTCGCGTGGCCTGCCCTGGGCCTCCGGAGAGCCGTTCCCGTTTCCCGAGTCTCTACGTTCGTTGTTGTATTGCCTTTTGCGGCCTTCTGAGATATCGTGACCGGGAGTTTTACAATATCGACAGAACTTCCGAGAATTTTGGAGTTCGTCTGTTCGCGGCGGAGGCGAAGAATTTCTCGGTCTTGTGTCCCCTTGCGTGCCCTGATATCGGTTGCGCTGTGGATATGTGTCGCGATCGGCGACGTAGCGTTCATTCGTATCGCGGGCCGGGGCGTATCTTTCGCGCGGCGTGTTTGTGTCGCGATTTGGGTGGTATCGCTCACGCGGTGCGTTGTAACTTGGCCCGTCTGGCCTATATCTATCCCGAGGTGCCTCGGTGTCCCGCTGATTGTTTGCGTATCGGTTACGCGGCGGGTCATAGCCGGATCGATTCGTCGAATATCGATCACGAACTGGATCGGCGTCGGCCCGGGTGGGCGCGTATCGGTCGGTTCGCGGTGCTTGGTTTCGAGTCGGTGTCGGTTGCAGCCGCTCTTGGTCCAACTCGTATCGCTTGTACGCCGACTTTGCCCGGTGATACGCGTCCGTGAGGCTCTCACAATACGATGACGGTACTTGGTGACGTAATTCCGGCAGAAGGCCATCGCAAAAGGATTGTAGCGTCAACTCGTCCGTGTCGCTGATCGGCCGTGAACCGCTGACTCTTAAGGAGTCTAATATTGCCGATCTCAAGTCTTTCACGCGGCTAATGTAATCTAAGATATGTTCTTTAGGAAATTGATAAATTTGGCTGAGTTCGCCCCTGTAGTGGTCGATAGTTCGATGTGGGCCGAAACTCTGCCTCAGGATATCCGTAAATTCTGTTACTGTTGAACATGGCTCATCCTCGACCGCGGCGTACGCGCGCCCCTTCAATTTCGATTTTAGGAGCCTCGTTAAGGTAAGCTCAGATTGAGCAGGGACTAATTCGCGCGCGCGTCGGCATGCCCTCACAAATTGTAACACGGGTATATTTTGCCCGTCGAATATTGGTACGAGCTCGACCGCTTCGCGTAACGAATACCCTAGCTGGTGCGAGACGGCGCGAGGATCTTCCAATTCAGCCGGGCGAATAGCCTCATCGGGGTTGGGATTCGGACTCGCGTTAGTTTTTAGTCTTTTTAATTCGTCTTGTAGGACTCTGATTTCTCTGGCTAGTGCAGCCGGATCGAGGTCCGAAGAAGGCCCGGGTGACGACATTTTTGGTTCGCGGGCTAGTAACTCGCGTCGACTCTTTTCTAGTTCGCGAGCTGCGCTTTCTGCGAGAGCTAATTTGCGGCGAGTTTCCTCTAATTCGCGGGCTGTATTTTCCGCGAGAGCTACTTTACGGCGTGTTTCTTCGATTTCGCGGGTTGCTTCTTCCGCGAGGGTCAATTTCTGGCGTGTTTCCTCTAATTCGCGGGCTGTGTTTTCCGCGAGGGCTGTGGCTTCATCGAGCTGACGCGTTCGCGTGGCGAGTTCTTGTGCTCGGAGGAATTCTTGCTCGGCGCGTTCGGCCTCGAGTTTGTCTGCTTCAGCGCGTGTAAGCGGCATAGCCGATCATACCAAATCGAACGTATCCCACCGCTGTCACCAGTTGTCACGTCCCGAAATGGCGCGTTCAAAAAAATAAAGAACTTTCGAACTCACCACTCCTGCAGACGTGATTGTTTTTATTTGTTTTGCCCTTGAAGACCTAGATCTCCGTAGGCAAGGATACAGTCGCTTGGCTTTTGGCTGGCAGTGGTATAGGGTCGTGGTCCTCCCCGAAGAGTGATTGCAGTTTGACGCTCAGGCGGCGGATCTTGCGGGCAATCTCTTCGTCGGTGAACCCAGGTAGGTCGAGACCCTGTGGTTGTGGTTGGCTGGGAGGCTGCGATGGAGCTGACTGAGTTTCGGTCGCGAGAGAACGAACGATGTTGATCTTGTCCACAAGGATTTCGTCTGACAGAACCGTAGGTACAGCACAAATCCCGAGCAAAGTGCACGAGCCGGCTGGTTTGTGCGTGGAGCGGAGAAACTTTAAGTGGTTGTATTTCCAACCTCCGCGACGCGTTTTCTTTGCCATGAGACGATAGGCTTCCGACGAGTAATTCTCCCCTTGGATTTCACACACGGACGAGGATTGGGAACACGGGACGTCAAGCGTGCATAAGTCCTGCCTGCACCGCGAGACGTATAGAAGAAGGCGGATGCGGAGAATTGGAGATCAAACGTGCATAAGTCCTGCCTGCACCGGATGATCTTGTCGGGAAAGGATAAACGAGAATTGGAGATCAAACGTGCATAAGTCCTGCCTGCACCGGATGATCTTGTCGGGAAAGGATAAATGTTGAGATCTTGGGAGAGTAAGAGTTCCTGAGACGAATTGCTGGTCGGAGACACGATTGAGTCGTGGTTCGAGTGAAGGAAGAATGAAAACACTTGAATTCCCAATACTTGCGATATATTGTTACACAGAGTTTGGTTCGCACGCCGGAAAGGATCTCCGCTCAGGAGGACGCAGCGCGAGGACGAACAGTGTAAAATACAGGATCGCGAAAGTACAAGACTTCGAGGTTTAGAGCTATCGAACGGTTAAGACTCGTGATTGACAGAACTGGAAGTGGTCCAGAGACTGACTCTGGAAGATACGTGTTGGCTGGTTGAAATCTCGATGTGAACTCTCAATGTGGACTGCCCGACGTGAACTGAATCTGCGGCTGGCTCTCTGGAGCTCGTGAGCTCGGTCCCCACTTCGCGACGCGGCTCCGCGTGGAAGGGGCAGCCAATGAGAGAGCGCGAGCGGTGGTGGGGGACTCCCACTCGGCGCTTGTTCTCACGCTTTGCTGTCAGCAGTCTCACGGCGAGACTGCAGGTGCTTATCTACTGCTCGAGTTATCGGATACTGCAGGTGCTTATCTACTGCTCGGGTTATCGGATACTGCAGGTGCTAATCTACTGCTCGAGTTATCGGATACTGCAGGTGGTTAACGTATCAATACTCTATCTGAGGTTCTATAGGTAAGTTCGTAGTAACTATAATTGGTAAGTATAATAGGTAAGTGTAATACAGTTCCTTAAGGTAAGTATACGATATTTATATGTTAAAAGTGAAAAGGTTCGTCGGATGTCACAACTGTGTTACGTCAAGATTGGCGGGATATGGTATTTTGGATGGGATTTCAAGGGTATTGACTAATTTATCGATTTTTCTATGTTTCAGATTTCAACGTGGACGAGTACCATCTCAATCTAATTTTCGTCGCGGTGGCGCCGCCTGACTGTGGATCTTCGTACTAGTAAGTAAAGGGTTAACTTTCGTGAATGTGTGTCGTGAAGTGACGTTTGTGAGTGTATTAATATCTATCTTTAAATTCTGTTCCAGCTGCACCATACAGTGACTCGAATGAGTGGATTCTAACCTACGTGATAGTGTGTGTTCCCGTGGCCGAGCGAAATCACGAAACAACGCTACCAGAGAATAGGAGAGAATGTATGCAGCGTGGCAAGGTTACGTATACTTTAATCTTATTTAACTCGGTCCTTATATTGAATTTCTATCTCTAATCTATTTCTCTCACTTCTATTTACTTATTTGAAACTGCTATCTATAACTCTATCTTTGATTCAAGGTATTAATCAATCTCTATTATTTGTGTTTGACAGGCGTCTCCTGAGCGTCAAGGCTGTAAGAGTATGTGGGTGTTGAAAGGTAAGTATACAAGGTGAGTATCTAGGATTAAGTTAATATATAAGTATTTAGTAACAATTAAGTATAGGTTAAGTTTGCAAAAGGTAAGTATAAGGTAAGGACTAGACGTACTCAATTATATTCATGTGACGTTACTGTTTATTCTGCTTCGCCTCAGTTTACTCCTCTAATAAATGTTTGATATTTTACAGGTTAATAATACTATCTCTCTGGCAAGGAAATTCTACATCAATTATGTATCTGTGGATTATGAAGACTTGGAACTATATCTTATTCAGCTGTACGACTGGGATCTCTTTATGTAAGTATTCTCAATTAACTAATGTTTCTCAATTTCAATCTCTATCTTCTTATGTTCTTATTCAAGGAATATTCTGTGCTGACTTATTTACTTTCTGTTCTAGGAACTGTGATGTATTGCTATCTCTCTCTATGTTTACGTTTCTTCTGCTGAGTCCAATGTTATGGTGAGGAAAAGCTTGTGTTAATATTCGCTTACAATCTTCAGGTAAATTTTGTACAATCTTCTATAATATTACTTATCATAACGCTTCTTCTTATTTCTAAATTCTAATACGATTCTTATTTGCAGGTTACTCGTGGATTCCTATATGAAATCTAACTTGGTACGTATTCTTCGATGTTTCCTTCAATATTACTAATATTACTTGAGTATCGCCTACTGATTCTTTCTCGCTTATTTTCCAGGTTATATGTTGCTGAATATACTCGTGACTCTAATGCTGGAAGTGGATATAATCTTTGCTGTCTTATTTGAAGATATCTGGTTCTACGTGGATCATTAATCGGAATCTCGCTGTTATATATTATTATATCTATATCTAATGGAATTAATCTCCATTTACAATTATTAATCTTATTATTTCCTACTTCGTGTATTTCGTTTCTTTCTACTACCGTTTCTGCTGTAACTTTGATACTTGTACTCGTATTCACAATATTAACGTCTCTTTCTTTATTTTCAGGTTTGCTGTATACTTCGAGCTGTTCGAGATTTTCTCCTAATGAATTATTTGATGTGAAATTATCTGTTTGTAAATCTATATCTGTGTATGAGTATTCTGAAAGTAAATTTATCAATAAAGGATCGTATTCCTCCTTTCCTATATGTTCGCGCCTTTGTACTATCCTCCTAATTTGATTTTTCCACCCTGCCCTTCTAGTCTTCTTCTTCTTCTTTTCAATATTATTTGATTTAATTTCTGGATTTAGCGCGGAATAGGATGCACGATTTTCTCTTCTTTGTTTTACTTTCTTTCCGGCTCTATGAGGATTTGGCATCTAAAATGTGAAGGTAAGTTTGGTCATTTATTGTCTGGGAGCGGTGGTCCTCTCTCCAGTACAAGGTTACTTGGATAACTGCGCAGCTCGCACCTCAAGCAGTTCGGAAAGAATTTGTGTGACTAGGAAGAATCTACGTTCTGTTAGCGGTGGTCCTCTACACAGAATTTCAATTCGGGAACGACTGGCAGTGGTCTGCTGGTCGCTTGGAAATTGTTGGAATTGAAGGAAGAGCCTTTTATATGTTTTGACGGGATTTCTTGGGTTTCGGACTATACTACCTTGTCAGCTTTTGTCTTCTTCTTATACTTTCTCCTTGGGTTTCTTCTCTTTCTTCTCCTTGGCTTCGTTTGATACAGATCGATTTGTCTGTACTGGATCAGTCGACTTCTCTTAATTACTGCCTCCTTTGTTTCAGGTTGAAGCTGCTCGTGCTGTACTACGTCTCGCTGGCTCGTTCGTCCACACAATTGACTATAGTCAGTGGATGCTGCTTCGTAACAATTCCTTCGAATTGTTAATTGAACGTTGAGGTTTGTATTTTTGTTCCTTTACAGAACTTTAGTCATGAGAATGACTGTTTGCGATGAATAAATACTCTTGCTTCACTTTCACACTTGTATTGAACTTCCTTATTACAACTCCCGACTCTTTCTCCTTCGTACAATAGACTGGCTCTTCCGACTTAACAAATGACTGACGCGTGCTCGCAGCAGTAATGGTTGGTAAACGAATGACGACTTGTACTCCCGACAAATGACCGATGTAATCTCCCAGCAACAGTTGGCGTATAAATGACGATGAGAGCTCGCGTGCTCCTACTTTTATACTCCTCGCGCTCGTTGTTCTCCGCGCTGCTCTCTGATTGGCTGGCGCTCCTCAGTCGCTCGCTGATCGTACTACGCTGTACATCTCCCGCTCTCTCGCTTCGCTGTAGCTTCCTTTCATACTTTCTATCGTTCTACGTTACTTTTCCTTTTCAGCTTTTACACATTAACATTTCTAATTGATATTACTAATGGTTTCTCTTCTTTTCGCAGATTCTTCGCTGGAGCCTTGGTTCGTCGTCGGGATACAATATTAACATCTATTTTAACAATATTATATGCTAGTAATAAGATATATGTAACTTGGGAAAAATAAAGACTTTGATGAAAAATTATGCCTTCTTAATTCGCGAAAAATTTTACCGGTTATAGTACCGAAATTTAGATATACGTTACACCTCCCTCCCCCAAAAAATAGAAAATGACTTACTTGTAAGGAAATTTTCTATTTCCTTTATCCATATATCTTATTAATTATACAACAGTCTTATGAATATTCTTAGTTTCTAGTTATCCTATCATCCTGGTTCAAACGCTTCGTTCGACTCCTTTCTTGGGGTCAGTCTTATATTCGTTTTCCTAAGCTTATTTGTATGTACGATTTTCGTTCGACCTCCCACTCTTAAAGATACGTTTCCATTTTCTAACACCTTTTCTATTTGATGTGGGCCTGTATAATGATCAGCGAATTTTCCTTTCCTCGGTTCTTTCAATAAAAATACACAGTCTCCTGTCTCATAAGCAAAAGTGATGCGGTATTCTTTGATACGTTTTAATTGGGCTTGCATGTGTAGTAATAGTTAAAGGTAGGCTACTCATAGCCTCGCGGATTGCCCCGGCAATTTCTGTCCAATTATACTGATCCATGGGCACTGATCTGGATATACTAATCGAAGTAATGCCTAACTTGCGTATGACGGTTGCTGCATGGCGTATTGCTCGCATGATATTTTCTATTACTGAAGGTAAGTTTGCTCCCTCTTTTATCACTAAAGCTATTGTTACGTCCCGAGGATGGTCGATCAGAGGGACGGCGAGCCGTCACCAATCTATCGCTCTGATCCCCAAGCGTGGTCGTTTTTTCCGAAGATTGACCCGTTGAACTCTGGGATGGCCGATCAAGGACTCAGGTTGCCCTACGTCCATCTATCGTTCTGATCCCAGAGCGGTCGCTCTTCGCTGGGATACTATTGGTTCGCGCGGTCCGAAGGATGGTCGATCAATGGTTACGAATGCCCTAACCAATCTATCGCTCTGATCCCCCGGCGGCGGTAGCCTCCCAGATAATGCCTCTTTTCGGGTCAGTTGAATACTCTGAACTCTACCCTGGGACGAGGCGCTGTCGCGGCGAGGGAAAGTACTAAAGCACGACCTACCTATTTCAGGCGTCGGAGTTCAATGCTGTGGAATTGTCGCTTACGCAGGCACTGACTGGAGCGGAGGACAGGATGTGATGAGGGTCTCCTTAGTACTACGAGATCTTTGGAGTCTACGCTCGCTTCTAAGGTAAGAATATGACTAATCCGACCATAGTTATAGGCAACGAGGGTATATTGAAAGTGCAAACATCAAAGGTGTTACGTCCCACGGAAGTTACAGTCAAATTTTTTCCCCCAGACGATAAACCAACCCAGTTAACACTCGAACATTCCTTAACCCAGTAACTAACAAACCGAGTCCAGAATCTATTCCAATTTTTCTAAATCACCTCTTGAATAACTCTACTAACACACCCCAAGTAACAATAGACTAAGTAAGACGCTCTTATAATAAGGTTAGAATAATTACGGGACGCCCGCAAATAATTACGGGACAACCGACAATAATACGAGTACAGAATATTCATTAATTGCGAGACTAACTGCGTACAACGATGCGCGACCCACGTGTCTCGAGAAAGGATAAGTTACCACGGGAATATCAAGTGTAGTGCGGTCTCACGAGACAAACCGCTGACGGATATAGATTAAGCGCAAATCAGTTACAGACTGTTCTCAGAAGCGAAAACCGCCGACGGACATAGATTAACACGTGCAGTATCCGATAACTCGAGCAGTAGATTAGCACCTGCAGTATCCGATAACTCGAGCAGTAGATAAGCACCTGCAGTCTCGCCGTGAGACTGCTGACGTTGCAACGAGCGCAGCGTGAGAACGAGCGCCGAGTAGGGATCCCCCACCGCCGCTCGCGCTCTCCGATTGGTTGTCCCCACCGCACGGACCCAAGTCGCGGAGTGGGGCTGAGGCTCACGAGTCCCAGAGAGCCAGTCGCAAAGTCAGTTCACATCGAGAGTTCAACCAGCCAACACGTATCTTCCCGAGTCAGTTCTCGACTAGTACATCGCGACTTAGTTGATCGAGTCAGTGCATTGTGCCACTTCTATCCAGCCAAGGACTGAAGCCTTGCTAATCAATCCAAACGTAAGGCAAATATCTTTTATATTAGGCCGCGAACTCTCGATGCGACTCCGTGGTATTGCCACGTAAATTTAGGAATCCCCCTTTTTACCTTTAGTTACTGCGAGATCTAGCTTCGACTTTATTATAACCACGCGAGCAAATTAGCGCGACTCATTACAATTACGCGAGTGAATTAACGCGACTTATTACAATTACGCGAACGAAATAACGCGACTTATCGTTATAATTACGCGAGTGGAATGCGCAAGTTGTATAAGAACGATACCGAAAAACTAATTAATAAATTAATTAAGATGATCCGTTTATTTAAATTCAATCGCGAGAGACAGTGTTCGCGACACGCGTACGAACAAAGGCGCGATCATCATAGAAAACGTCCGCGATTACAGTGGTCAAATCCTCCTATTCCCAATGACAGTTAATATGCAGCCGCGAATATTTAGCTCCTCCGCGTGCGCGCTACTCGGTTAATTAGCGACGCTTGGAGCTACGATTAGAATCAGATTAGACAGATCCTCTCTTTCCAAATTATTGCCGCGCCTAGTACGTGTTCACCCCGAGTGTGATCCGTCTAGGATAATTTAGCCCATTTTTCTGCGCGCTATCCAAATACTAGCGATGCTTGGGCTACGACTCACTTCGATCCTTCCTATTTCCATATCCGAACTATTTCCATATCGGAATCGGTGATCCCTCTGATCACATCCGAACCGACAACATCTCGCGCCTCGCCGGATAGCCGTCTCGCCGCGGATGAGATGGAGTTCGATCCTGCCATCGAAATAATTGATTTGTCGAGCGACGACGATGAGGAGGTCCCCTCTGGAGCTCCAATATACCACGTAGCACGCGACCAACCACCTACGGTGCAACCGGGGTTCGATCCGCCTAGGTATGATGCGTTTTCGGGACTCTATTATATACCATTACCTAGGGCCAACCGCGATCAACCGCCCACTTTAATTGTCAACGATCCGCGAGTTACAGAGCTCATAGATTCGGCCACTCACCACACGTTAGAGTTCGTCCCTCCGCCTTCGACGCTAGTGATCACCGAATTATGGTCGAGCGGCTTAGACTTAGTTCTGTATACTTACCTTTTGTACTCACCTTTATGTTCACATTTTATACTTACCTTTCATTGTATTCGTTTATATACTCGCCTTATTATGATTGACTTAGTATGTACTTACCTTTTGCACTCACCTTTATATTCACATTTTATACTTACCTTTCATATTGTATTCGTTTATATACTCACCTTATTATGATTGACTTAGTATTATACTTACCTTTTATTACTTACCTTTATATACGCATTTACTCGTATATCTACCACCGTATGTTTGTTCAGTAAAATACTTACCTTTGATGTTTGCACTTTCAATATACCCTCGTTGCCTATAACTACAGTCGGATTAGTCATATTCTTACCTTAGAAGCGAGCGTAGACTCCAAAGATCTCGTAGTACTAAGGAGACCCTCATCCCATCCTGTCCTCCGCTCCAGTCAGTCCCTAGGTAAGCGACAGTTCCATAGCGTTGAACTCCGACGCCTGAAATAGGTAGGTCGTGCTTTAGTACTTTCCCTCGCCGCGACAGCGCCTCGTCCCAGGGTAGAGTTCAGAGTATTCAACTGACCCGAAAAGAGGCATTATCTGGGAGGCTACCGCCGCCGGGGGATCAGAGCGATAGATTGGTTAGGGCATTCGTAACCATTGATCGACCATCCTTCGGACCGCGCGAACCAATAGTATCCCAGCGAAGAGCGACCGCTCTGGGATCAGAACGATAGATGGACGTAAGGCAACCTGAGTCCTTGATCGGCCATCCCAGAGTTTAACGGGTCAATCTTCCGAAAAAACGACCACGCTTGGGGATCAGAGCGATAGATTGGTGACGGCTCGCCGTCCCTCTGATCGACCATCCTCGGGACGTAACAAAGGTAAGTATTTTACTGAACAAGCATACGGTGGTAAATATATGAGTAAATGCGTACATAAAGGTAAGTATATGAGTAGGTATACAAAGTCAATCATAATGAGGTGAGTATATAAATGAATACAATATGAAAGGTAAGTATATAGAATTAAGTCTAAGCCGCTCGATTATAATTCGCTGATCACTACCGTCGAAGGCGGAGGGACGAACTCTAACGTGTGGTGAGTGGCCGAATCTATGAGCTCTATAACTCGCGGATCGTTGACAACTAAAGTGGGCGGTTGATCGCGGTTGGCCCCAGGTAATGGTATATAATAGAGTCCCGAAAACGCATCATAAGGAGGCGGATCGAACCCCGGTTGCACCGTAGGTGGTTGGTCGCGTGCTACGTGGTGTATTGGAGCTCCAGAGGGGACCTCCTCTTCGTCGTCGCTCGACAAATCAATTATTCCGATGGCAGGATCCAAGTGAGTCGTAGCCCAAGCATCGCTAGTATTTGGATAGCGCGCAGAAAAATGGGCTAAATTATCCTAGACGGATCACACTCGGGGTGAACACGTACTAGGCGCGGCAATAATTTGGAAAGAGAGGATCTGTCTAATCTAATTCTAATCGTAGCTCCAAGCGTCGCTAATTAACCGAGTAGCGCGCACGCGGAGGAGCTAAATATTCCCGGCTGCATATTAACTGTCATTGGGAATAGCAGACTTTGCCCACTGTAATCGCGGACGTTTTCTATGATGATCGCGCCTTTGTTCGTACGCGTGTCGCGATCGCTGTGCCTCGCGATTGAATTTAAATATGTGGATCATCTTAGTTACTTTATTAATTAAGTTTCCGGTATCGTTGTTATACAACTTGCGCATTCCACTCGCGTAATTATAACGATAAGTCGCGTTATTTCGTTCGCGTGATTGTAATAAGTCGCGTTAATTCACTCGCGTAATTGTAATAGTCGCATTAATTCACTCGCGTAATTGCAATGAGTCGCGTTAATTTGCTCGCGTAAATTCACTCGCGTAGTTGTGATAGATCGCATCAATTCACTCCCGTAATTGTAATAAATCGCGTTAATTTACTCGTGTAATTGTAGTAAGTCGCGTTATTATAATCATTTTAAACTAGATCTCGCAGTAACTAAGGGTAAAAAGGGGGATTCCTAAATTTACGTGGCAATGCCACGGAGTCGCATCGAGAGTTCGCGGCCTAATATAAAATATATTTGACTTACGTTAGAATTGGTTAGCAAGGCTTCAGTCCTTGGCTGGACAGAAGTGGCACAATGCACTGATTCGATCAACTAAGTCGCGATGTACTAGTCGAGAACTGACTCTGGAAGATACGTGTTGGCTGGTTGAACTCTCGATGTGAACTAACTCTGCGACTGGCTCTCTGGAGCTCGTGAGCCTCAGCCCCACTCCGCGACTTGGGTCCGTGCGGTGGGGACAACCAATCGGAGAGCGCGAGCGGCGGTGGGGGATCCCTACTCGGCGCTCGTTCTCACGCTGCGCTCGGTGCAACGTCAGCAGTCTCACGGCGAGACTGCAGGTGCTTATCTACTGCTCGAGTTATCGGATACTGCAGGTGCTAATCTACTGCTCGAGTTATCGGATACTGCACGTGTTAATCTATGTCCGTCGGCGGTTTTCGCTTCTGAGAACAGTCTGTAACTGATTTGCGCTTAATCTATATCCGTCAGTGGTTTGTCTCGTGAGAACGCACTACACTTGATATTCCCGTGGTAACTTATCCTTTCTCGAGACACGTGGGTCGCGCATCGTTGTACGCAGTTAGTCTCGCAATTAATGAATATTCTGTACTCGTATTATTTTCGGTTGTCCCGTAATTATTTGCGGGTGTCCCGTAATTATTCTAACCTTATGATAAGAGCGTCTTACTTAGTCTATTGTTACTTGGGGTGTGTTAGTAGAGTTATTCAACAGGTGATTTACAAAAATTGGAATAGATTCTGGACTCGGTTTGTTAGTTATTGGGTTAAGGAATGTTCGAGTGTTAGTTGGGTTGGTTTATCGTCTGGGGAAAAAATTCGACTGTAACTTGCGTGGGACGTAACACTATCGAATAATGCTTATCAATTTTGGTAATTTCTGCTTTACCTACTTCTAGTGTCGTTTTCCATTTGGGTAATTCGTTTGCTTTCGCTAGAGCTGTTGCGCCTGTGTCGATCGGTTCGCCTTTCGCAGATATGAAATACATCACGTTATTGTGTCTTAAACTAATCGGATCCCTAGTTTCGTTATATTTTAATTGCTTTCCGTTGGTTACTAATTCGTTGAAAAGTGTTAATCGCCTGGATTCTTCACGGGTTAAGTTTCTCGGAGTCTCTTCTAATGCTAATTCGGAGTCTAATATAGAATGTTGTATCGTTCGTTCCAAAGGGTATTCGTTGTCAGATTCATCGGTTTGATCTTCCTCCATTTCTTCATCGTCATCGGGTGGATTCTCGGTTTGTATTCCACTTGGGCCCGGCATCGCATCGCCATAATTATAACTTGGTTTTCTTGGGGTAAATATTTCTTCCGTACTAGAGTCTAGTGGTATTAATTCGCGATTTCTTTTAGGTGGTGGACTATCGGATTCGTCACTGGAGTCTACCTCTCGAGGACGTACTGGATACATTGTTCCCTTCTCTACTGGTGGTGAGTTTCTTGATAGTGCGTCTGCAACGTAATTAGTTTTCCCGGGTTGATATCGAATTTCGTAGTCATATTCCATAAGTTTCAGTCTCCATCTTGTCAATCTCGATGAGGGGTCCTTTACATTATTTAACCATACGAGTGGCCTGTGATCCGTAAGTAATATAAATTTTCGGCCATATAGATAAGGACGTAAATATGTGACACAATAGACTATAGCTAACAATTCCTTCTCAATAGTTGAATAGTTCTTTACGGCATCGTTAAGGGATCTCGAGCAGTATGTAATTGGTAATAAGTTACTTGAGTGTTCCTGACTTAGTACTCCTCCTATTGCATAATTTGATGCATCTGTAGTTACGATAAATGTCTTTTCGAAATTTGGATATTGAAGTATCGGTTTTGTACATAGTTTGTCGATTAGCGTTTGAAATGCATTGTTCTGTTTCTCAGTCCACTCAAATTTAACATTTTTCTTAAACAATCGTGTCAGTGGTTTAGCTATGTGTGAGAAGTTCGGTATAAATTTCCTATAGAATCCTACCATTCCTAAAAATTGTCTTACTGCTTTCAAATTCGTTGGTTGAGGGAAATTTTTAACGGCTTGTATCTTTCGTTCGTCTGGTTTAACTCCATCTTTCGTAATCGTATGCCCTAAATAATCCACTTCCTGCTTCAAAAATATACATTTGCTAGGTTGTAATTTCAGATTCGCTTTTTCTAATCGCTCCGCTAACTTATTAAATTTCGATTCGTGTTCCGCTAATGTTCGTGAATAGATAACAATATCGTCGAGATATACAAATAATTCGTTGCCTTGTAGGCCGGTTAATACATTGTTCATAAGTCTTTGAAATGTTGCGGGCGCATTTTTGAGTCCAAACGGCATTCTACAAAATTGATAATGTCCATACGGGGTTGAGAAAGCTGTCTTTTCTTTATCGTTTAGGTCCATTGGAATCTGGTGAAAACCTGAGGCTAAATCAAAAATTGAGAAATATTTCGCATCACTGTTGTGTGCGTGACTGGGATAGCCTCGGCGTTCCCGATTGTAGTCGTGCACGTTAGAAGGTAGGGGATCGTGTGTCACTTAAGGATAGGAATCCACTCCAGGAAACGTTATCACTTCGTTGTTTTATTGAAGAATGCCTGGTGGTCTACAACGATGGTTACAAGGTGCTCCGCGATACTGAGATCGGCGGTCAAACAGGCGGCCAGCGGCGTTACGGTATCTACTACTCGCGTTTTCAGGAATCTCCCCCGTTGCTTCGCCGCGGGCCGTCTTTTATACAATATTTCTGCTTAGTCTACGTTTTTGGTCGCTGGGGCCTTATTCTCGAAGCTTCTATTGTCGAATTGTTGACGGTGCATTTCGGGGCGCTCAAGGTTATGCCCATATTTGGTAATGTTCGCGATCGCGCGGCCTATGACTCATCCCTATCGGGTTACTTATTGCGCGGTTAATTCGCGGGGGAGCTACGTGGCTTTTGGGGACCTACTACACCCCTCCCCCCTTTTGAGAAGGAAGCTTCCTAGCTTCACGTCGCGAGCTGCCTATCTGAGTTCTCGGTATTTGATCGAGTTCCCGGCGCGTGCTAATCGGCTACTCGGCTCGCGGGCCGTCGCTATCTTATCGGCTACTGGGTATTATTCGCGGTTCGCGGCGCAAGCAGCTCGGTCCGGTAGTTTATTCGCTCTTATTTTTCTTATTTCTCTTTTCTTTCTCTTCCTTAATATAGATTTATTATATATTTTCTTTCTCTTTTTTTTTGTGTATGATCGACGCGTGTAGGGGTAGAACAGGATTACCAAGGTGGTTATATGAGTTACGGGTTAAATGATAAGGTAGCGTATGTAATATAATAGTGAGTATGTTTTAATGGTATATTAGTTAGGTATATAATAGTAAGTAGGTATAATGGTATAATATTTATGTATATAATAGTATGTATAATATTTATGTATATAATAGTGTTTGTATATGTATGTTTAGTTTAGGATTTCTTTTTCTTCCTCGCTGGGGCGTCTTTTTTTGAGTAGAGTGGCCCAGCAAGTCCGAACCGCGACTAATCTGCACTTTTCGCATTTGATTGCCGGTTGTTCCTCCTTTGCGAGGGGAATATCGCATTTTTCACATCTTTGTAGGGGCCGGTCACTGGTCAGGACCCCATGGTAATGGCCCCGTACCGTTTCCTCCTCCCGTGCGCAAAGGCCGCAGCACGACCTGCCTTGTCTGTCCCGGTGGGCCAGCACCCGGGTGCACCGTAGGCGTTGCACAGCTTGGAGGACCGTAGCGACCTGGGCGTTCCTCCGCTCTATTTTCTCGTGGTTTGCTGCCATTTCTGTAACGCGGGGGGGGTATCGCGATCGGCGATTAATAATGGTACGCGGCTAAATAATTGCGTGAGAATTACCGTTTCTCTTTTTTTTGTGTGTTCTTTTTCTTCGTGTAAGGGTCCGTCTCGGCCTGTGGTTTGATTCTTAGTGAGGCTGGGCGAGCTGGTGCACCTTGACGTTTTGTCTCGAGGTTTTGCTTAGTAGGCTTTCTCATTAAATTATCATTATCATAGGTGCATTTCGTCGAACTGTTCTTATCGAGGGTGTCTGTTCCGGTGCCACAGAGGTTGGTGAGTTAGTTGGCGGCTCATACTCGTGAGAACGAGGAGCACAGGGCGAATTTTGGTTGTCGGGGCATCTGGTCTATTTGTGTTCGTAGTAGTTGCCTGTTCCCTTATTCGATAAAGTGTTTGAGTCGATTCGCATGTACTTTCAGGGTTCGTCGGCCCATTTTGATGGTGTAATTCACAGGTGGGTGTTCTTCGATAATTTCGTATGGTCCTATCCATGGTGATTCTAATTTCTTGCTACGACCTCTTCGAACTGTTGGGTCGTGTAGTAGTATCTTATCGCCCTTGTGATATCGGGTCTCCTTGGCGTGAGTATCGTATTCCGCTTTCGCGCGGAGCTTCGCTTCGTGGCTGCTCTGTTTCGCTACTTGGTGAGATGCTCTAATTCGTTCACGTAATTCCTGTGCATAATCTTCGTAAGTGTAGAGAGTTTTTGGTGGTATAGTTAGTGCTGTGGGCAGATTTGCCTGTCGTCCGTACATTAATTCGAATGGGGTGAGTCCAGTGGCTGTGTGCGGGGTCGTGTTGTAAACAAACATTGCGTATGGTATCCATCTGTCCCAATCAGTTTGTTGTGGGTTGGTATAATGTCGTAAGTATTCTGCTAGTGTTCGATGGGATCTTTCGAGTGCGCCATTTGTTTGGGGGTGATACGCGGTAGTTTGGATTTTGTCTATCTTTAGTAATTTGCACACGTTTTTGAATACATTGCTTAGGAAATTAGTCCCTTGGTCTGTTAAAATTGTCTCGGGAGTTCCGTATTCACATATTATCTTAGTAGCGAAGGCTTCGGCTACTGTATGAGCTTCTTGATTAGGGAGAGGTATCGCCTTACTGAATCGAGTCAGCAGGTCTTGGAAGGTCAGTAGGTATTTGTTGCCATGTTCGGTCTCAGTTAAGGGTCCTACTATATCTAATGCGCATTTCTCGAATGCGGTACTTGGTGTGTCCGTTATCACCAATGGTGCTTTTTCTGCACGATGCAATTTATTTTTCTGGCATAGTTCGCACTTGGCTATATAATCTTTCACGTATTGTGTGATTCCGGCCCAGTTATGGCGTTGTCTAATTCGTCCGATAGTTCTTTCTATTCCTTGGTGTCCTCCCGTGGGGTTGTCGTGGTATTCGCGTAGTATTGCTGCTTTTTCCTCTTCACTGTATTCCTCGAGCTCGGTTGACTGTTGTGTCACCGTGTATATGGTTCTGCTAAGTGCATCGGCGTTTGTATTCATTTTTCCTGCTTTGTGTACTATCTCGTATTCATATTCTTCTAGCTTGAGGCGCCATCGCATTAATCGTGATCCTGGGTCCTTTACGTTGAATAGCCACACTAGGGGCTTATGATCCGTTATTATTTTGAATTTGTTTCCATATAGGTACGGTCTATATTGTTTCGCTGCCCATACAATTGCGAGTAATTCTTTTTCCGTCGTGCTGTAGTTTCTCTCAGCTTTATTTAGTACGCGGCTCGCGTAAGCTATCGGCCGGTCCTTGCCTATTTCGCCTTGTGACAATATTGCTCCTATCGCAAAATCGGAGGCGTCTGTGGTTAGTAGGAATTCCTTCTCGAAGTCGGGATAGATTAACAGAGGTGCCGTCGTGAGGGCAGTTTTTAGTGTCCGAAACGCGTGGTCCTGTTCGTCGGTCCAATCAAATTTGGTATCCTTTACCGTTAGCTTAGTTAGGGGTTTCGCAATTTTTGAGAAGTCCTTAATGAATCGGCGGTAATATCCGGCCAATCCGAGAAACGATTGGATTCCTTTTACGTTATGCGGCGCGGGAAAATCTGTCACGGCGCGGATTTTATCCGGGTCCGGCAGGATTCCGCCTTTGGTAATTACGTGTCCTAGGTAATTTACTTCTTTTCGTAAAAATTCACATTTGTTTGGTTGTAGTTTTAGGTTGTGCTTGCGTAAAATCGCGAGAACATCGCGTAGTCGTGCATTGTGTTCGTCTAGGCTTCCTCCGTGTATTACTATGTCGTCGAGATATACGAAACATTTGATACCTTGTAGTCCTGATAAGATAGTGTTCATTAGTCGTTGGAAGGTTGCAGGTGCATTCTTTAGTCCGAAAGGCATTCGGTTAAATTCATAGTGTCCATATGGTGTAGAAAACGCGGTTTTTTCACGAGCGTCTTCGGCCATAGCTACTTGGTGATATCCTGAAGCGAGATCTAACGTTGTAAAATATTTGGCTTTTCCTAGTTGGTCCAGGATGTCGGTGATATTAGGTAAGGGAAACGAGTCTCCTATTGTTACGTCGTTTAACTTCCGGAAGTCTACTACGATTCGTAACTTTTTGTTTCCATTTGCGTCGGCTTTCTTTGGCACTACCAAAAGTGGCGCGTTCCATTGGCTATTGCTTGGTCGTACAATTTCGTCGGTTAACATTTGTTGAACTTGTTTGTTTATTTCCTGTTTGTATTTTTCTGGTAGTCTGTATGGTCTTGAGTTAATAGGCGCGGTATTGGCGGTTGTGTGGATTTCGTGTGATACGGCGGTTGTATATGTCAGAGGTTCGCCTTCCAAGTGAAATACGTCGGCATAAGTGCTACAAATATTTATTAGGGAATCCCGTTCTTCTTTATTTAAATGTTTATCGCGTAGTTGTTGTATTACTCGTTCAATTCGGCTATCACGTTTTGCCATTTCCGCGGGAGTGAGTTTGTGTATCGGTTGTATTTTTGTCTCGGAGTGTACTTCTTCGAGTTCAATTGCCGGAGGACGGAAATCTATGCTGTTATCGCTTGTGTTAAGAATGCTGACTATGCATCGGCCGTGGCGCGGCCTTGTCCAGCAGCTTCCGATAAAGACGCCGGGTTGGATTTCGTCAGCTGTCGTGATCCCGTCGTGCGTACTACGTGTTGTTATTTCTACTATGGTTTCGGATCGTGGCGGTAAGTGGATCATCGCGTTCGCGTAATAAGTTTTCCAAATGGTTGTTCCAAAACGTAACTCATCTCTAGCGCAGTCTAGTTTGGCGCCATGTCCACGAATGAAATTAATTCCCAATATTCCTTCGTATTCGATGGGAAAATCATTTGCTACTACGTATAAGGGTTGCGTAATTATTTCGGAGCCTATTCTAATATGTCCCTGTATTTCTCCGAGGGTTTTTATTGAGTTTCCTGTTGCTCCTAGTATTTCTATTTCCTTTCTCCACATGGGTACTTCATCGCGCAGGTGGCGGATTTTTATTAGGCTTATTGAAGCTCCTGTATCTACGAGCATTGGCACGGTTCCGTCGTAGGTTTCTTCTAAGGGCACGTTCGTCAAAGGTAAAGCATCCGTTTTATCTAGCGAGAGGTTTACCTGAACGACGCAACACTCTCGCGGGGTCGCGTCTCGTCTCCGTTTCCCGATGGTTCGGTTTCGCTTCTGTTGGCGGGGCGCGGAGCTGGGTCCGGCCTTGAGTGCGTGGTATATGTCCTTGGCGCGTAAGTTCGTGGCTGTTGGAGTCGACGTCGGCATTCTCCGTAGGAATGGCCAGGTCTACGACAGTAGTCGCAGTAGGCTTCGACCAGGTGTGCAGTCGTTTGCGACGGACGTGGGGCGAAGTCGAATTGGCTCGCGTATCGGCTGGAGCGGCAATCGCGTCCGTAATGTCCATTTTTTCCGCATTTGGCACATTGTACCGGATAATTCGAGCGAGCTTCGGCCCGGGGAAATTCGCGTGGTCCATTATATCGACCAGAGCGGCATTCGCGCCAACTATGTCCTGCGTTTCCGCAAGTGGTGCAATTAATGGTCCGATTAGGGTAAAAGTTGCGTTGCGCGGGGGTCGGACGCTCCGTTCGTCGAGGGTGGTAATCGTGACGGGTGGAGGTGAGGTGACGCGAGTGTGAGGGGTTTGGTCCGTTTAATTTGTCCTCTTCTATTGCGCCAGATACTGCTTCTTGAAACGATCCGTAATTCCGTGCGCGAATTATCGCGCATAACGGCTCGTGTAATCCGCGAGGGAAATTGATTAGCGCTTGGTGTTTACAAATTTCGTGAATCGTACGAATCGCTGTCGCGTTGTGATGGGGCTGCTCTAAGGCCTCCATCAAATCTGTCATTATTTGCTCGGTACGAGTTGCGTAATCTCTCACAGTTTCTCCAGGTTTTTGTCGTAGGTCGTTAAATTCGATTTGTAGGAACGCGGCGGATTTGCGCCCGAGATAGCTTGCTTCCAATTCTTCCTTGAGATGCGCGTATGTGTGTATGTCACGGTGTTCGAATTCCAGTAGTGCCTTTTTTGAAAGTTTGATATGTTGAACCGCTTCTAGTAATTCGGCCTCATCGCGTGGGTGTATTTTTAGAAATGCATAATTGCATGCGCTGAGGAATTCTTTGAGAGCTTCCGGTGAACTGCCGTCGAATTTAGGGATGTATTTCAACGCGTCCTTGATTGGTAAGTTGGAAAGAACGCGAGGGCTGGCGGAGGGCCCTGGTAGGTTCTGACCATGGTTGATGTTGAGCAGTGTGTCTAATTCGGCGCGGAGTCGGTGAATTTCGGCAGAAATTTCGGCCTGGGTAACTGGATTTTGGTTTCCAGTGGGGGTCGTTTCGTTTTGTTCTCCCTGGTCTGGCATGGTGCGAGGTTGGAAGATAGCGCTTTCAAATGACAGACTTGACCTATTAGAATTAGCTCTATCGTGTTGCGGGGGAAAAAGGCTGTTGTCTAATTCTCCGAATGAGAACTCGCGGTCGAAGGTAAGATTGTTGGATGGGTCCTCGGGAGATTCCGGGTATTCGAGTACGCGCCTAACGCTGTTCCTAATCTCTCTAAGAGCAGTTACTGCGGTGTCGGTGACACCTGGTTCGACACGTGCCGCCGGGTAGCTTTGTATAGGCCTATTTCTAAGTGAATTAAATATCCGATTTCGGCTCGCGTATGTTCGGATGTATAAACGGCTGTCGGACATCTACTGTTATCGGCTTAGATAACGAGTCGGCGCATGGTTTCGACTTACGTTACGCTGGGGTTCTGTGGCAGGTGTTCGTCGGCGACGGCCTTGGCTGAGGTCACTCGACGATCGGGTTGCGGCTGCACGGTTATCGTCGTCCTTGGGCTCAGCTGTGCGTTGGCTGTTTGGTTCTCGTACGTTGTCTCTGCTTTGCTGATTCTCGTGCGTTGTCTCTGCTTTGTTGATTCTCGTGCGTTGTCTCGGCTTTGCTGATTCTCGTTTCTTGATTTCTGGTTGGCGGCTTCCTTTGTATGTCTTGCTCGTTTAATTACTTGGTTCGTCTTCTTGTACGTTTTGTTCGTTTAATTATTTGCTTCTTCTTCTAGCGTGTTTGCTTCTTTGGTTGTTGGTTTCTTCTTTTCGGTTGCCTTCTGGCCGTCGTTTTCCCTGTTTGTTGCGTTCCGGAGGTGACGGATCCCACCGCTGCCACCAAATTATGTTGTGTGCGTGACTGGGATAGCCTCGGCGTTCCCGATTGTAGTCGTGCACGTTAGAAGGTAGGGGATCGTGTGTCACTTAAGGATAGGAATCCACTCCAGGAAACGTTATCACTTCGTTGTTTTATTGAAGAATGCCTGGTGGTCTACAACGATGGTTACAAGGTGCTCCGCGATACTGAGATCGGCGGTCAAACAGGCGGCCAGCGGCGTTACGGTATCTACTACTCGCGTTTTCAGGAATCTCCCCCGTTGCTTCGCCGCGGGCCGTCTTTTATACAATATTTCTGCTTAGTCTACGTTTTTGGTCGCTGGGGCCTTATTCTCGAAGCTTCTATTGTCGAATTGTTGACGGTGCATTTCGGGGCGCTCAAGGTTATGCCCATATTTGGTAATGTTCGCGATCGCGCGGCCTATGACTCATCCCTATCGGGTTACTTATTGCGCGGTTAATTCGCGGGGGAGCTACGTGGCTTTTGGGGACCTACTACATCACCAAGCTGATCTAGGATTTCGGTTATATTCGGTAAGGGATATGCATCTGGAATTGTCTTTTCATTTAACTCTCGATAATCAATAACCATTCTCCACTTTTTCTTTTCAGGGTCGTCTGACTTTTTGGGAACTATCCATATAGGTGAGTTATAAGGTGATTCTGATTGTTCAATTATTCCTGACTCTAACATTTCTTGTACCTGCCTATTTATTTCTTCTTTATGTATTGGCGGAAATCTATATTGTTTCTTATTAATAGGTCTATCATCTGTAGTAATTATTCGGTGTTTGATTGTTTCAGTGTGCCCTAGCGGTTCTTCTGGCAGATGGAATATGTGGCTAAATCTGGTAACTAAACTTTCTGTACTCTCCTTTTCTTCTATAGTCATATGATCAGTTTTTAGAAATTTCAATATCTCGAATAAACGTGCTTTCTTTTCAACGTGTGCGACTCTTTTAATACTTTCCTTCCTCTCTACTACGTTATATTTCGCGAATGAATTAGAGCTCAGTTCCGAGGGATAAGATTTGACGAGGCTTTGTTTTTGATGCACTAGAATTGGATTTACCGAATGAGGGTTCTCGATACGGGGTGCATGCGGGCATTTTACCTCCGATATCCAGTTTTCCTCTACTTGATTACGACTTCTTTTCTCCCAAATACTCTTAATCTCCTTTATTTCTTTAAACTCCCTAATATTCTTTACCTCCTTTTCCTTTTTATTCTCCTCAACTTCCCTATTCTCCTTCTTCGACTTCTTATTTTGTAGTGCGTGAATCTTTTCTTTAACCTCTTTGATAAACCTCTCGTTCTCAGTTACTGGCTTTTGTATTTCTTTTTCTCCCTTACTTAATTCTTTCGTTAGTTCTGGACAATGGCTTTGTATCTCTACACTTGGAACAATAAATTCTCTTCGCTCCTCATTTAAGTTTACCGCTTCTAACTGTACCTTTCCATTCTCCTGTCTTACAACACTATTTCCCATAAGTACTCCTTCTGGCGTCTCGATTAAGGGTATATGCCCTGTTGAGTTATTTCCTCCTGATACTTTTATTTCTACTGTTGATTTTGAACGCGCTGGTAATGAAATAATTGTCGATGTTTTAAATGGTATGCTTCCATTTGGCAAGTCCAACGATCCTCGTGAATAATTGACATTTCCTCTATGTTGCGCAAGAAAATCCGATCCTAATAATCCGTCAGTTTTTATAGAGAAATCATCCGATACTACGTGAAATAATGCTTTATATCCACAAATATCTAATTCTACGCATCCTATCGTATCGACCATAGGGTCAGAGATTCCTAGTAATTGTAACTTATGAGTTAAATCTATCACCATTGATCTGCTTAAACATTTTTCTTTAATAATATTCGGTTCGGCGCCGGTATCTAACATAAATTCTACGTTTCCTACTAATTGATTTCCTGATATTGATACTACTGGAACTGCATCCGGTTTAAATCCTCTTAAACAAATAATTCGATTGCTAACTTCTCCTTTATCCTTTTTCACGAGCAATTTGTAATTTTGGCTCGCCGCGGGTGCTCGTTCTTCTATCCCGGGGGCCGTGTTTCGTTTCCCGATTCAGGTTGCACATTATTTACAACAGGATTCTTGTAAGTATTATTTTCTACGCGGTTATTATAATTATTATTATTACCTCCTATATTATTACGGTCGTTCGGATTTCGTGCGTTATTATTGTATGCGCGTGCCCTACACTCTTCAATGTTGTGTCCAATCTTCCTGCAGTAGCGGCAATATCTGTTTACATTTGAACTCCTTGGATCGCGTTGTGTTTGGCCTTGAAAATTCTGTTGGTTTCTCCCGAAAGTGTTTGGCGTATTTCGATTATCCCTGTTATTATCATTAAATCGCGGATCTCGGATTTGATAATTATTCCTATTGCCGAATCGATTTTGATAATTATTCCTATTATTGTTATATTGTGGGTTTTGATTCATTCTATGCCTACATTCGAGCGCGGTGTGATTAGGTCGGTTGCAAATTTGACATACTATTCCTGTAGAGTAATCGTTTCGTGGTTTCTGCGGACCAAATCTCTCTCTATCTATATCTACTCTCCTACTTGCTACAATAGCTGCATCAAAGGCTTGTTCACATGTGGAATAATTGTGATACGATAATTGTGTGCGAATGTCCGGCGGTAACCCATTAATAAATGCTTCTAATGTCATTGCTTCAAATGATTCTCTCAAATCTAAAAATGTTGACGGATATGTGTTTAGCTCTGCGTCTATTATTGCCGTTCTAAGATCCTTCGTTCTACCTATATATTCCAAAATATCCTCATTCGCTCGTTTTGCTAATCTACTTAATTCTCCGCGATAATAATTCGGTGTTGCTGCAGGTGAAAATACTTGTTTTAATCGGTTAGTTAAATCATCTATGGTATAGTATGTATGGTCTTCTACCGCTAAATATGCGTGGTCGCGTAATTTATTTCGTAATAATCGGGTTAATTGAGGTTCTAATACTGGTGATATTAATTCTTTCGCACGTTTACAGGCTCTCGCGAATTGCAATACTGAAAGATTTCGACCATTATAATCCGGGACTATCGCGAGTGCATCTTTTAATTTAATTTGTGAAATATTATCCCTAAAACGCGGTTCATTTTCTGAATGTACGTGAGTTGATTCGTGCATTGGTCGTTGCATACTTTCGTCTTGTGGAGAAGAATTATTAAACATTCCGCATAGTGAAGTTAGTGTTGCTGATAAATCTTTAACCTTGGCCCTTATATCCTCGAGATCATCAAATTTGGTATTGCGATTTGGAGTTTTTGTGACTGTTATTACCGAATCTTGGTCTTCACTTGACGAGTTTCCCAATCCCGCTGCTATTCCGGAGTCTTGATTTTCGATATTCTTCTCGGGATTCATTTTGATATCTAATATTTTATCCTACTGGCACCGACAACCTTTCAATTGGCTTAAATTTTATCCTAGTTATAATAAAGTAGCCTTATTTCTAAGAGAACACAAGTTTTTCGTCGTTCCTTATTTCATTAATTTCCTCTAAATTCTACTATCACCGTTCTATTCCTTGAATAATTTTGATTTTCCTCCTATGATTCGTCTATCCCACCGTAATTATCTTTTATTTTTAATCGATCCCACCGTAATAATCTTTTATTTTTAATCGATCCCACCGTAATTATCTTTTATTTTTAATCGATCCCACCGTAATTATCTTTTATTTTTAATCGATCCCACCGCTGTCACCAGAAATGTATTTATGTATTATTACTTTGTTACGTCAAGATTGGCGGGATATGGTATTTTGGATGGGATTTCAAGGGTATTGACTAATTTATCGATTTTTCTATGTTTCAGATTTCAACGTGGACGAGTACCATCTCAATCTAATTTTCGTCGCGGTGGCGCCGCCTGACTGTGGATCTTCGTACTAGTGAGTAAAGGGTTAACTTTCGTGAATGTGTGTCGTGAAGTGACGTTTGTGAGTGTATTAATATCTATCTTTAAATTCTGTTCCAGCTGCACCATACAGTGACTCGAATAAGTGGATTCTAACCTACGTGATAGTGTGTGTTCCCGTGGCCGAGCGAAATCACGAAACAACGCTACCAGAGAATAGGAGAGAATGTATGCAGCGTGGCAAGGTTATGTATACTTTAATCTTATTTAACTCGGTCTTTATATTGAATTTCTATCTCTAATCTATCTCTCTCACTTCTATTTACTTATTTGAAACTGCTATCTATAACTCTATCTTTGATTCAAAGTATTAATCAATCTCTATTATTTGTGTTTGACAGGCGTCTCCTGAGCGTCAAGGCTGTAAGAGTATGTGGGTGTTGAAAGGTAAGTATACGAGGTAAGTATCTAGGATTAAGTTAATATATAAGTATTTAGTAACAATTAAGTATAGGTTAAGTTTGCAAAAGGTAAGTATAAGGTAAGGACTAGACGTACTCAATTATATTCATGTGACGTTACTGTTTATTCTGCTTCGCCTCAGTTTACTCCTCTAATAAATGTTTAATATTTTACAGGTTAATAATACTATCTCTCTGGCAAGGAAATTCTACATCAATCATGTATCTGTGGATTATGAAGACTTGGAACTATAACTTATTCAACTGTACGACTGGGATCTCTTTATGTAAGTATTCTCAATTAACTAATGTTTCTCAATTTCAATCTCTATCTTCTTATGTTCTTATTCAAGGAATATTCTATGCTGACTTATTTACTTTCTGTTCTAGGAACTGTGATGTATTGCTATCTCTCTCTGTGTTTACGTTTCTTCTGCTGAGTCCAATGTTATGGTGAGGAAAAGCTTGTGTTAATATTCGCTTACAATCTTCAGGTAATTTTCGTACAATCTTCTATAATATTACTTATTATAACGCTTCTTCTTATTTCTAAATTCTAATACGATTCTTATTTGCAGGTTACTCGTGGATTATTATCTGAAATCTAACTTGGTACGTATTCTTCGATGTTTCCTTCAATATTACTAATATTACTTGAGTATCGCCTACTGATTCTTTCTCGCTTATTTTCCAGGTTACATGTTGCTGAATATACTCGTGACTCTAATGCTGGAAGTGGATATAATCTTTGCTGTCTTATTCGAAGATATCTGGTTCTACGTGGATCATTAATCGGAATCTCGCTGTTATATATAATTATATCTATATCTAATGGAATTAATCTCCATTTACAATTATTAATCTTATTATTTCCTACTGCGTGTATTTCGTTTCTTTCTACTACCGTTTCTGCTGTAACTTTGATACTTGTACTTGTATTCACAATATTAACGTCTCTTTCTTTATTTTCAGGTTTGCTGTATACTTCGTGCTGTTCGAGATTTTCTCCTAATGAATTATTTGATGTGAAATTATCTGTTTGTAAATCTATATCTGTGTATGAATGAATAAATAAAGCGTTTCCCTTTTTCCTTATAACTATCTAATTTATTTGTATCACCTCTTCTATCTCTATTTCCTTTGTAATCTGCTTACTCTTTGAATCTACTTCTTTTGTTTGTTCACACGCGCTTTCGTTTATTTCGTATCCGTTACTGAAGTTTATCACGCGTAATTCTATACTTTCTCCCAACTCGAATTTATAATGTAATGTTTCTAAAATGTTTCCTTCTATTCTTCTTCGCGAACTCCTCTCTTGATCATTATTATTTTTAGTTTCTTTATTTAACGCGGAATAGGTTGATTGCTACTTTCTTCTTTGTTTTATCTTTTGTGCGGCTCTATGAGGATTTGGCATCTAAAATGTGAAGGTAAGTTTGGTCATTTATTGTCTGGGAGCGGTGGTCCTCTCTCCAGTACAATTGTAATTTGGATCTTGGATTACTGCGCAGCTCGCACCTTAAGCAGTTCGGAAAGAATTCGTGTGACTAGGAAGAATCTACGTTCTGTTAGCGGTGGTCCTCTACACAGAATTTCAATTCGGGAACGACTGGCAGTGGTCTGCTGGTCGCTTGGAAATTGTTGGAATTGAAGGAAGAGCCTTTTATATGTTTCGACAGGATTTCTCGGGTTTCGGACTATACTACCTTGTCAGCTTTCATCTTCTTCTTATACTTTCTCCTTGGGTTTCTTCTCTTTCTTCTCCTTGGCTTCGTTGGCTTCGTTTGATACAGATCGATTTGTCTGTACTGGATCAGTCGACTTCTCTTAATTACTGCCTCCTTTGTTTCAGGTTGAAGCTGCTCGTGCTGTACTACGTCTCGCTGGCTCGTTCGTCCACACAATTGACTATAGTCAGTGGATGCTGCTTCGTAACAATTCCTTCGAATTGTTAATTGAACGTTGAGGTTTGTATTTTCGTTCTTTTACAGAACTTTAGTCATGAGAATGACTGATTATATTTGAATAAATACACTGGCTTCACTTGAACACTTGTATTCGACTTGACTTTTACACCTCCCGTCTTTCTCCTTTGTACAATGGACTGGCTCTTCCGACTTAACAAATGACCGATGTAATCTCCCAGCAACAGTTGGCGTATAAATGACGATGAGAGCTCGCGTGCTCCTACTTTTATACTCCTCGCGCTCGTTGTTCTCCGCGCTGCTCTCTGATTGGCTGGCGCTCCTCAGTCGTTCGCTGCTCGCCTGAGAGTTCACATCTCCCACTTCTCTCGCTGTACTATACTCTCCTATCGATTCTCTATCGCTCTTACATTACTCTTCTTGAAATATTACGTCGGATTTGCTTAATGGATAGCTTTTATATGTACTCGTATTAATAATGATATTCTTTCTGTTCGCAGGTACAGGTTTGGACTATTCATCGTTGGAAAGTGTTTCTTATATCTATTTGACAATGTATTTATATTAGTAATAAGATATATGTAACTTTGGAAAAATAAAGACTTTGATGAAAAATTATGCCTTCTTAATTCGCGAAAAATTTTACCGGTTATAGTACCGAAATTTAGATATACGTTACAGGAGAAGGACTTGGTCGGAAGGAAGGTCGGCGGGAGGTTGATGGAACGGCGAGTGGGGAGGACTGGCTGTCGCTCGATGATGCGGGCGCTAATGGCAACGCTTGGACCGGATTGCGGGAGAGAGCGTCCGCGTTTAGATTGGTGGTGCCTTTCTTATAAACCACCTTGTATTCAAACTCGGCCAGCTTGAGCCGCCATCTCAGTAACCTCGATGTGGGATCCTTAACACTGTGCATCCACACTAGTGGTTGGTGGTCGGTGAATAGTGTAAATTGGCGGCCGTACAAATAAGGGCGGAAGTGCTGAGCCGCGTATACGATCGCTAGACACTCCTTTTCGATGGTGGAGTAATTGCGCTCAGCCCCGCAGAGAACTCGCGAGGTGTATGCAATGGGGAGGTCGCGGTCTGCTGGTCCCTGACTTAGCACGGCGCCTATAGCGATGTCTGATGCATCCGTGGTTAGATTAAAAGGTTTAGAGAAATCGGGGTACTGGAGAATAGGCTCTGCGCATAGTAGTTCCCTAAGTTTATCGAAAGCCTCTTGTTGCTCGTTGCCCCAAGAGAATGCTACATTCTTTTTTGTGAGATTTGTCATAGGGCGGGCTAGTCGCGAGAATCCTGGTATGAAACGTCTGTAATAACCGGCGAGGCCCAGAAACTGTTTAATGTTTTTGACGTTTTGCGGGGTCGGAAATTTTCGCACGGCTTCTAGTTTCTTGGGATCCGGACGCACTCCTTGATCGCTAATTACGTGGCCTAGGTACGTTACTTCAGTCCTGAGGAATTCGCACTTGTCGGGCTGCAGGCGGAGGTTTGCGGCACGTAGTCGGTCGCAGAGCTTTTGAAACTTTTGTCGGTGCTCGACCATAGAACTAGCATAGATAACAATGTCGTCTAAATAGACGAATAACTGGGTGCCTTGCAGTCCTGACAACACCGAATCCATTAGGCGCTGAAACGTCGCCGGGGCGTTCTTAAGGCCGAATGGCATACGTTTATAATGATAGTGGCCGAAGGGTGTGGAGAAAGCCGTTTTGGGCGCGTCTGCCTCTGCCATGCCTATTTGGTGGAAGCCGCTGGCCAGGTCGAATATGCTGAAATACTTTGCGCTTCCTAATTGTTCGAGGATTTCGTTGATGCATGGGAGAGGGTACGCGTCCGCCACGGTTTTCTCATTGAGGCCACGAAAGTCGATGACCATGCGCCACCTTTTGTTTCCTTTCGAGTCCGGCTTTTTGGGTACGATCCACAAGGGTGAATTGTATGGAGAGGTAGAGGGGACAATAATGTCCATGTCCAATAATTCCTGGATTTGACGGTTGATTTCGTCCCTGTGGATCGGTGGGTACCGGTATTGTTTTATGTGGGTAGGTTGCGCATCGGTAGTCGGTATACTATGTTCGAGGACGCTCGTTTTCGGTAGCGGTTCGTTGGGCAAATGAAACAAGTCGGCGGAAGCTCGTATAAGTGACTCTACCTCGGTCTTTTCTTCGGGATTTAAATGTTCGTTACGAAGGAGGTCAAGAACTTGCTTTGTGCGCGAGGAGCTGGCCGCCGCCGATACTTGCTGAATGCTTGCGAGAGGGCCCGAATCTTCTACTGCTTCTATTTCTTCCAATACTACTGCGGGTGTTTGGAAGGTGACGGGCTCGGAATTAGTATTCGTGATTCGAGCGTATGCCCGACCTCCTACGTTGCGCAGCACCGCTTCCCCGAAATAAACTCCGTCGGCGATTTCGGTTCGTGGAAGGTATCCGTCTATCACTGCGCGGTTGATTACTCGGACTTCCACTCCGGTGTCGGTTCGCGGAGGCACTTTGACGGCGCGGCTGGCATTTACGAACGGAACTTCGTGTCCATGCCAGACCCATTTGTTTTTAGTATACAAGATATCGGAGACGCCGACTAATATTTTCGCGCCTAGTAAGCCTGCCGTAGGTATTGGAAAGTCGTTCCGCACGACGTGGAAAAGTACTTTGTACCCGAAGAATTCGATATCTACGGCTCCGAGCGTTCGGATCATGCCATCTGAGATGCCTTTAAGCAGTAAGATTTCGAGAGTACGAATGGGGACCCGATCAGTAAGAGCCCCTATCTTAATTAGATTTGGCTCGGCGCCGCTATCTATCATAAACGTGCCTTCCTCCATAAGTTGGGGTGATTTCAAACGTACTACTGGAACGAACGCGTCGGTAGTGAGATTCACTGTGGCTGTTCGGATAGCGTTTCCAGCCGGATCTCCGCTACTGGGCGGGTTGCTGCTTGGCGGCTCTCGCGTGGCCTGCCCTGGGCCTCCGGAGAGCCGTTCCCGTTTCCCGAGTCTCTACGTTCGTTGTTGTATTGCCTTTTGCGGCATTCTGAGATATCGTGACCGGGAGTTTTACAATATCGACAGAACTTCCGAGAATTTTGGAGTTCGTCTGTTCGCGGCGGAGGCGAAGAATTTCTCGGTCTTGTGTCCCCTTGCGTGCCCTGATATCGGTTGCGCTGTGGATACGTGCCGCGATCGGCGACGTAGCGTTCATTCGTATCGCGGGCCGGGGCGTATCTTTCGCGCGGCGTGTACGTGTCGCGATTTGGGGGGTATCGCTCACGCGGCGCGTTGTAACTTGGCCCGTCTGGCCTATATCTATCCCGAGGTGCCTCGGTGTCCCGCTGATTGTTTGCGTATCGGTTACGCGGCGGGTCATAGCCGGATCGATTCGTCGAATATCTATCACGAACTGGATCGGCGTCGGCCCCGGTGGGCGTGTATCGGTCGGTTCGCGGTGCTTGGTTTCGAGTCGGTGTCGGTTGCAGCCGCTCTTGGTCCAACTCGTATCGCTTGTACGCCGACTTTGCCCGGTGATACGCGTCCGTGAGGCTCTCACAATACGATGACGGTACTTGGTGACGTAATTCCGGCAGAAGGCCATCGCAAAAGGATTGTAGCGTCAATTCGTCCGTGTGGCTGATCGGCCGTGAACCGCTGACTCTTAAGGAGTCTAATATTGCCGATCTCAAGTCTTTCACGCGGCTAATGTAATCTAAGATATGTTCTTTAGGATATTGATAAATTTGGCTCAGTTCGCCCCTGTAGTGGTCGATAGTTCGATGTGGGCCGAAACTCTGCCTCAGGATATCCGTAAATTCTGTTACTGTTGAGCATGGCTCGTCCTCAATAGCGGCGTATGCGCGTCCCTTCAATTTCGATTTTAGGAGCCTCGTTAAGGTAAGCTCAGATTGAGCAGGGACTAATTCGCGCGCGCGTCGGCATGCCCTAACAAATTGTAACACGGGTATATTTTTCCCGTCGAATATTGGTACGAGCTCGACCGCTTCGCGTAACGAATACCCTAGCTGGTGCGAGACGGCGCGAGGATCTTCCAATTCGGCCGGGCGAATAGCCTCATCGGGGTTGGGATTCGGACTCGCGTTAGTTTTTAGTCTTTTTAATTCGTCTTGTAGGACTCTGATTTCTCTGGCTAGTGCAGCCGGATCGAGGTCCGAAGAAGGCCCGGGTGACGACATTTTTGGTTCGCGGGCTAGTAACTCGCGTCGACTCTTTTCTAGTTCGCGAGCTGCGCTTTCTGCGAGAGCTAATTTGCGGCGAGTTTCCCCTAATTCGCGGGCTGTATTTTCCGCGAGAGCTAATTTACGGCGTGTTTCTTCGATTTCGCGGGTTGCTTCTTCCGCGAGGGTCAATTTCTGGCGTGTTTCCTCTAATTCGCGGGCTGTGTTTTCCGCGAGAGCTGTGGCTTCATCGAGCTGACGCGTTCGCGTGGCGAGTTTTTGTGCTCGGAGGAATTCTTGCTCGGCGCGTTCGGCCTCGAGTTTGTCTGCTTCAGCGCGTGTAAGCGGCATAGCCGATCATACCAAATCGAACGTATCCCACCGCTGTCACCAGTTGTCACGTCCCGAAATGGCGCGTTCAAAAAAAATAAAGAACTTTCGAACTCACCACTCCTGCAGACGTGATTGTTCTTATTGTTTTGCCCTTGAAGACCTAGATCTCCGTAGGCAAGGATACAGTCGCTTGGCTTTTGGCTGGCAGTGGTATAGGGTCGTGGTCCTCCCCGAAGAGTGATTGCAGTTTGACGCTCAGGCGGCGGATCTTGCGGGCAATCTCTTCGTCGGTGAACCCAGGTAGGTCGAGAGCTTGTGGTTGTGGTTGGCTGGGAGGCTGCGATGGAGCTGGTTGAGTTTCGGTCGCGAGAGAACGAACGACGTTGATCTTGTCCACAAGGATTTCGTCTGACAGAACCGTAGGTACAGCACAAATCCCGAGCAAAGTGCACGAGCCGGCTGGTTTGTGCGTGGAGCGGAGAAACTTTAAGTGGTTGTATTTCCAACCTCCGCGACGCGTTTTCTTTGCCATGAGACGATAGGCTTCCGACGAGTAATTCTCCCCTTGGATTTCACGCACGGACGAGGATTGGAAACACGGGACGTCAAGCGTGCATAAGTCCTGCCTGCACCGCGAGACGTATAGAAGAAGGCGTGAAAGGATGCGGAGAATTGGAGATCAAACGTGCATAAGTCCTGCCTGCACCGGATGATCTTGTCGGGAAAGGATAAACGAGAATTGGCGATCAAACGTGCATAAGTCCTGCCTGCACCGGATGATCTTGTCGGGAAAGGATAAACGAGAATTGGAGATCAAACGTGCATAAGTCCTGCCTGCACCGGATGATCTTGTCGGGAAAGGATAAATATTGAGATTTTGGGAGAGTAAGAGTTCCTGAGACGAATTGCTGGTCGGAGACACGATTGAGTCGTGGATCGAATGAAGGAAGAATGAAAACACTTGAATTCCCAATACTTGCGATATATTGTTACACAGAGTTTGGTTCGCACGCCGGAAAGGATCTCCGCTCAGGAGGACGCAGCGCGAGGACGAACGGTGTAAAATACAGGATCGCGAAAGTACAAGACTTCGAGGTTTAGAGCTATCGAACGGTTAAGACTCGTGATTGACAGAACTGGAAGTGGTCCAGAGACTGACTCTGGAAGATACGTGTTGGCTGGTTGAACTCTCGATGTGAACTCTCAGACGTGGACTGCCCGACGTGAACTGAATCTGCGGCTGGCTCTCTGGAGCTCGTGAGCTCGGTCCCCACTTCGCGACGCGGCTCCGCGTGGAAGGGGCAGCCAATGAGAGAGCGCGAGCGGTGGTGGGGGACTCCCACTCGGCGCTTGTTCTCACGCTTTGCTGTCAGCAGTCTCACGGCGAGACTGCAGGTGCTTATCTACTGCTCGAGTTATCGGATACTGCAGGTGCTTATCTACTGCTCGGTTTATCGGATACTGCAGGTGCTAATCTACTGCTCGAGTTATCGGATACTGTGTCACGTCCCGAAATGGCGCGTTCAAAAAAATAAAGAACTTTCGAACTCACCACTCCTGCAGACGTGATTGTTTTTATTTGTTTTGCCCTTGAAGACCTAGATCTCCGTAGGCAAGGATACAGTCGCTTGGCTTTTGGCTGGCAGTGGTATAGGGTCGTGGTCCTCCCCGAAGAGTGATTGCAGTTTGACGCTCAGGCGGCGGATCTTGCGGGCAATCTCTTCGTCGGTGAACCCAGGTAGGTCGAGACCCTGTGGTTGTGGTTGGCTGGGAGGCTGCGATGGAGCTGACTGAGTTTCGGTCGCGAGAGAACGAACGATGTTGATCTTGTCCAGAAGGATTTCGTCTGACAGAACCGTAGGTACAGCACAAATCCCGAGCAAAGTGCACGAGTGTAACGTCCCACGCAAGTCACAGTAAATTTTTTCACAGTTACAGTCAACTTTTTCACAAAGGTCGAGGCATATTTTTAAGTACCTTTTTTTTTTTTTTTTTTTTTATTGTCGCGGGGGAAATGCATTACGCATCCCCTCGGCCTTGGTCCGGGGCTAATCCCCGGGGCCGAGGGGTATGTGGGACTCACCGCGCCGGTAGAACCGGCGCGGCATACCCACTAAAACCCCCGCGGGTGTCCATCCTCTGCTGCTTATTGGGCGCGGCCCGGGAATTTGAGACTAAACACTCTCCCGGTCCGCGCCCACAGCCACTAACATCCATACCGACGGGGTGGGACACCACTTCCACCCCGCCTACAGTCTCTGCAAAAGCACCCCCCTCCCGGTGGTGTACTAAGGAGGGAGGGGGGCCGAACATCCGGCGGCCAAGCCGCTGGCGGGAGGACGGGTTCTCGGCCCCGTCTCCCCGCCCTTACCTCGACGTAGCTGGGGAGAGGCGACAGTTGCCTGACCGCCTCCCCCCTAATGTTAACTTGGGTCTGGGGAGCGGGGTCGTGGCCTTCTCCGACGCGGCGGGGGCGCAATGGGCCTCACAAATGGCCCATCGCGCGCTCCTCCCGCTCCCCTACCGTCACCATCCCGTTGATTCGGGTCCGCCGGCAGCACCTCTTGCCGACGGATCCGCTCCGCCGCCTCCTTCCGCGTCATGACTTCCTCGCAGAAGGAGGCAGCCGCCTTCCAAGCTTCTTTGCTCCCCACCATCGCTCGAGCTACGGTGGGGAGCGACACATCCCGGCCGCCGACGGCGGCCTTCAGGGCACGGCGCGGCTCCTCCCACGCAGGACATTCCTCCAATGTATGCCGCACCGTGTCCCGGTCCCCGTCACAATGATGACACTCCGCCGTGCGCTCCCTTCCTGTCCGACACAGGTACTCCCCGAAGCATCCATGACCGGAGAGCACCTGAGTCAGACGAAACGACATCCCGCCGTGGGCCCTGTCCACCCACTGCCGTAGACAGGGCCGTATGGCGCTGACTGTCCATTGACCCGCTACATTGGGACTTCTGAGATAGTTTTCCCAGCGGTCCAGCAGGTCCAGCCAGCGCCGGCGCCTGAGGTCCGCCATGATCCTGGGCGTCGGCGTGACGCCCCTCCCCCGGAGCTCCCGCCGATCCTCGTATAATCCAGCATACAGCTGGGCAAGGAGCTCCAGGGGTGGCATACTCGCCAGGACTAACGCCGCGTCGCGGGAGACCGTGCGGTATCCACGACACACCCTGACGGCCATCGCACGATCCGAGGTGTTGACGAGTTGCCTCAGACCGCGCGAGGCCGCCAGGGCGGAAGCCCAAACCGGTGCTCCGTACAGGGCCACCGACCGCACGACCGCCGCGTACAATCGGCGCACCCGCCCGCCAGGGGCCCCGAGGTTTGGCAGCAACCTACCAAGTGCTGCTGCCATCCTGCGCATCCTCGGGGCGAGGCGGGCGAAGTGCTCGCGGAACCCCCAGACGCCGTCCAAGCGGAGGCCCAAGTACTTCATACTGGCCCCCACCTGGACCGGGATGTCGCTTACCATCACGCGGGCCCGCAATGGCGGCTCCCCGTGGAGGCCGCTGTCGTAAAAGAACATCGCCTCCGACTTTTGGGGAGCCACCTGTAGGCCCATTTCCTCGATGGAGCGCACGACGTTGAATGTCGCCATCTCCGCCAGAGCTTGCGCTTCCCCCCAGTCCCTTCCCCCGGCCAGCACGAGCGTGTCATCCGCGTAACAGACAACACTGCAGCCGGGGGGGAGGGCAGTCCGCAACACTTTGTCAAATGCGAGGTCCCACAGAGTCGCCGCAGCCCCGGACCCCTGCGGGACACCGCATCCGACCTCCCCGCCGCCCTCGGACCCAGTTTGGTCCCGGTAGGCCAACCACCTGTCGCTCAGGTAGTCCCCGATCACTTGCTCCAGATACGGGGGAAGCTTAAAATACTCAAGCGCATCCCGTATCTGGCTCCAGGGCAGGGAGTTGAAGGCGTTACGGATGTCTAACGACACCGCCAACAACACCCCGCCACCCTGCACGACCTCCTCCGCGGCGGACTTGACGCACTTGATCGCGTCGATCGTCGACCGTCCGCCGCGGAATCCGAACTGCCGGTCGTGCAGGTCGGGACCACCCTGCGACAGGTGCCGGACGAGGCGTCCAACTATAATCCGCTCAAAGAGCTTCGCCGCCTCGTCCAGCAGGCAGATTGGCCTATAGGCGCCAGGGCTGCCCGCGGGCCTGCCCTCCTTTGGAATGAGGACCAGCTGGGCCTCCTTCCAGGGGCGGGGGAAGCGCCCCTCCCTCAGGCACTGCGACAGAAGTAGCCGCAGGGGCTCCTCCAGCACACCGGCGGCCAGGGCGAGGACCTTCCCGGGGACGCCGTCCGGTCCTGGTGCTTTCCCAGATTTGATCTTCCGGACGGCGTCTCTCAGCTCCTCCCTCGACACGTCCAACTCCTCGGACCACTCCGGCACATCGATGTTGAGTGCCGGTAGTGGCTCCGCCTTCGGGAACAACGTGTCCACTATTTCCTCGAGGAGTCGGGGATCCAGTGATTCAGTCACAGGGGGCGTCCACGGTCGCAGTTTGCCCAGTACCATGCGGTACGGGCGCCCCCACGGATCCTCGTCGAGGGAGGAGAGCAGCTCCTCCCATGCCCTAGCCTTCGACCTCCTGATGGCCGCCTTACGGGCGTACTTAGCCTCCCGGTACGCCCTCGCCAATTCCTCCAACGCGTCGGCCGATGGCCCGGGTCGCCTTCGCCGGGCTCGGCGCAACTGCCGCCTGGCATAGACGCAGGAGCGCCGAAGCTCGGCAATCTCATCCGTCCACCAGCAAGCCGCCCGGCGAGCCAGGCGTGGACCGGCCCGGGGCATGGAGGCATCGCAAGCGTCCACGAGCGTGCCCCGGAACCACTCGACCTGCCGATCTATATCCGGCAGGTCCCCCACCCGAGCCCAAAGCGCCGACAGCAAGACGGCCATCAGGAGATCTTCATCCAATTTTCGCAATACCCACCGCCGTGGCCGGGTGTCCCCGGCAGGGCGACGGAGCGACACCACTGGAGGTCCAGCAGCAGAAGGGGAGAGGACCACCTCGATGTATAGGTGGTCACTCAAAGTCTCCATCTCCTCCGCCACTCTCCAGCTCGTTACGAGACGTACGGCCGCGGGGGAAGCCCAGGTGAGGTCTATGATTGACTCCCCGTTCGGCCGCACGCAGGTGCTAACTGACCCCCGGTTTAGGATCCGGAGGTCAAGCTCCGAGGCCCACTCCTCAACGACCCCGCCCCGCCGGTCCGTGCGGCGGGAGCCCCACAACGCGGACTTCGCGTTAAAGTCCCCCGCAACGATGACCGGCTGGGGGAGCCGCCTACGTACGCACTCCCCGAGGTCAGCGATCCTCCGCTCGACCGAGGCAAGGTCCAGACTCGGGGGCAGATACACCCCGACCACGACGATGGGTCCCAACTCGACCGCCACGAACCCATCTCCACGCTCCAGTATCTTGTACGGAAGCGGGTTCGCGGCGGCACATCGATAGATGGCGGCGGTGCCGCACCTGCTGACCGCCCACGAATCGTGGTTGGTGGGCGGTTGGTACGGCTCCGCCGCGATAATCAACCCTGAACCACGCTCCGCCGCGCTGTGAATCGCGAGATCCTGGGCACGGCGGGCGTGGTTCAAATTGGCCTGGAGGAGGTGCAGGGCCATTATTGGGCCGTTGATGTTCCGGCCTCCTCCAGGCCTGCCCTCTTCTTGGGCTGGGAGGGGGGCTCTGGCCCCTCCCCTGCATCGTTAGCACCCCCCGCGCGACGGCGCTTGGATGACTCCCGCTCACACTCCATCCCCGCGGCAGTGGGTGCTGCCGCGGTGGTAGGCGGCGGTGGGGTCGGGAGACCGGACGCCGCGGGGGCCACGACCCCAGCAGCATTCTCCGTCGTCGTCGCCTTGCCCCGGCGGGGAGCTCTACACTTCTCGCTTCCGGCGCGGTGGCCGTGCGGCCTCCCGGCCGCAGCACATATTGGGCACCGCGGCGTCGCGCTGGTGCATGCCCGAGCGACGTGCCCCGGCTCGCCGCAACGGTAACATGCACCGCTGCGGTCCGCCTCGATATTTTTAAGTACCTGCCCAAAAACCACCTAACCTGACTTGACCAAACCTAACCTGTTGTAACCTTCCCTGACCTGCACCAAGCACACCTGACTTGGTCTTTGATTTTTCCGAGCTTCCCTCTATTTTTCCGAGGCTTATAACCAATCCGATCCGACCTCGAAAATTCTTCTCGAGATAGTAAAATCAAAACCTGACCTGTTCTGACCTGCTCTGACCTGCCTTGAGGTACTTCGAGACTTAAACTAACAGATCCAATCCAGTCCCGAATTTATTTCAATTTATTTTATTTTTTTTTCGAGCCATCTTTCAAGTCGGGACACCTCGAAAATTCTTTTCGAGACAACAGAATCAAAACTTGACCTGCTCTGACCTGCTCTGACCTGCCTTGAATACTTCTTGGCTTAAACTAACACCTGCGATCCAGTTTAGAATTTATTTCAATTTATTTAATTTTTTTAAGCCATCTTTCGAATCAAGACTAACCCTTAACTCCAACAAGTAACAATATCGATAGAGTAGGAAAGACGTTAGCATAGTAGGATTAGAGTAATTATAGAATAAGCGCTAATATTAATTGCGAAACTCCCAGTGTATAGCGATACGCGGCCCACGTGTGTCAAGAGAGTATAAAGTTACCACGGGAGTACCAAGTCCAGGTTGTTCTCACGAGACAAACCGCTGACGGATATAGATTAAGCGCAAATCAGTTACAGACTGTTCTCACGAGACAAACCGCTGACGGACATAGATTAAGCGCAAATCAGTTACAGACTGTTCTCAGAAGCGAAAACCGCCGACGGACATAGATTAGCACCTGCAGTATCCGATAACTCGAGCAGTAGATAAGCACCTGCAGTCTCGCCGTGGGACTGCTGACGTTGCACCGAGCGCAGCGTGAGAGCGAGCGCCGAGTAGGGATCCCCCACCGCCGCTCGCGCTCTCCGATTGGTTGACCCCACCGCACGGACCCAAGTCGCGGAGTGGGGCTGAGGCTCACGAGCCCCAGAGAGCCAGTCGCAGAGTTAGTTCACATCGAGAGTTCAACCAGCCAACACGTATCTTCCCGAGTCAGTTCTCGACTAGTACATCGCGACTTAGTTGATCGAGTCAGTGCATTGTGCCACTTCTATCCAGCCAAGGACTGAAGCCTTGCTAACCAATCCAAACGTAAGTCAAATATCTTTTATATTAGGCCGCGAACTCTCGATGCGACTCCGTGGTATTGCCACGTAAATTTAGGAATCCCCCTTTTTACCTTTAGTTACTACGAGATCTAGCTTCGACTTTAACGCGATTTATTATAACCACGCGGGCAAATTAACGCGACTCAGTGCAATTACGCGAGTGAATTAATGCGACTATTACAACTACGCGAGTGAATTAACGCGACTTATTACGATTACGCGAACGAAATAACGCGACTTGTCGTTATAATTACGCGAGTGGAATGCGCAAGTTGTATAAGAACGATACCGGAAACTTAATTAATAAAGTAACGAAGATGATCCACCTATTTAAATTCAATCGCGAGGCACAGCGATCGCGACACACGAACGAACAAAGGCGCGATCATCATAGAAAACGTCCGCGATTACAGTGGTCAAATCCTCCTATTCCCAATGACAGTTAATATGCAGCCGCGAATATTTAGCTCCTCCGCGTGCGCGCTACTCGGTTAATTAGCGACGCTTGGAACCACGATTAGAATTAGATTAGACAGATCCTCTCTTTCCAAATTATTGCCGCGCCTAGTACGTGTTCACCCCGAGTGTGATCCGTCTAGGATAATTTAGCCCATTTTTCTGCGCGCTATCCAAATACTAGCGATGCTTGGGCTACGACTCACTTCAATCCTTCCTATTTCCATATCCGAACAGGATTCATAAACCAAAGACCACCATAATCATGGCACCCCGCGACTCTGGAAACAGCGACGACGGAAATAATGCACGGCGCAGAAGCCGACGATCCGGCCGCAGTGTGCGAGCTTTCTGGGCCCGAGCAGAGGAGAGACAGCGACTCCAGCGGGAACGACTAGCACAGCGCCAATTCCACCAGCGTGTTAGAGAATATTTGGACGATTTGTCGCGGGATTTCCACCATCGCATGGTCAACGCGTACCATGAGGCATACGCTGACCACGACGATCGAAGGACTCCGTACGAGCGTCGCCGCCCGCACCGGACGAATAATCCCCAGGTGTCCGCGAGTCAGGATCGCGAAATCAGTCTCGCCCCGCGCCCCGATCGTGAAATCGATTATACGCCGCGCGCCAATCACGAGGTCAATTCCGAGGTCAACTATGCACCGCGAGCTGACATCGAGTTGTCAGAGCACGCGTTTTCGCCAAGTGCTTCCCCGGCCTCCCCGGCGAGCGTTGACCATCCGTCAATCGCCACAGAGGACGACCCTCTTCCGGAGGAGCCATCTATTACCGCGCCCGAATCGGAATCGGTAATCCCTCAAATCACCTCCGAACCGATAACATCTCGCGCCCCGCCGGATAGCCGTCTCGCCGCGGATGAGATGGAGTTCGATCCTGCCATCGAAATAATTGATTTGTCGAGCGACGACGAAGAGGAGGTCCCCTCTGGAGCTCCAATACCCCACGTGGCACGCGACCAACCAACTACGGTGCAACCGGGGTTCGATCCGCCTCCGTATGATGCGTTTTCGGGACTCTATTATATACCATTACCTAGGGCCAACCGCGATCAACCGCCCACTTTAATTGTCAACGATCCGCGAGTCACAGAGCTCATAGATTCGGCCACTCACCACACGTTAGAGTTCGTCCCTCCGCCTTCGACGGTAGTGATCACCGAATTATAATCGAGCGGCTTAGACTTAATTCTATATACTTACCTTTTGTACTCACCTTTATATTCACATTTTATACTTACCTTTCATATTGTATTCGTTTATATACTCACCTTATTATGATTGAGTTAGTATGTACTTACCTTTTGCACTCACCTTTATATTCACATTTTATACTTACCTTTCATATTGTATTCGTTTATATACTCACCTTATTATGATTGACTTAGTATTATACTTACCTTTTATTACTTACCTTTACATACGCATTTACTCATATATCTACCACCGTATGTTTGTTCAGTAAAATACTTACCTTTGATGTTTGCACTTTCAATATACCCTCGTTGCCTATAACTACGGTCGGATTAGTCATATTCTTACCTTAGAAGCGAGCGTAGACTCCAAAGATCTCGTAGTACTAAGGAGACCCTCATCACATCCTGTCCTCCGCTCCAGTCAGTCCCTGGGTAAGCGACAGTTCCACAGCATTGAACTCCGACGCCTGAAATAGGTAGGTCGTGCTTTAGTACTTTCCCTCGCCGCGACAGCGCCTCGTCCCAGGGTAGAGTTCAGAGTATTCAACTGACCCGAAAAGAGGCATTATCTGGGAGGCTACCGCCGCCGGGGGATCAGAGCGATAGATTGGTTAGGGCATTCGTAACCATTGATCGACCATCCTTCGGACCGCGCGAACCAATAGTATCCCAGCGAAGAGCGACCGCTCTGGGATCAGAACGATAGATGGACGTAAGGCAACCTGAGTCCTTGATCGGCCATCCCAGAGTTTAACGGGTCAATCTTCCGAAAAAACGACCACGCTTGGGGATCAGAGCGATAGATTGGTGACGGCTCGCCGTCCCTCTGATCGACCATCCTCGGGACGTAACAGGGTCATAATTTTCTGGTGGCAGCGGTGGGATTGTAAGCTGCCGCGGCAGGAAACGAACGAGCCGAGAGAGAGAGATTGGTGCCTGGCATAGGAGGTTATGCCAAAAACCCGATCGACTACCAACAGGGAGAGAGAACTTGCCGAACGAGAGGAGCGAGTCAAGAGCCTGGAACAGCTGGTAGTGAGGACCGGGACCCAAATTTTGGAACGCGTCAACAAGATGGTGGACCAATCACCCCTGAAGGAGGACATTCAACGCGTCCTGCAGTCACTGGAGGACTTACGCATAGAAGTCAACAACGTGAAGCAGTGGCAAGACAGCCGCGTAGAGCAAGGAGAAGGACCGTCGGGAACACAAGCGGCCACACCAGGTGCCAACATCCGACTTCGCGATGCGGTCGAGGTGGTGCCGAAATTCGACGGATACAACATGTCGGTGTTCCAATTCGGTCGAGCATGCGAACGCGCGCGCGACATGCTGCCTGCGCACCTCGAGCCGAATCTCGCGCGCCTGTTAATGAACAAACTGCAGGGCCACGCGTTGAACGCCACCGAGGACGCCGATGTGCAGTCGGTTAACGCACTTATCGAGCGGCTACAGTGCTATTTCGCACCCAAGAAGACGCTCAACCAATATCGTGGAGAACTCTCCAACGCGTGCAAGGGTCCCAACGAACATATCATGGCCTACATCGCCCGCATAAAGGACCTGCGAACCGCAATACTGGACGGAGAGCGTCGCGCGCGGGGAATAGTCCCACGCGCACTGATGAAAGACATCGAGGAAGACGTTATGGAGGGTTTCAGGGACGGACTACCGCCAGATCTGGCCCTGCGTCTCCAGGTAGAAGGATGCAGCGACTTGGAAGAAGCGTTCACGAAAACCGTGCAACTGGTGAAGCAAATGGAGGC
Organism: Trypoxylon attenuatum; assembly: GCA_963989405.1. NCBI lineage: Eukaryota > Metazoa > Arthropoda > Insecta > Hymenoptera > Crabronidae > Trypoxylon > Trypoxylon attenuatum. The sequence goes on along the minus strand of OZ022492.1, from coordinate 8,414,411 downwards.
CGAGGCCGTCAAACACCGCACACCACGGAACCCCAATATAAGACCCTTCTACCCACGGAGCGACGCCACCAACTACCCTGAGCGGCGCCGAGACAATAGAGAGGCCACCGGGCACAATCGTCGGCCCGTTCACACTAATCAAGCGGAAGAGTACCGCCCGCGAACTAATCAAGCTAATGCATACACACCACGTGGTAATCAATGGAGCAATCCCAAATCGCGCCAAGAAGAGCGCAACGCGTATCAGCCGCGAATCAATAATACTAACGAATACCGACCACGCGTGGACGCACGCTGGTCCGGGCCACCGCGCGAGAACCGAGCTGGAGGCGACGGTGGATCACACAGAATCATATGCAAGTACTGTCAGTACTCTGGGCACGACATTTCCGAATGTAGGAAACTAGCGTACCGCAGGGCTCAGGAGGATGCCCACAAGCAAGCGGGAAACGGGCCCAGCACCCCGGCGTACCAGGACGCCCGCCGGGTTGCAACACTACAGGGGCGTCAGGAACCTGCGACGAGCGACGACCAACCGGGCCCGAGGGCTACCGGAGCAACGCCGTCCGCCTAACTCCAAGCCCAAACCACGAAGCGACTCCACCACAAGAGGCCACGTGGAAAGATCGCCAACACAGCGGACACCTTCACCCGAAGATTGAAGGATCCCATATCATCAGCTATACAACAGGCCTCCAGCATACCGGAAGGATACAGACACTTCCGACGAACGCAGAACCTGCGTCACACCACGCGAACAAGCAACGGTCGACCGGGTCCGAGGACTACCGGGTAGCGACCGTTCACTTAGAAAACCGTGGTACGGTTCCCACCATCCTCCTTTCTTCGCCACATCTCATGGGGAGTGCACGCCTCATGATCGATTCGGGCGCAGAAGTCAACCTGATCAAGGAAGGAGTGGTGGACCCAAACGCGCGTATTCAACGAAGAGCAAAACTCGCTCTACAGGGGATATCCCCGACACCGATCATCTCTCGAGGACTGGTAATTATGAATCTGGCCGGATGCCGAGTACCGATGCACGTAACCGAGGACGACGTGCCCATCTGTCAAGACGGAATATTAGGATCGCAATTTCTCGGCGAGCACGCAGCAGTGGTCGACTACGAGAACCGCCGTATCTTGGTGCGCGACGCATGGATACCGTTCCATGAGCCAAGCGCGATACGAATCCCAGCTCGCTCGGTAGTGCCATTGTCAATCAACGTCGCCGGCACACACCTAACATCGGGTTACCTCCCATTATACCAACCGAGACCCGGGGTGTACGTGGGCGAGGCATTAATCACGAACGTTAGAGGGAAAGCTTACTTACCTCTCTTTAACACAACGAACGAGGAATTCGAGCTGCCGGTGCCCACCCTCGAGATACAGGAACTGTCCTGCGAGGCTGAGGCCATGGCAACCTGCGCCGCCTTCTACGCAGCAACACCGACGAACGGACAGGACGAACGCCCACCTGAAACAGACAGAAGAGAAATCGTCAAATCGCTGCTTCGCTTAGAACATTTGAACGACGAGGAAAGAGCCAACGTCGACGAGCTCATCGGAAACAGTCTCGATCGCTTCCACATACCGGGCGATCCACTACATGCTACCAACGCAGCGGAACACGCGATACATACTACTAACGACGTACCGATTCACGTGAGGCAATACAGATTCGCGCCAGCGCAGAAGGAGGAGACTACTCGACAGGTGCAAGAGCTGCTCGACACCAGCGTCATCGAACCGTCGAATTCCCCGTACAACTCGCCGTTGTGGATAGTGCCCAAGAAGGCAGATTCGCATGGAAACAAGAGGTGGAGAATGGTCATCGACTACAGAGCGCTAAACGAGAAAACAATCGGTGACGCGTACCCGTTGCCGAACATCACCGACATCCTAGACCAGCTGAGAGGAGCAAACTATTTCTCATGCTTCGATCTCGCGTCAGGATTTCACCAGATACCAATGGCAGAAAGCGACGCTCACAAGACAGCCATTTCGACACCCTTCGGTCATTACCAGTTCAAGAGGATGCCATTCGGACTGAAGAATGCACCAGCCACGTTCCAGAGGCTGATGGACAACGTACTGTCCGGACTACAAGGTAACGAATTGTTCGTCTACTTGGACGACATTGTTATCTACGCCAGATCCTTGCGGGAGCACGAAATCAAGTACCAACGACTCATTGCAAGACTGAGAGATGCTAACCTAAAGCTACAACCGGACAAGTGCGAGTTCTTACGCAAAGAGGTAGCGTACTTGGGTCACATTATTAGCGAAAACGGCGTGAAGCCGGACCCTAGAAAGATCGAAGCCATCGAGAGCTTCCCAACCCCCAGGACGCCCAAGAACATAAAGGAATTCTTGGGACTGGCGGGATATTACAGAAAATTCATTCCGCAATTTTCTAAAACAGCCAAGCCGCTGACGGATCTCCTCAAGAAGGACAAACCCTTCGCATGGGGAAATGTGCAACAAGGAGCGTTCAATACACTAAGAAAAGCACTGTGTAACGATCCTATTCTACAGTACCCGGATTTCGCGAAACCATTCATCTTAACCACAGATGCGTCCGCATACGCGATCGGCGGAATACTAAGTCAGGGACAAGTGGGCAAAGACCTCCCTGTGGCTTACACCTCCAGAGTACTCAATCAGGCCGAGCGAAATTACTCCACCATTGAAAAGGAGTGCCTGGCCATCATTTACGCCGTAAATCACTTTCGACCATACCTATACGGTAGGGAGTTCCTCATAGTCACCGATCACCGGCCATTGGTGTGGCTACACTCGATGCAGGACCCCTCGTCAAGACTGTGCAAGTGGAGATTAAAATTGTCGGAATACAATTACACTATCCAATACAAACAGGGACGCATAAATTCCAATGCCGATGCCCTGTCGCGAAATCCGCCTGAGACCAAACAAACGTTCCCAATTCAAGCAGGATCCTCGGAGGAAAGGAAAAGGAAACGGGACACGGAAGACGAATCATCCCTAGACTCCGACCTGGAGATCTTCACTCCGCCACGGCGTCATAGGAAAAGAAGAACCATGGAAGCACAGAAGACGCCTAGTAGAACCCATCGACCGCTGATCGGTACACCCAAGGCACGAAAGCCGACGAAGGACAAGCAACCCACTGCGGCCTCCGGTAGCAGTAATATAACATTCCGTCGTTCGAAACGCCGGAATCAGACGGTCGCACCGTCACCAACAACACCAGAGCCCGTCATATGCCAAGAAGTCAACAGTCCAGCGGGACCATCCCCGGCATCGCCTGAAAACGATCAAGGCAACACTGTGGACGCGGGCACCGACAATGCATTGCACCAAGTAACAGGCTATTCCGATCAGTTCCCGCCTACGGAACCGAATGCGGACATAGTCACAGAAGAACGCGAAGACCAGACCCCTCACCCAAGCACCGCTTACAAGCAGTTCGAAAGGGATCAACCTACAGCCATTCCGTTGAATTCCGATACGGAATCCGATGAGAGTGACGAAGAGGAGGAAAATATCTTCGACCACGATATAGTGCAATACGACGCTCAAGGGCCCATCGCAGTCAAGATCCAACAGACACGGGACTGCCTGTTGCAACAAACAGACAATCACTGCATCTTCGTGCGCTACGACGGGACTCCATACGACAATGGAGCTATAGAATACTCGGAGAACAAGCGACTACCTCAATTGGGTAACGTAATACCCGATCGGCCCATGACGATCCCCATAGGAACCAAATCCTTGATTGTCATACCGATAACGGAGCCAAATTCGAAATTAACTTCGGAAAACATGTTAAACGCATGGAGAATGGTGCGAATGGTTGTGGAAGAACTGCAGCTCAGAGGCTTCAGCATCAGGAAGACCGAGCCCATGGACGAATTACCATGGAGCCACATGATTAATACCGGCAAGGAGGTGTTGAGAGACCTGGATCTCACCATCACGATTTGCCAAGCATTAGTGCGAGAGCCGCCCGAGTGGCAGAGGGCAGCGCTCATCAAGGAAGCACACTCGTCCGCTATGGGTGGACACAAGGGCGTCACCAAAACGTACGCCAGACTACGACACCACTATTACTGGAGAACCATGAAGAGAGAAATACAGGACTTCATACAGCAGTGCCGAGACTGCCAGATAAAGAAATTGACGCGCATCAAAACCAAGCAACCTATGATACTCATCGATACCCCCGGAGCAGCCTTCGACAAGGTTGCGCTCGACATCGTCGGGGAACTAGCCGAAACGCCGAGCGGGAATAAGTACATCCTCACGATGCAAGACCTGCTTACCAAGTATTGCATCGCCGTTCCATTACGCGAAACGACGTCTCAAACGATTTCCGACGCGCTCATAAAACATCTCATATGTGTATTCGGAGCTCCGCGAGCAATCCTCACGGACCAAGGTTCAAACTTTACATCGGCATTAATGCGCAACGTCGCGCGAAAATTCGGTATCAAGCAGTATTGCACCACTGCCTACCATCCGCAGTCAAACGGATCGCTGGAGAGATCACACCACGTTCTAGCCGAATATCTAAAAATGCACATAACCAAGCACGGTAATTGGGATGACCTGCTACAGTTGGCCATGTTCTCATACAACACTAGCCAACACGAGGGGACGCGATTCACCCCGTACGAACTAGTCTTCGGGAAAATTGCGCGCGTACCCACGGGCAACCCACCAATCGAGGAGAACGTAGATTTAACCTACCAAGATTACCTAGCAAATCTCTACAACCAGATCCGCGATACGCAGGAACTCGCTAGGGAAAATCTCCGCCAAGCAAAGGAACGATCAAAGACGTATTACGATAGGCGCATCAATCCCCAAAATTTCAAAGTAGGAGACCCCGTCTTCCTCCTAAAGGAACCGAGACACGGAAAATTTGCCGACCAATACTATCGCGCATACTTAACCCGCGTACCGAAGCCGACGCATAGGCTTGCATGCGTCACGCGATAGAATAAAAGTATACATAATTATTCCCCTCTAGGCATTGCAGATCTTAGCGGTGTTACGTCCCGAGGATGGTCGATCAGAGGGACGGCGAGCCGTCACCAATCTATCGCTCTGATCCCCAAGCGTGGTCGTTTTTTCGGAAGATTGACCCGTTAAACTCCGGGATGGCCGATCAAGGACTCAGGTTGCCCTACGTCCATCTATCGTTCTGATCCCAGAGCGGTCGCTCTTCACTGGGATACTATTGGTTCGCGCGGTCCGAAGGATGGTCGATCAATGGTTACGAATGCCCTAACCAATCTATCGCTCTGATCCCCCGGCGGCGGTAGCCTCCCAGATAATGCCTCTTTTCGGGTCAGTTGAATACTCTGAACTCTACCCTGGGACGAGGCGCTGTCGCGGCGAGGGAAAGTACTAAAGCACGACCTACCTATTTCAGGCGTCGGAGTTCAATGCTGTGGAACTGCCGCTTACCCAGGGACTGACTGGAGCGGAGGACAGGATGTGATGAGGGTCTCCTTAGTACTACGAGATCTACGCTCGCTTCTAAGGTAAGAATATGACTAATCCGACCGTAGTTATAGGCAACGAGGGTATATTGAAAGTGCAAACATCAAAGGTAAGTATTTTACTGAACAAACATACGGTGGTAGATATATGAGTAAATGCGTATATAAAGGTAAGTAATAAAAGGTAAGTATAATACTAAGTCAATCACAATAAGGTGAGTATATAAACGAATACAATATGAAAGGTAAGTATAAAATGTGAATATAAAGGTGAGTGCAAAAGGTAAGTACATACTAAGTCAATCATAATAAGGTGAGTATATAAACGAATACAATATGAAAGGTAAGTATAAAATGTGAATATAAAGGTGAGTACAAAAGGTAAGTATATAGAATTAAGTCTAAGCCGCTCGATTATAATTCGGTGATCACTACCGTCGAAGGCGGAGGGACGAACTCTAACGTGTGATGGGTAGCTGAACTGATGAGCTCCGAGACTCGCGGGTCGTTGACAAACAACGTGGGCGGTTGGTCATGGTTGACCCCGGGTACTGGGACATAATAGAGCCCCGAGAATGTGGGGTACGGGGGCGGATCTAAACCCGGTTGCGCCGTAGGTGTTTGGTCGGGTATATGGGGATGAGCTCCTGAAGGGGGCTCCTCCTCGTCGTCGCTAGATAAATCGATCACCTCGATGGGAGGATTGAGCGGCGTCTCGTCCGCGGCGAGACGGCTATTCGGAGAGGCGCGGGAAATGATGGGTTGTTCCGGAGTGGTTGGGAAGACCACTGGCTCTGGTTCGGGCGCAGTGATAACTGGCTCCGGAGGAGTGATCGGAGGGATCAATGGTGCTGGTTCGGGCGCGGTGGTGATTGGCTCCGGACGAGGGTCGTCCTCGATCTTCGTCGGGGGTGCCGGAGAGGCACATGGGGAAAACGCGTGCTCCGGTAGCTCGATATCGGAGCGCGGTGCATAATTAATCTCGCTGGGATTGGCCGTGGAGACATGGGTACGGGTCATCCAGTGTCGGCGGCCATCGTAGGGGTTGGCCCATGGATCGGGGTGAGTGCGGTTGAAGGTTCGACGCTCGGATTGGCCAGTATACGGGTCTCGATACGCCCTGGCCATACGCTGGTGGAACTCCCACGTAACCTCATCCACGCATTCCCGTACTCGCTGGCGGAACTCGCGCCGCGCTTGCTGCTCTCGGTGGAGGCGCTGGCGCTCCTCTAATCGGGCCCAATAGGCTCGTACGCTACGGCCTGCTCTATGGCTGCGTCGTCGCCTGGTATTCTCGTCGGCCCGGTTGCCATGATCTCGCGGTGCCATGATTAGGGTGGTTTTGATTGGAATCCTGTTCAGGCATGGGAAAAGGAAGGATTGACGTTAGTCGTAGCCCCAGCATCGCTAATATTCGGATAGCGCGCAGAGAAATGGGCTAAATTATCCTAGGCGGATCACAGTCGGAGTGAACTCGCACTAGGCGCGGCAATAATAATTGGATAATGAGGATTTATCTAACTTAATTCTAATCGTAGCTCCAAGCGTCGCTAATTAACCGAGTAGCGCGCACGCGGAGGAGCTAAATATTCGCGGCTGCATCTCAGCTATCGTTTGGGAATAGGAGGTGTTGACCACTGTAATCGCGGACGTTTTCTATGATAATCACGCTTTTGTTCGTTCGGGTGTTGTGAACATCGAGTCTCACGATTGGATTCAACAAAATAGATCATCTTAATTGTCTGTTTATTAACTATTCGGTATCGTTGTTATACAAGTCGCACATAATCTTGAGGATGAGTCGCGTAGTTCCACTCGCGTATTTATAGTTATAATCGCGTTAATTCACTCGCGTAATTATAGTAAGACGCGTCAATTCACTCGCGAAAGTATAATAAGTCGTGTTAATTCTAAACTAGATCTCGTAGTAACTAAGGGTTAAAAGGGATTCTTAATTTTACGTGGCAACACCACGGAGTCACGTCGAGAGTTCGCGGCCTGACAGGTATAATATAATTGACTTACGTTGGTTACTGATTGACAGGCCCTTGGTCCTCGCAGGATGGTAATAGCACAATACACTGACTTGGTTCAGTTAGAGACTGGTTAACTCAGGAAGACACGTGTTGGCTGGTTGAACTCTCGAAACGAACTGACTCTGCGGCTGGCGCTCCGCGCTTTGTAGGCCTCGGTCCCCACTCCGCGACTCGGGTCCGCGCGGTGGGGACAGCCAATGGGAGAGCGGTGGTGGGGGCGTCCCTACTCGTCGCTCGGTCTCACGCTGCGCTTGGTGAGTCGTCAGCAGTCTCGCGGCGAGACTGCACGTGGTTATCTAACGGTCGCGATAGCGCGTATTAATCTATATCTCGTCAGCGGTTTCTCTCGTGAGAGCGGACTACACTTGATACTCTCGTGGAAGTTTCGAGATTGTGCTCGAGTTATCGGATACTGCAGGTGCTAATCTACTGCTCGGGTTATTTGTCGCTCGCGGTTGCAGAGATTGCACGTATTAATCTATATTCGTCAACGGTTTCTCTCGCGAGAGCTGACTATGCTTGATATTCCCGTGGAACTTTCGAGATCTTATGGATCTTTCGAGATTGAGTCAATGGAACATTCTAGATCTTTGTGGATTTTTCTGGATTGAGTCGATAGAACATTCTGGATCTTTATGGATTTTTCTGGATTGAGTCGATAGAACATTCTAGATCTTTATGGATTTTTCTAGATCGAGTCGATGGAACATTCTAGGTCTTTATGGATCTTTCTAGATCGAGTCAATAGAGCATTCGAGATCCTTGTGGATCTTTCTAGATCGCGTCGATGGATTGTGAGTCTAGTGTTAGATATTTGTTTACGCTTGGAAAAAAGAATTGACTGGGACTTGCGTGGGACGTTACACCTCCCCCCTTATCCAGAACGGACATCTAAGGGATGTTCGTTCGCTGAGTGTCGAGGGCGGTGAGTCTCATCTGCAGTTCTTCGATGCTCAGGCTGCGTTGTGCGCTGGGTCGCATCTCGGCGTATTCCGGGGCTGTGTCCGGAATGGGCTCTATTTCTCCAACGTTGGGTCTCAGCGTTTGCGTTTCCTTCTTTCGTAGTAAGTAATGGGTAATAGATCCCCAGACTGCTCCCAATAGGTGGATGCTCCATCCATAAGCGCCGTGTAGCGCAATTCCGTGTATCACCGTGTTGACGAGAAGCATGATGAAACGGAATATTATGTATATCATTATTATACCGGCGCTTGCTGATCCAAATGTGATGAAATGGGTCCACAGTCTTCCTGCCACTGAATTTACGATTCCTTCGATGGTCTGCTCATTCAGGAATGATTCCAGGGAGATGGATGGATTTGTTAGGCTGCGTCCGCTGAATCCTCTCGCGATGGAATTTAGTACCGCTGGTTTTTCGGCTGGGAACATTAGGTGGTCTCGCAGCTTGTCCAGATCGGTTTGTGAGTATATGCCGCTTGTGGCTAACGCGGCTGGCGTCAAGTACTTCCATGTGGGTTTTGTCATAGGCTGCAATTGCTGCGGTGCGTTTCCCTCGATGGGTTTCGGTGTTAGCCGTATCCAGGAATCTTCGATCTGGTACGTTACCGGCAGTAAGTGACTGCAATCACGCTCGCTTCCGTGCTGCGTGATTATTCGCGATTTGGGCGTTAGGAAGTATGACACGTTGTGAAATTCTACTGGTAGCTCTGAATAGCAGGCGGCTGTTTCTCTCACTCGCACTTCTACTGGGATGCACTTTAGTATATGGACCACTTCTCCCGCGGTGACGGCTACGTGTCCCGGTCCTTTCCCCAGGAAATAGGCAAACTCGTCAGGTGCGGCGTTTGCTAGCGCTAAGGAATTCTTTATTACTTGCCTTTCGAGTGCGCATCGCTGCTCGAGTACGTCGTTGTACAGCGAGGTTATTTGTGAGCGAATGTGGCGCTCCACATAAACGAACTTTGAATTCACGTAGGTGAAGATGTCCAAATTGTCCACTGAGACGTCCGTCTTGGCCCTGAAAGTGTTCCCTCGTGCGGTCTCGACGATGAATAGTTTGGGATGTTCGGTCCCTATGATCACGTAACCACATAGGTGTGTTTCCTTGGTCTTCGTGAGTGCAAATGTTACATCTTTGTCGATTAATGTATAGAGTGTGGGATACTGGGGTTGCGCGCTTAGTTCTTCTACTTTGGTGGCGATTCCCTCGTATAGCACGTCGTAGTGGTCCGCTCCACAAGACGACGTTGGAATTTGCTCCCAGAAGGTGTGTCCGTCTTCCATGTCGATGCAGTGGCCATCCATCAATGGGGACGTTGTTCCGGATTTTAACATTATTGTGCCAGAATGGAGCTTTACCGGCACTCGCGTGGATTTCAGTGTTATCTCCACGGTTCCTTGCACGATCACATCTTCCCAGGTCCCGTATGGGTCGGAGTATTGGGTTCCTTGACAGGCACCATTTAACTTGATAGTTCCCGCGAACGTTAACGGTCGCGTTGTGGTGTCGTTGACACGGAGTCCAGTTACGATGCTACCGCTGGGTCCTATCCTCAGTGATCCGTCACGGTGCATTTGCAGACACGTCGGGTAATCGACGTCCATGAGGAATTCTCCCTTTCCATTCTGTACTGCCGATATGTGGGAATGCATTCCACAATGGTAAATGTTACGAGAGATCTTTATTTTGCACTGTAACACGTTGGTATGCTCGAACTCGGATAGTTGTAGCAATTGCACGTAGACCTTCGTAGAGTTGGTTCGTGCTGCTGGCGGTTGGCAGTCTCCCGTTGATAGGAGCGAAATCGTCGTTACATTCAGATGGTGTCCTCCGCAGTCGAATCCAATGAGTCCCGCCGTTAGGGTCACGTAATAGCCCAGGCAGATGCTGATAATCTTGAACGCGTACATCATTGTCACTTGTCTGGCTCTCAGGAGTGTTTGATGTCGTCTCTGTGGCTCGCGTAATCAGACTGGCATTCCGGTCGCTCGTGAGCTGTGGTATCGCGTGAGCTGCTGCGGTGTTAGAGTAACTGCTGACGAAGCCGTGTCCGGTGGCGGATGATAATATTAGATTATGGTTCCTCGTAGCCAGTCTTGTTGCTGATTCAGCGATGGTACTCTGGTTACTTCGCGAGACGCGATGTCGCTGTCACTGTTTGAGGATGCGGTATCCGTTTGCTGCTGGTAGGGTTCAGATCAAGATAATGCTGTGGAGTTCTTCGTGGCGGCTTCTTGTTGTTTCAGCGAGTGCATTCAGGCTACTGGGGGAGAGAGTAATCCGGCAATGTCGTTATCGATCATCTGCTTGAGGAATTTGTCGAGGCACTCTTCGCAGTCCAATATGCACTGCTCCTCCAAGCCTACTGAGTCTCCGCACATGTCGCAAGTTTCTCCCCAGAATTTTAGTCGGGTGGAGAAATGGATCATGGTTTCGTTGTATTCCGGTGGTGAGTTTTTCTCGTGGTAGCATTCCGGGCAGAGGATTTCCGTAGCCGGTTTCTCAGTCCACCACCACCACATGCGGATGCACGTGTGGGTGCTCAGCCATATTCGGAAGGCGGTATCGTGGTTGTCGTCGTAACCGCCTTCGTCGTCGTCGCTGACGTTGCGATGGTTCTCGGCGTCGTCGTCGAGGCCGCTAAGTTCGCCGTCGCTGTCGATGCGGTAAGTCTCCGCGTCGCTGTCGATGCCGCTAGTTTCGGCGCCGTGGTCGGCCATTGGGCTCGTTGGGCCTTGGATCTAATTCGTTAATGGTTAGTGGAGGGATTAGTCCCTACGTACACTATGCTTAACTCCCCTTAAATTCTATGCTTAGACACTAGTTAGCGTCGCTCCTAAATTCTAATTCGCTCGCTGTGGTTTCGCGGTTAATCGTTACGCTGGTCCAGGTAATTCTGGTACCAGGATCTAAATACTGCTACCTCGTGTGAGGGGCAATGATAATCTTGCCCGCGCTTTCGGGGCTTGGGTTGAATTGCTCTGTGCAGCGTGCACTTTCCTACTGATCCTGCATCGCTATATTCAGGGTCGCGGAGTAGTTTGTCGTACTTAGGACAACCAAAGTCCTCTAGGTTCACGGATGGTACTCCGATGGTGGTTAGGATGTCCTTTTCGATATGGCCACCCTTGTATGCGACGACGGTCCTGTTGCCGAAGTTGGTCATTGATTTTATGGCGTGCTCGAGTTCCGCCTGCTCGTAGGGTTCGATTCCCAGGTCCCTGAAGGGTAGACCATGAACATTGCGGCTGATGTAACTGACCGTTACTTGGTCCTGCTTCGGCAAGTCGTAGTAATGTTTTCGCAGTCGAAACGATGCCGCTTGCGGCTTGGTGTCGGGCTCTACCGACACTATCGCCAAATCCTTGCACAGGAAGCGTCTATTAATGGTGAATCCGTCGACGTCCATGATATGAGTTATTCGCGTAGGCTCGAGCATCGTGTAGCGTAGAACGGCTCTCCGCTAAGGTCTTCGATGCCTAGGGGAAATAATTACGTTTGTTAATTTAACGCGTGACGCGCGCAAATCTATGCGTCGGCTTCGGTACGCGGATTAAGTATGCGTGATAATTTGAGTTTGTCGATGTGTACTATGCGCGGGTTTCTTTTGAACGTTATTTTCACGTTATTGTTCGGCAGTATTTCTAATACTTGGTGCGGACCAGAGTATTGGTCGGCAAACTTGCCGTGTCTCGGTTCCTTTAGGAGGAATACGAGATCTCCTACCTTGAAGTCTTGGGGGTTGATGCGCTTATCGTAATACATTTTTGATCGCTCTTTCGCTTGACAAAGGTTTTCCCTAGCGAGTTCCTGCGCGTCGCGGTGATTTCGGTATCGTAATCGGAAGGTTGCCGCTTCATTTGAAGATATCTGTTGCAACGCGGATCGTTTGTTGCAATATCGCTATAACTATAATTAAATCTAATTCTAATGGAACTAATCTCCATTTACAATGTGTAAACTTATTATTCTCCTTCGTTTCCTCTTCACCAATACTTATTCTTTGTTTATAGGATCGCTATCTACATTGGGCTGCTTTCGGACTTCTGCTGTCGGTTTACTCGAATTATGTAATTGAAATTTTCCGAGTACTCTTGAAATAAAATGAAACGCTTTTCTCTCTCCTACTAGCTCGCGTGTTTCTCCGATTATTCCTTAGTCTTTTCTATTCCTGCTACATTAAATCTGCGTCACTAAGTTTTAAGTTAGCTTTTGGCGTTCTATCGTTACTTATTTGCTCGTGAATTGTTTCTATTATTTCGTAATCCGTATCATTCTCTATTACACGTAATTGTAGGTACTCGCTTGAGTTTACTTCGAAATGTATTGCGTCCCGCGGATTTCCTTTTATAATCTTTGCGCGATTTTGTCTCTTGAATAATACTAGATTTAGATTCTTTGACTAATGCGGAATAGGATGCGCGTGCCTTCTTTCTTCTTGGTTTTACTTTCTTTTTAGCTCTATGGGATTTTGGCATGTGAAAGGAAAAAGGTAAATTTGGTTGTTTATTGCCCGGGAGCGGTGGTCCTATCTCCAGGACAATGGTAATTGAATCCATGGGATTATGTTGGAAATAAGGGAAGAGCCTTTTACGAATTTAGATGGGATATTTCGGGTGTAGGACTATACTACCTTTCTTACTATTCATCTTCTTGTATTAATTTCTCCTTGGATTGTTTGATACAGCTTCCGTGGCTGTATTTGGAATCGTCAATTTCTCACGATATCTTCCTCCTTCTCGTCACTCTCATCGGATTCCGTCTCGGAACCCGGCGGAATGGCTGTAGATGGGTCCCCTTCGAAACACTCATATGCAGTGCTTGGGTGAGGGATCTGGTCTTCGTGTTTTTCCGTGACTATGTCCGTATGCATTTCCGCAGGTGGGAACTGATCGGAATGGCCAGTGTCTTGGTGCAATGCGTTGTCGATGTGGGGTTAAGATCTCCGAGTCGGAGTCTAGGAACGGTTCGGCTTCCGGCAAAATTCATGATTACTAGTGCTTGAGAAATGATTGGTGTCCGGGAGATCCCCTGTAGAGCGAGTTTTGCTCTTCGTTGAATACGCGCGTTCGGGTCCACCACCACCTTGCATGATCAGGTTGACTTCTGCGCCCGAAACGATCATGAGGCGTGCACTCCCCATGAGATGTGGCGAAGAAAGGAGGATGGTGGGAACCGTACCGCGGTTTTCTAAGCGAACGGTCGCTACCCGGTAGTCCTCGGACCCGGTCGACCGTTGCTTGTTCGCGTGGTGTGACGCAGGTTCTGCGTTCGTCGGAAGTGTCCGTATCCTTCCGGTATGCTGGAGGCCTGTTGTATAGCTGATGATATGGGATCCTTCAATCTTCGGGCGAAGGTGTCCGCTGTTGGCGATCTTTCCACGTGGCCTGTTGTGGTGAAGTCGCTTTGTAGTTTGGGCTTGGAGTGGAGGTATTTCTGTTGCTTCTTTATTGGAACTTATGCTCGTTTCTTCATCTAGTTAACACGGCGTTGTGTATTTCTAGGAGAACAGCCGTTGGCCGGTAGCCCTCGGGCCCGGTTGGCTGCTGCTAGTCTTACTCTGCACATTATTTTACAAGATCCACCGTCACTTCCATTGCAATATTAGTGCGGTGGGCCGGACCAGCGTGCGTCCACGCGTGGTCAACCGATTATTACACGTGGTTCGTTTATTATAATGAGATCGGGAATTGGTCATCCGATTTTGGCGTGCGCTTTATTTGGTGCGGTGCGTTCGGGATTTGCTCGACCGATTTCCGCATGGCGAATGTGCGGTAGCTTCGTTGCTACGCGAGCGGTGTTCCTCCGCTTAATTATTATCAAAAGGGGGTTTGGTACACCCCTTGTCGATACGCGGGCGGAGTTTCTCCGCTTAATTAATATGAAAGGGGGTTTGGTACACCCCTTGTTGAATTCTCTCTTTTCTTCTTCTCCCCATTGGTAGTCGATCTGGTTTTTGACATAACCTCCTACGCCAGGCACCTGTCTCTTGGCTAGTTCGTTTCCTGCCGCGGCAGCTTACTATCCCACCGCTGCCACCAGAAAATTATGACCCTGTTACGTCCCGAGGATGGTCGATCAGAGGGACGGCGAGCCGTCACCAATCTATCGCTCTGATCCCCAAGCGTGGTCGTTTTTTCGGAAGATTGACCCGTTAAACTCTGGGATGGCCGATCAAGGACTCATGTTGCCCTACGTCCATCTATCGTTCTGATCCCAGAGCGGTCGCTCTTCGCTGGGATACTATTGGTTCGCGCGGTCCGAAGGATGGTCGATCAATGGTTACGAATGCCCTAACCAATCTATCGCTCTGATCCCCCGGCGGCGGTAGCCTCCCAGATAATGCCTCTTTTCGGGTCAGTTGAATACTCTGAACTCTACCCTGGGACGAGGCGCTGTCGCGGCAAGGGAAAGTACTAAAGCACGACCTACCTATTTCAGGCGTCGGAGTTCAATGCTGTGGAACTGTCGCTTACCCAGGGACTGACTGGAGCGGAGGACAGGATGGGATGAGGGTCTCCTTAGTACTACGAGATCTTCGGAGTCTACGCTCGCTTCTAAGGTAAGAATATGACTAATCCGACCGTAGTTATAGGCATCGAGGGTATATTGAAAGTGCAAACATCAAAGGTAAGTATTTTACTGAACAAACATACGGTGGTAGATATATGAGTAAATGCGTATATAAAGGTAAGTAATAAAAGGTAAGTATAATACTAAGTCAATCACAATAAGGTGAGTATATAAACGAATACAATATGAAAGGTAAGTATAAAATGTGAATATAAAGGTGAGTGCAAAAGGTAAGTACATACTAAGTCAATCATAATAAGGTGAGTATATAAGCGAATACAATATGAAAGGTAAGTATAAAATGTGAATATAAAGGTGAGTACAAAAGGTAAGTATATAGAATTAAGTCTAAGCCGCTCGATTATAATTCGGTGATCACTACCGTCGAAGGCGGAGGGACGAACTCTAACGTGTGATGGGTAGCTGAACTGATGAGCTCCGAGACTCGCGGGTCGTTGCCAAACAACGTGGGCGGTTGGTCATGGTTGACCCCGGGTACTGGGACATAATAGAGCCCCGAGAATGTGGGGTACGGGGGCGGATCTAAACCCGGTTGCGCCGTAGGTGTTTGGTCGGGTATATGGGGATGAGCTCCTGAAGGGGGCTCCTCCTCGTCGTCGCTAGACAAATCGATCACCTCGATGGGAGGATTGAGCGGCGTCTCGTCCGCGGCGAGACGGCTATTCGGAGAGGCGCGGGAAATGATGGGTTGTTCCGGAGTGGTTGGGAAGACCACTGGCTCTGGTTCGGGCGCAGTGATAACTGGCTCCGGAGGAGTGATCGGAGGGATCAATGGTGCTGGTTCGGGCGCGGTGGTGATTGGCTCCGGACGAGGGTCGTCCTCGATCTTCGTCGGGGGTGCCGGAGAGGCACATGGGGAAAACGCGTGCTCCGGTAGCTCGATATCGGAGCGCGGTGCATAATTAATCTCGCTGGGATTGGCCGTGGAGACATGGGTACGGGTCATCCAGTGTCGGGGGCCATCGTAGGGGTTGGCCCATGGATCGGGGTGAGTGCGGTTGAAGGTTCGACGCTCGGATTGGCCAGTATACGGGTCTCGATACGCCCTGGCCATACGCTGGTGGAACTCCCACGTAACCTCATCCACGCATTCCCGTACTCGCTGGCGGAACTCGCGCCGCGCTTGCTGCTCTCGGTGGAGGCGCTGGCGCTCCTCTAATCGGGCCCAATAGGCTCGTACGCTACGGCCTGCTCTATGGCTGCGTCGTCGCCTGGTATTCTCGTCGGCCCGGTTGCTATGATCTCGCGGTGCCATGATTAGGGTGGTTTTGATTGGAATCCTGTTCAGGCATGGGAAAAGGAAGGATTGACGTTAGTCGTAGCCCCAGCATCGCTAATATTCGGATAGCGCGCAGAGAAATGGGCTAAATTATCCTAGGCGGATCACAGTCGGAGTGAACTCGCACTAGGCGCGGCAATAATAATTGGATAATGAGGATTTATCTAACCTAATTCTAATCGTAGCTCCAAGCGTCGCTAATTAACCGAGTAGCGCGCACGCGGAGGAGCTAAATATTCGCGGCTGCATCTCAGCTATCGTTTGGGAATAGGAGGTGTTGACCACTGTAATCGCGGACGTTTTCTATGATAATCACGCCTTTGTTCGTTCGGGTGTTGTGAACATCGAGTCTCACGATTGGATTCAACAAAATAGATCATCTTAATTGTCTGTTTATTAACTATTCGGTATCGTTGTTATACAAGTCGCACATAATCTTGAGGATGAGTCGCGTAGTTCCACTCGCGTATTTATAGTTATAATCGCGTTAATTCACTCGCGTAATTATAGTAAGACGCGTCAATTCACTCGCGAAAGTATAATAAGTCGTGTTAATTCTAAACTAGATCTCGTAGTAACTAAGGGTTAAAAGGGATTCTTAATTTTACGTGGCAACACCACAGAGTCACGTCGAGAGTTCGCGGCCTAACAGGTATAATATAATTGACTTACGTTGGTTACTGATTGACAGGCCCTTGGTCCTCGCAGGATGGTAATAGCACAATACACTGACTTGATTCAGTTAGAGACTGGTTAACTCAGGAAGACACGTGTTGGCTGGTTGAACTCTCGAAACGAACTGACTCTGCGGCTGGCGCTCCGCGCTTTGTAGGCCTCGGTCCCCACTCCGCGACTCGGGTCCGCGCGGTGGGGACAGCCAATGGGAGAGCGCGAGCGGTGGTGGGGGCGTCCCTACTCGGCGCTCGGTCTCACGCTGCGCTTGGTGAGTCGTCAGCAGTCTCGCGGCGAGACTGCACGTGGTTATCTAACGGTCGCGATAGCGCGTATTAATCTATATCTCGTCAGCGGTTTCTCTCGTGAGAGCGGACTACACTTGATACTCTCGTGGAAGTTTCGAGATTGTGCTCGAGTTATCGGATACTGCAGGTGCTAATCTACTGCTCGGGTTATTTGTCGCTCGCGGTTGCAGAGATTGCACGTATTAATCTATATTCGTCAACGGTTTCTCTCGCGAGAGCTGACTATGCTTGATATTCCCGTGGAACTTTCGAGATCTTATGGATCTTTCGAGATTGAGTCAATGGAACATTCTAGATCTTTGTGGATTTTTCTGGATTGAGTCGATAGAACATTCTGGATCTTTATGGATTTTTCTGGATTGAGTCGATAGAACATTCTAGATCTTTATGGATTTTTCTAGATCGAGTCGATGGAACATTCTAGGTCTTTATGGATCTTTCTAGATCGAGTCAATAGAGCATTCGAGATCCTTGTGGATCTTTCTAGATCGCGTCGATGGATTGTGAGTCTAGTGTTAGATATTTGTTTACGCTTGGAAAAAAGAATTGACTGGGACTTGCGTGGGACGTTACACCTCCCCCCTTATCCAGAACGGACATCTAAGGGATGTTCGTTCGCTGAGTGTCGAGGGCGGTGAGTCTCATCTGCAGTTCTTCGATGCTCAGGCTGCGTTGTGCGCTGGGTCGCATCTCGGCGTATTCCGGGGCTGTGTCCGGAATGGGCTCTATTTTTCCAACGTTGGGTCTCAGCGTTTGCGTTTCCTTCTTTCGTAGTAAGTAATGGGTAATAGATCCCCAGACTGCTCCCAATAGGTGGATGCTCCATCCATAAGCGCCGTGTAGCGCAATTCCGTGTATCACCGTGTTGACGAGAAGCATGATGAAACGGAATATTATGTATATCATTATTATACCGGCGCTTGCTGATCCAAATGTGATGAAATGGGTCCACAGTCTTCCTGCCACTGAATTTACGATTCCTTCGATGGTCTGCTCATTCAGGAATGATTCCAGGGAGATGGATGGATTTGTTAGGCTGCGTCCGCTGAATCCTCTCGCGATGGAATTTAGTACCGCTGGTTTTTCGGCTGGGAACATTAGGTGGTCTCGCAGCTTGTCCAGATCGGTTTGTGAGTATATGCCGCTTGTGGCTAACGCGGCTGGCGTCAAGTACTTCCATGTGGGTTTTGTCATAGGCTGCAATTGCTGCGGTGCGTTTCCCTCGATGGGTTTCGGTGTTAGCCGTATCCAGGAATCTTCGATCTGGTACGTTACCGGCAGTAAGTGACTGCAATCACGCTCGCTTCCGTGCTGCGTGATTATTCGCGATTTGGGCGTTAGGAAGTATGACACGTTGTGAAATTCTACTGGTAGCTCTGAATAGCAGGCGGCTGTTTCTCTCACTCGCACTTCTACTGGGATGCACTTTAGTATATGGACCACTTCTCCCGCGGTGACGGCTACGTGTCCCGGTCCTTTCCCCAGGAAATAGGCAAACTCGTCAGGTGCGGCGTTTGCTAGCGCTAAGGAATTCTTTATTACTTGCCTTTCGAGTGCGCATCGCTGCTCGAGTACGTCGTTGTACAGCGAGGTTATTTGTGAGCGAATGTGGCGCTCCACATAAACGAACTTTGAATTCACGTAGGTGAAGATGTCCAAATTGTCCACTGAGACGTCCGTCTTGGCCCTGAAAGTGTTCCCTCGTGCGGTCTCGACGATGAATAGTTTGGGATGTTCGGTCCCTATGATCACGTAACCACATAGGTGTGTTTCCTTGGTCTTCGTGAGTGCAAATGTTACATCTTTGTCGATTAATGTATAGAGTGTGGGATACTGGGGTTGCGCGCTTAGTTCTTCTACTTTGGTGGCGATTTCCTCGTATAACACGTCGTAGTGGTCCGCTCCACAAGACGACGTTGGAATTTGCTCCCAGAAGGTGTGTCCGTCTTCCATGTCGATGCAGTGGCCATCCATCAATGGGCACGTTGTTCCGGATTTTATCATTATTGTGCCAGAATGGAGCTTTACCGGCACTCGCGTGGATTTCAGTGTTATCTCCACGGTTCCTTGCACGATCACATCTTCCCAGGTCCCGTATGGGTCGGAGTATTGGGTTCCTTGACAGGCACCATTTAACTTGATAGTTCCCGCGAACGTTAACGGTCGCGTTGTGGTGTCGTTGACACGGAGTCCAGTTACGATGCTACCGCTGGGTCCTATCCTCAGTGATCCGTCACGGTGCATTTGAAGACACGTCGGGTAATCGACGTCCATGAGGAATTCCCCCTTTCCATTCTGTACTGCCGATATGTGGGAATGCATTCCACAATGGTAAATGTTACGAGAGATCTTTATTTTGCACTGTAACACGTTGGTATGCTCGAACTCGGATAGTTGTAGCAATTGCACGTAGACCTTCGTAGAGTTGGTTCGTGCTGCTGGCGGTTGGCAGTCTCCCGTTGATAGGAGTGAAATCGTTGTCACATTGAGATGATGTCCTCCGCAGTCGAATCCGATGAGTCCTGCTGTCAGGCTCATGCAATAGGCTAGGTAAATGCCGATAATCTTGAGTGCGTACATTATTGTTGCTTGTCGGCACTTGGGAGTGTTCGATGTTGTCTCGGTGGGTCGCGTAGTCAGACTGGCATTCCGGTAGCTCGTGAGCCGTGGTATCACACGAGTGGCGACGGTGTTGAGCTACTGCTGATGATGCGGTGTCCGGCAACGGATGATAGTGTTGGATTACGGTTCTTCGCAGTGGTTTTGATGCTGATTCAGCGATGGTACTCAGGCTACGGCTGGCGTGGTTAACTCGGCTGAGTCGTTATCAATCATCTCCTTGAGGAATTTGTCGAGGCATTCTTCGCAGTCCAATATGCACTGCTCCTCCAAGCCTACTGAGTCTCCGCACATGTCGCAAGTTTCTCCCCAGAATTTTAGTCGGGTGGAGAAATGGATCATGGTTTCGTTGTATTCCGGTGGTGAGTTTTTCTCGTGGTAGCATTCCGGGCAGAGGATTTCCGTAGCCGGTTTCTCGGTCCACCACCACCACATGCGGATGCACGTGTGGGTGCTCAGCCATATTCGGAAGGCGGTATCGTAGTTGTCGTCGTAACCGCCTTCGTCGTCGTCGTTGACGTTGCGATGGGTCTCGGCGTCGTCGTCGATGCCGATAAGCTCGCCGTCGCTGTCGATGCGGTAAGTCTCCGCGTCGCTGTCGATGCCGTTAGTTTCGGCGCCGTGGTCGGCCATTGGGCTCGTTGGGCCTTGGATCTAATTCGTTAATGGTTAGTGGAAGGGTTAGTCCCTACGTACACTAGGCTTAACTTTTACTTAAATTCTATGCTTAGACAATAGTTCGCGTCGCTCCTAAATTCTAATTCGCTCGATGTGGTTTCGCGATTAATCGTTACGCTGGTCCAGGTAATTCTGGTACCAGGATCTAAATACTGCTACCTCGTGTGAGGGGCAATGATAATCTTGCCCGCGTTTTCGTGGCTTAAGCTTTATCGCTCTATGTAGGGCGCACTTTCCCAGCGATCTTGCGTTGCTGTATTCGGGGTCGCATAGTAGTTGGTCGTACTTGGGGCATCCGAAGTCCTCCAAGTTCACTGATGGTATCCCGATATCGGACAGGATGTCCTTTTCGATGTGGCCACCCTTGTACGCGACTACTGTGTCGTTCCCGAAGTTGGTCATTGATTTGATGGCCCGCTCTAATTCTACCTGTTCATAGGGTTCGATCCCTAGGTCCCGGAAGAGTAGACCATGAACATTGCGGCTGATGTAACTGACCGTTACTTGGTCCTGCTTCGGCAAGTCGTAGTAATGTTTTCGCAGTCGAAACGATGCCGCTTGCGGCTTGGTGTCGGGCTCGACCGACACTATCGCCAAATCCTTGCACAGGAAGCGTCTATTAATGGTGAATCCGTCGACGTCCATGATATGAGTTATTCGCGTAGGCTCGAGCATCGTGTAGCGTAGAACGGCTCTCCGCTAAGGTCTTCGATGCCTAGGGGGAAATAATTACGTTTGTTAGTTTAACGCGTGACGCGCGCAAATCTATGCGTCGGCTTCGGTACGCGGATTAAGTATGCGTGATAATTTGAGTTTGTCGATGTGTACTATGCGCGGGTTTCTTTTGAACGTTATTTTCACGTTATTGTTCGGCAGTATTTCTAATACTTGGTGCGGACCAGAGTATTGGTCGGCAAACTTCCCGTGTCTCGGTTCCTTTAGGAGGAATACGAGATCTCCTACCTTGAAGTCTTGGGGGTTGATGCGCTTATCGTAATACATTTTTGATCGCTCTTTCGCTTGACAAAGGTTTTCCCTAGCGAGTTCCTGCGCGTCGCGGATCTTGTTGTAAAGGTTTGCTAAGTAATCTTGGTACGTTAGATCTATATTCTCCTCGATTGGTGGGTTGCCCGTGGGTACGCGCGCGACTTTCCCAAAGACTAATTCGTACGGGGTGAATCGCGTGCCTTCGTGTTGGCTAGTGTTGTATGAGAACATGGCCAACTGTAGCAGGTCATTCCAATTACCGTGCTTCGTTATGTGCATTTTTATATATTCGGCTAGAACGTGGTGCGATCTCTCCAGCGATCCGTTTGACTGCGGATGGTAGGCAGTGGTGCAATACTGCTTGATACCGAATTTTCGCGCGACGTTGCGCATTAATGCCGATGTAAAGTTTGAACCTTGGTCCGTGAGGATAGCTCGCGGAGCTCCGAATACGCATATGAGATGTTTTATGAGCGCGTCGGAAATCGTTTGAGATGTCGTTTCGCGTAATGGAACGGCGATGCAATACTTGGTAAGCAGGTCTTGCATCGTGAGGATGTACTTATTCCCGCTCGGCGTTTCGGTTAGTTCCCCGACGATGTCGAGCGCAACCTTGTCGAAGGCTGCTCCGGGGGTATCGGTGAGTATCATAGGTTGCTTGGTTTTGATGCGCGTCAATTTCTTTATCTGGCAGTCTCGGCACTGCTGTATGAAGTCTTGTATCTCTCACTTCATGGTTCTCCAGTAATAGTGGTGCCTCAATCTGGCGTATGTTTTGGTAACGCCCTTGTGTCCACCCATAGCGGACGAATGTGCTTCCTTGATGAGCGCTGCCCTCTGCGGCTCGGGCGGCTCCTGCACTAATCCTTGGCAGATTGTGATGGTGAGATCCAGGTCTCTCAACACTTCCTTGGCGGTGTTAATTACGTGGCTCCATGGTAGTTCGTCCATGGGCTCGGTCTTCCTGATGCTGAAGCTTCTGAGCTGTAATTCTTCTACGACCATTCGCACCATTCTCCATGCGTTAAATACATTTCCCGAGGTCAGTTTCGAACTTGGCTCCGTGATCGGTATGACGATCAGGGTCTTGGTTCCGATAGGGATGGCCATAGGTCGATCGGGCACTAGGTTACCTAGTTGAGGTAATCGTTCATTCTCCGCGTATTCCTTTGCTCCTTTGTCGTATGGAGTCCCGTTGTAGCGCACGAGTATGCAGTGGTTGTCCGTTAGTTGCAGCAGGCAGTCCCGTGTCTGCCCAATCTTGATTGCGGTGGGCCCTTGGGTGTCGTATTGCACTATGTCGTGGTCGAAGATGTTTTCCTCCTCTTCGTCACTCTCGTCGGTTTCCGTGTCGGAAGCCAACGGAATGGCTGTTGTTTGGTTCCCTTCGAGGCATTCGTAAGTGGTGCTTGGGTGAGGGATCTGGTCTTCGCGTCTTTCTGCGACTATGTCCGCATGCGGTTCCGTAGGTGGGAACTGCTCGGAATAGCTTGTCTCTTGGTGCAATGCGTTGTTGGTGCCCGCGTCGGCTGTATCACCTTGGTCGTCTCCGGGCGATGCCGGGGGCGATCTTGCAGGTCCGATGACTTCTTGATCTGCGACGGGCTCTGGTGTCATTGGTGACGGTACTACCGTTTGGTACTGGCGCTTCGAAGGACGGAATGTTACGTTACTGTTGTCGCGGGCCGCTGTAGGCTGCGTTTCCTTCGTCTTCTTTCGTGTCTTAGGCGTACAGACTAGTGGTTGTTGGGTTTTACCAGGTGTCGTCTGGGCTTCCACGGTTCTTCTCTTCCTAAGACGTCGTGGCGGGGTAAAGATCTCTAGGTCGGAGTCCAGGGACGATTCGGCCTCCGTGTCCCGTTTCCTCTTCCTTTCTTCCGAGGATTCTGCCCGAATTGGGAGCGTTTGTTTAGTCTCTGGCGGGTTTCGCGACAGAGCATCAGCGTTGGAATTTATGCGTCCCTGTTTGTATTGGATGGTGTAGTTGTATTCTGCCAACTTTAATCTCCACTTGCACAATCTTGACGATGGGTCCTGCATGGAGTGTAACCACACCAATGGTCGGTGATCGGTTACTATGAGGAACTCTCTTCCGTACAGGTATGGTCGGAAGTGATTTACGGCGTAGATGATGGCCAGGCATTCCTTTTCGATGGTGGAGTAAGTGCGCTCGGCCTGATTGAGTACCCTGGAGGTGTAAGCCACAGGGAGGTCTTTGCCCACTTGTCCCTGGCTTAATATTCCGCCGATCGCGTACGCGGACGCGTCAGTGGTTAGGATGAACGGCTTCGCGAAATCCGGGTACTGTAGGATCGGATCGTTACACAGTGCCTTCCTTAGTGTGTCGAACGCTCCTTGTTGCACATTTCCCCATACGAAGGGTTTATCCTTCTTGAGGAGATCCGTCAGCGGCTTGGCTGTTTTAGAAAATTGCGGAATAAACTTTCTGTAATATCCCGCCAGCCCCAAGAATTCTTTTATGTTTTTGGGCGTCCTGGGGGTTGGGAAGCTCTCAATGGCTTCGATCTTCTTAGGGTCTGGCTTTACGCCGTTTTCGCTAATAATGTGACCCAAGTATGCTACTTCTTTGCGTAAGAATTCGCACTTGTCCGGTTGTAGCTTTAGGTTAGCATTTCTCAGTCTTGCGATGAGCCGTTGGTACTTGATTTCGTGCTCCCGCAATGATCTGGCGTAGATGACTATGTCGTCCAGGTAGACGAATAGTTCGTTACCTTGTAGTCCGGACAGTACGTTGTCCATCAGCCTCTGGAACGTGGCTGGTGCGTTCTTTAGTCCGAATGGCATCCTCTTGAACTGGTAATGGCCGAAGGGTGTCGAAAAGGCTGTCTTGTGAGCGTCGCTTTTTGCCATTGGTATTTGGTGAAATCCTGACGCGAGGTCGAAGCATGAGAAATACTTTGCTCCTCCCAGCTGGTCTAGGATGTCGGTGATGTTCGGCAACGGGTACGCGTCACCAATTGTTTTCTCGTTTAGCGCTCTGTAGTCGATGACCATTCTCCACCTCTTATTTCCATGCGAATCTGCCTTCTTGGGCACTATCCACAACGGCGAGTTGTACGGGGAATTCGACGGTTCGATGACGCTGGTGTCGAGCAGCTCTTGCACCTGTCGAGTAATCTCCTCCTTCTGCGCTGGCGCGAATCTGTATTGCCTCACGTGAATCGGTACGTTGTCCGTAGTGTGTATCGCGTGTTCCGCTGCGTTAGTAGCGTGTAGTGGATCGCCTTGTATGTGAAAGCGATCGAGGCTGCTTCCGATGAGCTCGTCGACGTTGGCTCTTTCCTCGGCGTTCAGATGTTCTAGACGGAGCAATGATTTCACGATTTCTCCTCTGTCTGTTTCAGGTGGGCGTCCGTCCTGTTCGTCCGTCGGCGTTGCTGCGTAGAAGGCGGCGCAGGTTGCCATGGCCTCAGCCTCGCAGGAGAGCTCTTGTATCTCGAGTGTGGGTACCGGCAGCTCGAATTCCTCGTTCGTTGTATTGAAGAGTGGTAAGTAGGCTTTCCCTTTTACGTTCGTGATTAATGCCTCGCCCACGTACACTCCGGGTCTTGGTTGGTATAACGGAAGGTAACCCGATGTTAGGTGTGAGTTGGCGACGTTGATTGACAGTGGCACTACCGAACGAGCAGGGATTCGTATTGCCCTTGGCTCATGGAACGGTATCCATTCGTCGTGTATCCTGATACGCTGGTTCTCGTAGTCGACTACAGCTGCATGCTCGTCAAGAAATTGTGATCCTAAGATTCCATCTTGACAGATGGGCACGTTGTCTTCGATCACGTGCATCGGTACTCGGCATCCTGCCAGATTCATGATCACCAGTCCTTGAGAGATGATCGGTGTCGGGGCTATCCCCTGTAGAGCAGGTTTTGCTCTTCGTTGAATACGCGCGTTCGGGTCCACCACTCCTTCCTTGATCAGGTTGACTTCTGCGCCCGAATCGATCATGAGGCGTGCACTCCCCATGAGATGTGGCGAAGAAAGGAGGATGGTGGGTACCGTACCGTGATTCTCTAAGCGAACGGTCGCTACCCGGTAGTCCTCGGACCCGGTCGACCGTTGCCTGGTCGCGTGGTGTGACGCAGGGTTTGCGTCCGTCGGAAGTGTCCGTATCCTTCCGGTGTGTTGGAGGCCTGTCGGATTGCTATAGGATCCGTTGATTTTCGGGCGAAGGTGCCCGTTGTGTTGGCGATCTCTCCACGTGGCCCCTTGTGGTGGAGTCGCTTCGTAGTTTGGGCTTGCAGTTAGGCGGACGGCGTCGCTCCGGTGGTCCTCGGGCCCGGTTGGTCGTCGCTCGTCGCTGGTTCCTGACGCCCTTGTAGTGTCGCAACTCGGCGGGCGTCTTGGTACGCCGGGGTGCTGGGGCCGTTTCCCGCTTGCTTGTGGGCATCCTCCTGAGCCCTGCGGTACGCGAGTTTCCTACATTCGGAAATGTCGTGCCCAGAGTACTGACAGTACTTGCATATGATTCTTTGAGATCCACCGTCGCCTCCAGCTCGGTTCTCGCGCGGTGGGCCGGGCCAGCGTGCGTTCACGCGTGGTCGGTATTCATTAGTATTATTGATTCGCGGTCGATACGCTTTGCGCTCGTCTTGGCGCGATTCGGAATTGCTCCGTTGATTACCACGTGGCATATATGCATTAGCTTGATTCGTACGCGGGTAACATTCCTCCGCTTGATTAGTATTTCTAGACGAACAGCCGTTAGCCGGTAGCCCTCGGGCCCGGTCGGCTGGTGCTAGTCTTATCGAGCATTTTATTTTACGAGATCCACCGTCACTTCTGTTGCAATATTAGTGCGGTGGGCCAGGCCACTGTGCGTCCACGCGTGGTCGGCATTCATTATGCTCTATGCTGCGGTCGGGAATTGCTCGACCGATTTCCGCATGGCGAATGTGCGTTAGCTTCGTTGCTACGCGAGCGGTGTTTCTCCGCTTAATTAATATGAAAGGGGGTTTGGTACACCCCTTGTTGAATTCTCTCTTTTCTTCTTCTCCCCATTGGTAGTCGATCTGGTTTTTGACATAACCTCCTACGCCAGGCACCTGTCTCTCGGCTCGTTCGTTTCCTGCTGCGACAGCTTACTATCCCACCGCTGCCACCAGAAAATTATTGACCCTGTTACGTCCTGAGGATGGTCGATCAATGGGACGGCGAGCCGTCGCCAATCTATCGCTCTGATCCTCAAGCGTGGTCGTATTTTCGCTGGGATGCTACTGGTTCGCGCGGTCCGGAGGATGGTCGATCAATGGTTACGGATACCCTAACCAATCTATCGCTCTGATCCCCGGCGGCGGTAGCCCCCAGAATATGCCTCTTTTCGGGTCAGTTGAATACTCGGAACTCTACCCTGGGACGAGGCGCTGTCGCGGCGAGGAAAAGACTAAAGCACGACCTACCTATTTCAGGTGTCCGAGATCTGCGCTGAGGAACTGTCGCTTACCTAAGGAGTGTCTGGAGTGGGGGACAGGATGTGATGGGGTCGCCTTAGTTCTACGAGATCCATGATGTATTGAGCGTGCAATGTTAGAGGTAAGTGTTTTAATGAACGATCATACGGCGATAACTATGTGGGTAAATACGTGTATTAAGCTAAGTAACAAAGGTAAGTAATAAAGGTAAGTATATGAATAGGTATACAAAGTCAATCATAATGAGGTGAGTATATAAATGAATACAGTATGAAAGGTAAGTATAAAAGGTGAATATAAAGGTGAGTACAAAAGGTAAGTATATAGAATTAAGTCTAAGCCGCTCGATTATAATTCGGTGATCACTACCGTCGAAGGCGGAGGGACGAACTCTAACGTGTGATGGGTAGCTGAACTGATGAGCTCCGAGACTCGCGGGTCGTTGACAAACAACGTGGGCGGTTGGTCATGGTTGACCCCGGGTACTGGGACATAATAGAGCCCCGAGAATGTGGGGTACGGGGGCGGATCTAAACCCGGTTGCGCCGTAGGTGTTTGGTCGGGTATATGGGGATGAGCTCCTGAAGGGGGCTCCTCCTCGTCGTCGCTAGACAAATCGATCACCTCGATGGGAGGATTGAGCGGCGTCTCGTCCGCGGCGAGACGGCTATTCGGAGAGGCGCGGGAAATGATGGGTTGTTCCGGAGTGGTTGGGAAGACCACTGGCTCTGGTTCGGGCGCAGTGATAACTGGCTCCGGAGGAGTGATCGGAGGGATCAATGGTGCTGGTTCGGGCGCGGTGGTGATTGGCTCCGGACGAGGGTCGTCCTCGATCTTCGTCGGGGGTGCCGGAGAGGCACATGGGGAAAACGCGTGCTCCGGTAGCTCGATATCGGAGCGCGGTGCATAATTAATCTCGCTGGGATTGGCCGTGGAGACATGGGTACGGGTCATCCAGTGTCGGCGGCCCTCGTAGGGGTTGGCCCATGGATCGGGGTGAGTGCGGTTGAAGGTTCGACGCTCGGATTGGCCAGTATACGGGTCTCGATACGCCCTGGCCATACGCTGGTGGAACTCCCACGTAACCTCATCCACGCATTCCCGTACTCGCTGGCGGAACTCGCGCCGCGCTTGCTGCTCTCGGTGGAGGCGCTGGCGCTCCTCTAATCGGGCCCAATAGGCTCGTACGCTACGGCCTGCTCTATGGCTGCGTCGTCGCCTGGTATTCTCGTCGGCCCGGTTGCCATGATCTCGCGGTGCCATGATTAGGGTGGTTTTGATTGGAATCCTGTTCAGGCATGGGAAAAGGAAGGATTGACGTTAGTCGTAGCCCCAGCATCGCTAATATTCGGATAGCGCGCAGAGAAATGGGCTAAATTATCCTAGGCGGATCACAGTCGGAGTGAACTCGCACTAGGCGCGACAATAATAATTGGATAATGAGGATTTATCTAACCTAATTCTAATCGTAGCTCCAAGCGTCGCTAATTAACCGAGTAGCGCGCACGCGGAGGAGCTAAATATTCGCGGCTGCATCTCAGCTATCGTTTGGGAATAGGAGGTGTTGACCACTGTAATCGCGGACGTTTTCTATGATAATCACGCCTTTGTTCGTTCGGGTGTTGTGAACATCGAGTCTCACGATTGGATTCAACAAAATAGATCATCTTAATTGTCTGTTTATTAACTATTCGGTATCGTTGTTATACAAGTCGCACATAATCTTGAGGATGAGTCGCGTAGTTCCACTCGCGTATTTATAGTTATAATCGCGTTAATTCACTCGCGTAATTATAGTAAGACGCGTCAATTCACTCGCGAAAGTATAATAAGTCGTGTTAATTCTAAACTAGATCTCGTAGTAACTAAGGGTTAAAAGGGATTCTTAATTTTACGTGGCAACACCACGGAGTCACGTCGAGAGTTCGCGGCCTAACAGGTATAATATAATTGACTTACGTTGGTTACTGATTGACAGGCCCTTGGTCCTCGCAGGATGGTAATAGCACAATACACTGACTTGATTCAGTTAGAGACTGGTTAACTCAGGAAGACACGTGTTGGCTGGTTGAACTCTCGAAACGAACTGACTCTGCGGCTGGCGCTCCGCGCTTTGTAGGCCTCGGTCCCCACTCCGCGACTCGGGTCCGCGCGGTGGGGACAGCCAATGGGAGAGCGCGAGCGGTGGTGGGGGCGTCCCTACTCGGCGCTCGGTCTCACGCTGCGCTTGATGAGTCGTCAGCAGTCTCGCGGCGAGACTGCACGTGGTTATCTAACGGTCGCGATAGCGCGTATTAATCTATATCTCGTCAGCGGTTTCTCTCGTGAGAGCGGACTACACTTGATACTCTCGTGGAAGTTTCGAGATTGTGCTCGAGTTATCGGATACTGCAGGTGCTAATCTACTGCTCGGGTTATTTGTCGCTCGCGGTTGCAGAGATTGCACGTATTAATCTATATTCGTCAACGGTTTCTCTCGCGAGAGCTGACTGTGCTTGATATTCCCGTGGAACTTTCGAGATCTTATGGATCTTTCGAGATTGAGTCAATGGAACATTCTAGATCTTTGTGGATTTTTCTGGATTGAGTCGATAGAACATTCTGGATCTTTATGGATTTTTCTGGATTGAGTCGATAGAACATTCTAGATCTTTATGGATTTTTCTAGATCGAGTCGATGGAACATTCTAGGTCTTTATGGATCTTTCTAGATCGAGTCAATAGAGCATTCGAGATCCTTGTGGATCTTTCTAGATCGCGTCGATGGATTGTGAGTCTAGTGTTAGATATTTGTTTACGCTTGGAAAAAAGAATTGACTGGGACTTGCGTGGGACGTTACACCTCCCCCCTTATCCAGAACGGACATCTAAGGGATGTTCGTTCGCTGAGTGTCGAGGGCGGTGAGTCTCATCTGCAGTTCTTCGATGCTCAGGCTGCGTTGTGCGCTGGGTCGCATCTCGGCGTATTCCGGGGCTGTGTCCGGAATGGGCTCTATTTCTCCAACGTTGGGTCTCAGCGTTTGCGTTTCCTTCTTTCGTAGTAAGTAATGGGTAATAGATCCCCAGACTGCTCCCAATAGGTGGATGCTCCATCCATAAGCGCCGTGTAGCGCAATTCCGTGTATCACCGTGTTGACGAGAAGCATGATGAAACGGAATATTATGTATATCATTATTATACCGGCGCTTGCTGATCCAAATGTGATGAAATGGGTCCACAGTCTTCCTGCCACTGAATTTACGATTCCTTCGATGGTCTGCTCATTCAGGAATGATTCCAGGGAGATGGATGGATTTGTTAGGCTGCGTCCGCTGAATCCTCTTGCGATGGAATTTAGTACCGCTGGTTTTTCGGCTGGGAACATTAGGTGGTCTCGCAGCTTGTCCAGATCGGTTTGTGAGTATATGCCGCTTGTGGCTAACGCGGCTGGCGTCAAGTACTTCCATGTGGGTTTTGTCATAGGCTGCAATTGCTGCGCTGCGTTTCCCTCGATGGGTTTCGGTGTTAGCCGTATCCAGGAATCTTCGACCTGGTACGTTACCGGCAGTAAGTGACTGCAATCACGCTCGCTTCCGTGCTGCGTGATTATTCGCGATTTGGGCGTTAGGAAGTATGACACGTTGTGAAATTCTACTGGTAGCTCTGAATAGCAGGCGGCTGTTTCTCTCACTCGCACTTCTACTGGGATGCACTTTAGTATATGGACCACTTCTCCCGCGGTGACGGCTACGTGTCCTGGTCCTTTCCCCAGGAAATAGGCAAACTCGTCAGGTGCGGCGTTTGCTAGCGCTAAGGAATTCTTTATTACTTGCCTTTCGAGTGCGCATCGCTGCTCGAGTACGTCGTTGTACAGCGAGGTTATTTGTGAGCGAATGTGGCGCTCCACATAAACGAACCTTGAATTCACGTAGGTGAAGATGTCCAAATTGTCCACTGAGACGTCCGTCTTGGCCCTGAAAGTGTTCCCTCGTGCGGTCTCGATGATGAATAGTTTGGGATGTTCGGTCCCTATGATCACGTAACCACATAGGTGTGTTTCCTTGGTCTTCGTGAGTGCAAATGTTACATCTTTGTCGATTAATGTATAGAGTGTGGGATACTGGGGTTGCGCGCTTAGTTCTTCTACTTTGGTGGCGATTCCCTCGTATAGCACGTCGTAGTGGTCCGCTCCACAAGACGACGTTGGAATTTGCTCCCAGAAGGTGTGTCCGTCTTCCATGTCGATGCAGTGGCCATCCATCAATGGGGACGTTGTTCCGGATTTTAACATTATTGTGCCAGAATGGAGCTTTACCGGCACTCGCGTGGATTTCAGTGTTATCTCCACGGTTCCTTGCACGATCACATCTTCCCAGGTCCCGTATGGGTCGGAGTATTGGGTTCCTTGACAGGCACCATTTAACTTGATAGTTCCCGCGAACGTTAACGGTCGCGTTGTGGTGTCGTTGACACGGAGTCCAGTTACGATGCTACCGCTGGGTCCTATCCTCAGTGATCCGTCACGGTGCATTTGCAGACACGTCGGGTAATCGACGTCCATGAGGAATTCTCCCTTTCCATTCTGTACTGCCGATATGTGGGAATGCATTCCACAATGGTAAATGTTACGAGAGATCTTTATTTTGCACTGTAACACGTTGGTATGCTCGAACTCGGATAGTTGTAGCAATTGCACGTAGACCTTCGTAGAGTTGGTTCGTGCTGCTGGCGGTTGGCAGTCTCCCGTTGATAGGAGCGAAATCGTCGTTACATTCAGATGGTGTCCTCCGCAGTCAAATCCAATGAGTCCCGCCGTTAGGGTCACGTAATAGCCCAGGCAGATCCTGATAATCTTGAACGCGTACATCATTGTCACTTGTCTGGCTCTCAGGAGTGTTTGATGTCGTCTCTGTGGCTCGCGTAATCAGACTGGCATTCCGGTCGCTCGCGAGCTGTGGTATCGCGTGAGCTGCTGCGGTGTTAGAGTAACTGCTGACGAAGCCGTGTCCGGTGGCGGATGATAGTGTTAGATTATGGTTCCTCGTAGCCAGTCTTGTTGCTGATTCAGCGATGGTACTCTGGTTACTTCGCGAGACGCGATGTCGCTGTCACTGTTTGAGGATGCGGTATCCGTTTGCTGCTGGTAGGGTTCAGATCAAGATAATGCTGTGGAGTTCTTCGTGGCGGCTTCTTGTTGTTTCAGCGAGTGCATTCAGGCTACTGGGGGAGTGAGTAATCCGGCAGTGTCGTTATCGATCATCTGCTTGAGGAATTTGTCGAGGCACTCTTCGCAGTCCAATATGCACTGCTCCTCCAAGCCTACTGAGTCTCCGCACATGTCGCAAGTTTCTCCCCAGAATTTTAGTCGGGTGGAGAAATGGATCATGGTTTCGTTGTATTCCGGTGGTGAGTTTTTCTCGTGGTAGCATTCCGGGCAGAGGATTTCCGTAGCCGGTTTCTCAGTCCACCACCACCACATGCGGATGCACGTGTGGGTGCTCAGCCATATTCGGAAGGCGGTATCGTGGTTGTCGTCGTAACCGCCTTCGTCGTCGTCGCTGACGTTGCGATGGTTCTCGGCGTCGTCGTCGAGGCCGATAAGTTCGCCGTCGCTGTCGATGCGGTAAGTCTCCGCGTCGCTGTCGATGCCGCTAGTTTCGGCGCCGTGGTCGGCCATTGGGCTCGTTGGGCCTTGGATCTAATTCGTTAATGGTTAGTGGAGGGATTAGTCCCTACGTACACTATGCTTAACTTCTACTTGAATCCTATGCTTAGACACTAGTTCGCGTCGCTCCTAAATTCTAATTCGCTCGCTGTGGTTTCGCGATTAATCGTTACGCTGGTCCAGGTAATTCTGGTACCAGGATCTAAATACTGCTACCTCGTGTGAGGGGCAATGATAATCTTTCCCGCGCTTTCGGGGCTTGGGTTGAATCGCTCTGTGCAGCGTGCACTTCCCTACTGATCCTGCATCGCTATATTCAGGGTCGCGGAGTAGTTTGTCGTACTTAGGACAACCAAAGTCCTCTAGGTTCACGGATGGTGTTACGTCCCACGCAAGTTACAGTCAAATTTTTTCCCCCAGACGATAAACCAACCCAATTAACAATCGAACATTCCTTAACCCAATAACTAACAAACCGAGTTCAGAATCTATTCCAATTTTTCTAAATCACCTCTTGAATAACTCTACTAACACACCCCAAGTAACAATAGACTAAGTAAGACGCTCTTATAATAAGGTTAGAATAATTACGGGACACCCGCAAACAATTACGGGACAACCGAAAATAATACGACTACAGAATATTCATTAATTGCGAGACTAACTGCGAACAACGATGCGAACGCGACCCACATGTCTCGAGAAAGGATAAGTTACCCCGGGAATATCAAGTGTAGTGCGTTCTCACGAGACAAACCGCTGACGGATATAGATTAAGCGCAAATCAGTTACAGACTGTTCTCAGAAGCGAAAACCGCCGACGGACATAGATAAGCACCTGCAGTATCCGATAACTCGAGCAGTAGATAAGCACCTGCAGTCTCGCCGTGAGACTGCTGACGTTGCACCGAGCGCAGCGTGAGAACGAGCGCCGAGTAGGGATCCCCCACCGCCGCTCGCGCTCTCCGATTGGTTGTCCCCACCGCACGGACCCAAGTCACGGAGTGGGGCTGAGGCTCACGAGCCCCAGAGAGCCAGTCGCAGAGTTAGTTCACATCGAGAGTTCAACCAGCCAACACGTATCTTCCAGAGTCAGTTCTCGACTAGTACATCGCGACTTAGTTGATTGAGTCAGTGCATTGTGCCACTTCTATCCAGCCAAGGAGTGAGGCCTTGCTAACCAATTCTAACGTAAGTCAAATATATTTTATATTAGGCCGCGAACTCTCGATGCGACTCCGTGGTATTGCCACGTAAATTTAGGAATCCCCCTTTTACCTTTAGTTACTGCGAGATCTAGTTTAAAATGATTATAATAACGCGACTTACTACAATTACGCGAGTAAATTAACGCGATTTATTACAATTACGGGAGTGAATTGATGCGATTTATCACAACTACGCGAGTGAATTTACGCGAGCGAATTAACGCGACTTATCATTATAATTACGCGAGTGGAATGCGCAACTTGTATAACAACGATACCGAAAAACTAATTAATAAATTAATTAAGATGATCCGTTTATTTAAATTCAATCGCGAGATACAGTGTTCGCGACACGCGTACGAACAAAGGCGCGATCGTCATAGAAAACGTCCGCGATTACAGTGGTCAAATCCGCCTATTCCCAATGACAGTTAATATGCAGCCGCGAATATTTAGCTCCTCCGCGTGCGCGCTATTCGGTTAATTAGCGACGCTTGGAGCTACGATTAGAATTAGATTAGACAGGTCCTCTCTTTCCAAATTATTGCCGCGCCTAGTACGTGTTCACGCCGAGTGTGATCCGTCTAGGATAATTTAGCCCATTTTTCTGCGCGCTATCCAAATACTAGCGATGCTAGGGCTAAGGCTCACTTCGATCCTTCCTATTCCCATCTCCGAACCGATGACATCTCGCGCTTCGCCGGATAGCCGTCTCGCCGCGGACGAGATGGAGTTCAATCCCGCCATCGAAATAATTGACTTGTCGAGCGACGACGACGAGGAGGTCCCTTCTGGAGCTCCTCCCTCAATACACCACGTAGCTCGCGACCAACCACCTACGGTGCAACCGGGGTTCGATCCGCCTCCGTACGATGCGTTTTCGGGACTCTATTATATACCATTACCTGGGGCCAACCGCGATCAACCGCCCACTTTAGTTGTCAACGATCCGCGAGTTACAGAGCTCATAAATTCGGCCACTCACCACACGTTAGAGTTCGTCCCTCCGCCTTCGACGGTAGTGATCAGCGAATTATAATCGAGCGGCTTAGACTTAATTCTATATACTTACCTTTTGTACTCACCTTTATATTCACATTTTATACTTACCTTTCATATTGTATTCGTTTATATACTCACCTTATTATGATTGACTTAGTATTATACTTACCTTTCGTATTAACCATTATACTTACGTATATCTTTACACTTACCTTTTATTACTTACCTTTATGTACGCATTTACTCATATATTTACCACCGTATGTTTGTTCAGTAAAATACTTACCTTTGATGTTTGCACTTTCAATATACCCTCGTTGAGAATATAACTACGGTCGGATTAGTCATATTCCTACCTTAGAAGCGAGCGTAGGCTCTAAAGATCTCGTAGTACTAAGGCGACCCCATCACATCCTGTCCCCCACTCCAGACACTCCTTAGGTAAGCGACAGTTCCTCAGCGCAGATCTCGGACACCTGAAATAGGTAGGTCGTGCTTTAGTCTTTTCCTCGCCGCGACAGCGCCTCGTCCCAGGGTAGAGTTCCGAGTATTCAACTGACCCGAAAAGAGGCATAATCTGGGAGGCTACCGCCGCCGGGGGATCAGAGCGATAGATTGGTTAGGGCATTCGTAACCATTGATCGACCATCCTTCGGACCGCGCGAACCAGTAGCATCCCAGCGAAAATACGACCACGCTTGAGGATCAGAGCGATAGATTGGTGACGGTTCGCCGTCCCATTGATCGACCATCCTCAGGACGTAACAGGGTCCTTAATTTTCTGGTGGCAGCGGTGGGATAGTAAGCTCCCGCGGCAGGAAACGAACGAGCCAAGAGACAGGTGCCTGGCATAGGAGGTTATGTCAAAAACCCGATCGACTACCAATGGGAAGAAGAAGAAAAGGGAGAATTCAACAAGGGGTGTACCAAACCCCCTTTCATATTAATTAAGCGGAGAAACACCGCCCGCGTATCGACAAGGGGTGTACCAAACCCCCTTTCATAATAATTAAGCGGAGGAACACCGCTCGCGTAGCAACGAAGCTACCGCACATTCGCCATGCGGAAATCGGTCGAGCAAATCCCGAACGCACCGCACCAAATTAAGCGCACGCCAAAATCGGATGACCAATTCCCGATCTCATTATAATAAACGAAACACGTGTAATAATCGGTTGAGCAATCCCCGACCGCGCCATAGAGCGTAATGAATACCGACCACGCGTGGACGCACGCTGGTCCGGCCCACCGCACTAATATTGCAATGGAAGTGACGGTGGATCTTGTAAAGTAATGTGCAGAGTAAGACTAGCAGCAGCCAACCGGGCCCGAGGGCTACCGGCCAACGGCTGTTCGCCTAGAAATACACAACGCCGTGTTAACTAGATGAAGAAACGAGCATAAGTTCCAATAAGGAAGCAAGAGAAAAACTTCCACCCCAAGCCCAAACTACGGAGCGACTCCACCACAAGAGGCCACGTGGAAAGATCGCCAACACAGCGGACACCTTCACCCGAAGATTGAAGGATCCCATATCATCAGTTATACAACAGGCCTCCAGTATACCGGAAGGATACAGACACTTCCGACGAACGCAGAACCTGCGTCACACGACGCGAACAAGCAACGGTCGACCGGGTCCGAGGACTACCGGGTAGCGACCGTTCGCTTAGAAAACCGCGGTACGGTTCCCACCATCCTCCTTTCTTCGCCACATCTCATGGGGAGTGCACGCCTCATGATCGATGCGGGAGCAGAAGTCAACCTGATCATGCAAGGTGGTGGTGGACCCGAGCGCGCGCGTTTAACGAAGAGCAAATCTCGCTCCACCGGGGATCTCCCCGACACCAATCATTTCTCAAACACTAGTAATCATGAATTTTGCCGGAAGCAGAACCGTTCCTAGACTCCGACTCGGAGATCTTAACCCCACATCGACAACGCATTGCACCAAGACACTGGCCATTCCGATCAGTTCCCACCGGCGGAAATGCATACGGACATAGTCACGGAAGAACACGAAGACCAGATCCCTCACCCATGCACTGTATATGAGTGTTTCGAAGGGGACCCATCTACAGCCATTCCCCCGGGTTCCGAGACGGAATCCGATGAGAGTGACGAGAAGAAGGAAGATATCGTGAGAAATTGACGATTCCAAATACAGCCACCGAAGCTGTATCAAACAATCCAAGGAGAAATTAATACAAGAAGATGAATAGTAAGAAAGGTAGTATAGTCCTAAACCCGAAATATCCTGTCAGAATTCATAAGAGGCTCTTCCTTTATTTCCAACATATTCTCCTGTAACGTACGTCTAAAAATTTGGTACTAGAACCGGTAAAATTTTTCGCGAATTAAGAAGGCATAATTTTTCATCAAAGTCTTTATTTTTCCAAAGTTACATATATCTTATTACTAATATAAATACATTGTCAAATAGATATAAGAAACACTTTCCAACGATGAATAGTCCAAACCTGTACCTGCGAACAGAAAGAATATCATTATTAATACGAGTACATATAAAAGCTATCCATTAAGCAAATCCGACGTAATATTTCAAGAAGAGTAATGTAAGAGCGATAGAGAATCGATAGGAGAGTATAGTACAGCGAGAGAAGTGGGAGATGTGAACTCTCAGGCGAGCAGCGAGCAACTGAGGAGCGCCAGCCAATCACAGCGCAGCACGGAGAACAACGAGCGCGAGGAGTATAAAAGTAGGAGCACGCGAGCTCTCATGGTCATTTGTCTAACAACTATTGTCGGGAGCGCACGTCGTCATTTGTTCAGTTACCATTGCTGGGAGAGCACGTCGGTCAGACATTTATCACCAGTCATTTGTTCACCACCAATTGTCGGGAGCGCAAGTCGGTCATTTGTTAAGTCGGAAGAGCCAATCTATTGTACGAAGGAGAAAGAGTCGGGAGTTGTAATAAGGAAGTTCAATACAAGTGTGAAAGTGAAGCAAGAGTATTTATTCATCGCAAACAGTCATTCTCATGACTAAAGTTCTGTAAAGGAACAAAAATACAAACCTCAACGTTCAATTAACAATTCGAAGGAATTGTTACGAAGCAGCATCCACTGACTATAGTCAATTGTGTGGACGAACGAGCCAGCGAGACGTAGTACAGCACGAGCAGCTTCAACCTGAAACAAAGGAGGCAGTAATTAAGAGAAGTCGACTGATCCAGTACAGACAAATCGATCTGTATCAAACGAAGCCAACGAAGCCAAGGAGAAGAAAGAGAAGAAACCCAAGGAGAAAATAATAGAAGAAGACGAAAGCTGACAAGGTAGTATAGTCCGAAACCCAAGAAATCCTGTCAAAACATATAAAAGGCTCTTCCCTTCAATTCCAACAATTTCCAAGCGACCAGCAGACCACTGCCAGTCGTTCCCGAATTGAAATTCTGTGTAGAGGACCACCGCTAACAGAACGTAGATTCTTCCTAGTCACACAAATTCTTTCCGAACTGCTTAAGGTGCGAGCTGCGCAGTAATCCAAGATCCAAATTACAATTGTACTGGAGAGAGGACCACCGCTCCCAGACAATAAATGACCAAACTTACCTTCACATTTTAGATGCCAAATCCTCATAGAGCCGGAAAGAAAGTAAAACAAAGAAGAGAAAAACCGTGCATCCTATTCCGCGTTAAATAAAGAAACTAAAAATAATAATGATCAAGAGAGGAGTTCGCGAGGAAGAATAGAAGGAAACATTTTAGAAACATTACATTATAAATTCGAGTTGGGAGAAAGTATAGAATTACGCGTGATAAACTACAGTAACGGATGCGAAATAAACGAAAGCGCGTATGAACAAACAAAAGAAGTAGATTCAAAGAGTAAGCAGATTACAAAGGAAATAGAGATAGAAGAGGTGATACAAATAAATTAGATAGTTATTAGGGAAAAGGGAAACGCTTTATTTTTCATACATACACACAGATATAGATTTACAAACAGATAATTTCACATCAAATAATTCATTAGGAGAAAATCTCGAACAGCTCGAAGTATACAGCAAACCTGAAAATAAAGAAAGAGACGTTAATATAGTGAATACAAGTACAAGTATCAAAGTTACAGCAGAAACGGTAGTAGAAAGAAACGAAATACACGAAGTAGGAAATAATAAGATTAATAATTGTAAATGGAGATTAATTCCATTAGATATAGATATAATAATATATAACAGCGAGATTCCGATTAATGATCCACGTAGAACCAGATATCTTCAAATAAGACAGCAAAGATTATATCCACTTC
Source organism: Trypoxylon attenuatum (assembly GCA_963989405.1). Classification (NCBI taxonomy): domain Eukaryota; kingdom Metazoa; phylum Arthropoda; class Insecta; order Hymenoptera; family Crabronidae; genus Trypoxylon; species Trypoxylon attenuatum. Next base: position 8,375,216 of record OZ022492.1, on the reverse strand, counting down.
CAGCATTAGAGTCACGAGTATATTCAGCAACATATAACCTGGAAAATAAGCGAGAAAGAATCAGTAGGCGATACTCAAGTAATATTAGTAATATTGAAGGAAACATCGAAGAATACGTACCAAGTTAGATTTCAGATAATAATCCACGAGTAACCTGCAAATAAGAATCGTATTAGAATTTAGAATAAGAAGAAGCGTTATAATAAGTAATATTATAGAAGATTGTACGAAAATTACCCGAAGATTGTAAGCGAATATTAACACAAGCTTTTCCTCACCATAACATTGGACTCAGCAGAAGAAACGTAAACACAGAGAGAGATAGCAATACATCACAGTTCCTAGAACAGAAAGTAAATAAGTCAGCATAGAATATTCCTTGAATAAGAACATAAGAAGATAGAGATTGAAATTGAGAAACATTAGTTAATTGAGAATACTTACATAAAGAGATCCCAGTCGTACAGTTGAATAAGATATAGTTCCAAGTCTTCATAATCCACAGATACATAATTGATGTAGAATTTCCTTGCTAGAGAGATAGTATTATTAACCTGTAAAATATCAAACATTTATTAGAGGAGTAAACTGAGGCGAAGCAGAATAAACAGTAACGTCACATGAATATAATTGAGTACGTCTAGTCCTTACCTTGTATACTTACCTTTCAACACCCACATACTCTTACAGCCTTGACGCTCAGGAGACGCCTGTCAAACACAAATAATAGAGATTGATTAATACTATGAATCGAAGATAGAGTTATAGATAGCAGTTTCAAATAAGTAAATAGAAGTGAGAGAGATAGATTAGAGATAGAAATTCAATATAAAGACCGAGTTAAATAAGATTAAAGTATACATAACCTTGCCACGCTGCATACATTCTCTCCTATTCTCTGGTAGCGTTGTTTCGTGATTTAGCTCGGCCACGGGAACACACACTATCACGTAGGTTAGAATCCACTTATTCGAGTCACTGTATGGTGCAGCTGGAACAGAATTTAAAGATAGATATTAATACACTCACAAACGTCACTTCACGACACACATTCACGAAAGTTAACCCTTTACTCACTAGTACGAAGATCCACAGTTAGGCGGCGCCACCGCGACGAAAATTAGATTGAGATGGTACTCGTCCACGTTGAAATCTGAAACATAGAAAAATCGATAAATTAGTCAATACCCTTGAAATCCCATCCAAAATACCATATCCCGCCAATCTTGACGTAACACTCCAAGCGGCCAGCAGATGCACTACCTCTTCCCGAGCTGGTGAAGGCGCGAGCTGCGCAGTCATACATCAACCAAATTTACCTTTATCATTTCACATGCCAAAATTCCATAGAGCCGCAAAAAAAATAATACTAAGAAAAAAGAAGACAGGTGTATCCTGTCCCGCGTTAGAGAAAGAACCTAAACCTATTTAAGAGAAGAAATTGCGAAAAATTATAGAAAGCAATACGCGAGACCCGATACATTTCGAGTTAAACTCAAGCGAGAACCTAGAATTACGTGCAGTAGAGACTGATACGGGTTACGAAATAACGGAAGCAACTCACGAACAAAGAAGTAACGATAGAACGACAAAAGCTAACTTAAAACTTTGTGACGAAGATTTCATGTAGAAGTAGATTTCAGTTTATTTTATTTTAAGAATTCACGGAGTTACAATTACATTCATATAATTTAAACAATCCGCGGCAGAAGTCCGGAAACAGTCCAATGCAGATAGCGATCCTAAAAGCAAAAGAATAAGTATTAGTGAAGAGGAAACGAAGGAGAATAATAAGTTTACACATTGTAAATGGAGATTAGTTCCATTAGAATTAGATTTAATTACATAGCGCTATTCCAATGAATGGTCCACGTAGGAACAGATATCTTCAAATGAAGCAGCAACCTTCCGATTACGATACCGAAATCACCGCGACGACTAAGCTGCGAGAAAAGTCATCGCACATGGCAAGCGAATTAGAATTTAAGAACGATGCGAACTAGTATCTAAGCATAGACGTTAAGTAGAACGTAAGAATAGGGACTAACCGCCTTACTAACCATCAACAATTAATTCCACGGCCCAACAAACCCAAATATGGCTGTCAACAACGCTGAGGCTAACGGCATCGACAGCGACGTCAGAGTGTACCACGTCGACAGCGATGGAGAAGTTAACCGCATCGACAGTGACGACGATGACGAGGGAGGTCACGAAGACGGCTACGAAACAATATTCCGAATATGGCTAAGCACCCATGTCTGCATCCGCGTATGGTGGTGGTGGTTAGACACACCAACGATGGGAATCCTCTGTCCGGAGTGTTACCACGAGAAAAACTCACCACCGGAGTACGAGAAGACCACGTCCCATTTCGACACCCGACTAAGCTTCTGGGGAGAAACTTGCGACATGTGCGGAGACTCAGTAGGTCTCGAGGAACAATGCATCCTGGACTGCGAGGAATGTCTGGACAGACTCCTCAACCAGATGATCGACAACGACACAGCCGGATTACTCACTCCCTCAGTAGCCTGAATACACTCGTCGAAACAACAACGAAGCCGATACGAAGAACTCCACAGCACTATCGTAATCTGAACCCTACTAACAACAACCGAACACTGCATCTTCAAACAGTGACTCAAGCAGCGTCACCACTCGCGCGACATCGCGTCTCGCGAGTAACCAGAATACCAGTCCGATTGTGCAAGCTACAGGAGCAACATCGAATACTCGAGAAACTATTAAGATGTCCGGAGGCACGAGCGGAAGCACTCAGTCGAGAATAAGCCGACGTGCTTTACGCGCCGAAAATATAGCAAACTGCCTAAGTGGATACACTTGTGCAAAAGTGCGAGGATTCGTCACCAGAGAAATCGACGGTATGTGCGCACTGTGTTTCCGGGAGAAGAATCCTGGTACGTTCATCGAAAGCGTGACCCACTTCTTCTACGGACAAACTTACAGACCACTAGGTTGTGACCTGTGCTACCTGGAGCTCCAACCAGATACGAAACCTGCAGTCCAATGTTCAGATTGCCGTGCCCTACTCCTGAGTATGCTACACGCTATGCATTTGCGTGGAGAACGGGTTGAGGATATGCAATCCCTAAGCTATTGTATCGAATAAGTGCCCCGAACTTATAGACTCACGGTTCAACAAATGCCAATGACAACGCCAGCGGCGGTCATCATTGCCACGACTGTGAAAAGGAGAATCCGAACACCACCAGGGTGATACACGGAATCGTGCTACATGGCGCATACGGATGGAGCATCTACCTATTGGGAGCAGTTTGGGGGTCAGTCACCCACCATTTACTACGGAAGAAGGAAACGCAAACACCGAGACCCAACGTTGGAGAAACGGTACCTACTCTCGACGCAAATCCGGAATACGCCGAGATGCAACCACGCGTGCAACGAAGCATGAGCATCGACGAGCTACAACACAGACTCACCGCCCTCGACACTCAGCGAACGAACATCCCTTAGATGTCCGTTCTGGATAAGGGGGGAGGTGTTACGTCCCACGCAAGTTACAGTCAAATTTTTTCCCCCAGACGATAAACCAACCCAATTAACAATCGAACATTCCTTAACCCAATAACTAACAAACCGAGTTCAGAATCTATTCCAATTTTTCTAAATCACCTCTTGAATAACTCTACTAACACACCCCAAGTAACAATAGACTAAGTAAGACGCTCTTATAATAAGGTTAGAATAATTACGGGACACCCGCAAATAATTACGGGACAACCGAAAATAATACGACTACAGAATATTCATTAATTGCGAGACTAACTGCGAACAACGATGCGCGACCCACATGTCTCGAGAAAGGATAAGTTACCACGGGAATATCAAGTGTAGTGCGTTCTCACGAGACAAACCGCTGACGGATATAGATTAAGCGCAAATCAGTTACAGACTGTTCTCAGAAGCGAAAACCGCCGACGGACATAGATAAGCACCTGCAGTATCCGATAACTCGAGCAGTAGATAAGCACCTGCAGTCTCGCCGTGAGACTGCTGACGTTGCACCGAGCGCAGCGTGAGAACGAGCGCCGAGTAGGGATCCCCCACCGCCGCTCGCGCTCTCCGATTGGTTGTCCCCACCGCACGGACCCAAGTCACGGAGTGGGGCTGAGGCTCACGAGCCCCAGAGAGCCAGTCGCAGAGTTAGTTCACATCGAGAGTTCAACCAGCCAACACGTATCTTCCAGAGTCAGTTCTCGACTAGTACATCGCGACTTAGTTGATCGAGTCAGTGCATTGTGCCACTTCTATCCAGCCAAGGAGTGAGGCCTTGCTAACCAATTCTAACGTAAGTCAAATATCTTTTATATTAGGCCGCGAACTCTCGATGCGACTCCGTGGTATTGCCACGTAAATTTAGGAATCCCCCTTTTTACCTTTAGTTACTACGAGATCTAGCTTCGACTTTAACGCGATTTATTATAACCACGCGGGCAAATTAACGCGACTCAGTGCAATTACGCGAGTGAATTAATGCGACTATTACAACTACGCGAGTGAATTAACGCGACTTATTACGATTACGCGAACGAAATAACGCGACTTGTCGTTATAATTACGCGAGTGGAATGCGCAAGTTGTATAAGAACGATACCGGAAACTTAATTAATAAAGTAACGAAGATGATCCACCTATTTAAATTCAATCGCGAGGCACAGCGATCGCGACACTCGAACGAACAAAGGCGCGACCATCATAGAAAACGTCCGCGATTACAGTGGTCAAATCCTCCTATTCCCAATGACAGTTAATATGCAGCCGCGAATATTTAGCTCCTCCGCGTGCGCGCTACTCGGTTAATTAGCGACGCTTGGAGCTACGATTAGAATTAGATTAGACAGATCCTCTCTTTCCAAATTATTGCCGCGCCTAGTACGTGTTCACCCCGAGTGTGATCCGTCTAGGATAATTTAGCCCATTTTTCTGCGCGCTATCCAAATACTAGCGATGCTTGGGCTACGACTCACTTCAATCCTTCCTATTTCCATATCCGAACAGGATTCATAAACCAAAGACCACCATAATCATGGCACCCCGCGACTCTGGAAACAGCGACGACGGAAATAATGCACGGCGCAGAAGCCGACGATCCGGCCGCAGTGTGCGAGCTTTCTGGGCCCGAGCAGAGGAGAGACAGCGACTCCAGCGGGAACGACTAGCACAGCGCCAATTCCACCAGCGTGTTAGAGAATATTTGGACGATTTGTCGCGGGATTTCCACCATCGCATGGTCAACGCGTACCATGAGGCATACGCTGACCACGACGATCGAAGGACTCCGTACGAGCGTCGCCGCCCGCACCGGACGAATAATCCCCAGGTGTCCGCGAGGCAGGATCGCGAAATCAGTCTCGCCCCGCGCCCCGATCGTGAAATCGATTATACGCCGCGCGCCAATCACGAGGTCAATTCCGAGGTCAACTATGCACCGCGAGCTGACATCGAGTTGTCAGAGCACGCGTTTTCGCCAAGTGCTTCCCCGGCCTCCCCGGCGAGCGTTGACCATCCGTCAATCGCCACAGAGGACGACCCTCTTCCGGAGGAGCCATCTATTACCGCGCACGAATCGGAATCGGTAATCCCTCAAATCACCTCCGAACCGATAACATCTCGCGCCCCGCCGGATAGCCGTCTCGCCGCGGATGAGATGGAGTTCGATCCTGCCATCGAAATAATTGATTTGTCGAGCGACGACGAAGAGGAGGTCCCCTCTGGAGCTCCAATACCCCACGTGGCACGCGACCAACCAACTACGGTGCAACCGGGGTTCGATCCGCCTCCGTATGATGCGTTTTCGGGACTCTATTATATACCATTACCTAGGGCCAACCGCGATCAACCGCCCACTTTAATTGTCAACGATCCGCGAGTCACAGAGCTCATAGATTCGGCCACTCACCACACGTTAGAGTTCGTCCCTCCGCCTTCGACGGTAGTGATCACCGAATTATAATCGAGCGGCTTAGACTTAATTCTATATACTTACCTTTTGTACTCGCCTTTATATTCACATTTTATACTTACCTTTCATATTGTATTCGTTTATATACTCACCTTATTATGATTGAGTTAGTATGTACTTACCTTTTGCACTCACCTTTATATTCACATTTTATACTTACCTTTCATATTGTATTCGTTTATATACTCACCTTATTATGATTGAGTTAGTATGTACTTACCTTTTGCACTCACCTTTATATTCACATTTTATACTTACCTTTCATATTGTATTCGTTTATATACTCACCTTATTATGATTGACTTAGTATTATACTTACCTTTTATTACTTACCTTTATATACGCATTTACTCATATATCTACCACCGTATGTTTGTTCAGTAAAATACTTACCTTTGATGTTTGCACTTTCAATATACCCTCGTTGCCTATTGTTACGTCCGGCGCATCTCAGCACCTGAAAAATTCAATAAAATTCAAAAATATTAGTAATAGGTTAACTAAGTTTATAAAAATAATTATTATAGTTTAAGAAATCGTCTAGAATAATATAAGTAGCTATATGAACGAGTTTTCTAAAATTAGAGTAAATTAGTTTAAGCCAAGAGAGTATAGTTCCTCCGACTCCCGATAGGTGGCCACAAGGCCTAGACAGCGTCTCGAACCCATAAAACCAATCTCGGTTAAAATCTGATGAGTTTGAGAGTATCAAGAGAGAAGTTTCCAAAACCGCCGCTAGGTGGCGACAACGCCAGCGCGACTCTCGCAACTACACACGTTGTTTCACGTCTACTTAAGGAGTGCAATTTACTGATACGACAGCTTTCCTCCGGTATCATTCCTAGGACGATCCTATGTCCGAAAGAATGTCCATTAACTCAATCTCCGCTACATTTCCGTTCTTAAATCTGATTCAGACCGAATTTCTATATTAGGACTTAGAAATTATTTGACACTTAGATTTCAAATTACACTCCTTAATAAATTTAGGATAGGTTCCACATCCGTTAGCAATACTTACCTCTAATTTTCTACCATAATATCTTCAATTTATAATATTTACCTTTGTACATTTACTTACTTAGCAATTCATGTTTGATTGATTAAAATATAGTTGTTTGAAGCACATTCGATGTAATATTTAGTTACCTACTTTCTATTACCTGCGACTTGTAAAATCGAGGATCCGCTTTGATTAGTTATTCCGCACTCCTAGACCGATGGGACTAGCCGCCCTAGACGTGGCTCTCGGTCGAACTCCTTCCGTTCCATAGGTCACTCTTGACCTCCGTTTCCTCCGGACGACCATCGGTCTCCACCTCTTTCCATGGCATCTTAGTGAATATGCCATGCCTTGCTCCCAGTGGATTTTCCCCGTCTACTCTCACTTAGCAGTCGGACCCTAGCTCGCAAGCCGCAAGGTACCACATTAGTCTAATATTAGCAACCAGGTTTAGCAACTTAAGTTTAGATATGTATCGTGCACTTCGTGGTAGGGTCTCATGCAGACTACAATATGGGAAACGACCAGCTTAGTGTTACTGACACGAAAGTGCCTCGTAGGAGAAAAACTCGTCGTAACGGTCGCCGCTAGCAATATAAACGAGCGTTGCGTCGAATATATCAGCGAGAGGGTCAATACGAGGAGGGTCTCGTCGGCTATTACGACGCGGACGATTCGACTCCAACAGTACCGCGCGCTCCCGTGGTTCCCGACGAGGATTTGATTAACGAGGTCCCGTGGACTCTACGCGTGGTGGACGTTATCCCCATGCCAATACCGCTCATAGACCTATTAGAGGCCCATCCGGCTGATCCTAGGGTTCATTTTTATCTCAAGCAGAACACTGCTCTGGAGGGGTTGTTTCAGCCATCGCCGGTTTCCGCGAAAGATATAACCTTGTATCCCGTCGCCGAAGGCGAAGTCCAGTGAGTGGCTAACATCCGCGATCGAAATAGTTCCGGACCTGTAAATATGGAGATTATTACTTCGTTTGGTTCGTATCATTTGTAATCAGTTGTTATTATTTTCTCTATTTAGTTTATATTTAGTTTATGTTGAATATGCTTGGGTTACTGTCCATGTCTGGTATTGTTTAGGTTCAATTATTGTCTCTCAATCTGGAAGTGCTGTTGTCGACTCCTGCGATAATCCGCATCCCGGGGCTGATAGGTCAAGCCGCCTTGACGTGGCTCTCAGCCCTTCCTTTCTTTCTCCATCCCAGTCCCGCATCCCTAACTCTGGTCAATGGGAATAGCCGCCTTGACGTGGCTCTTGATCGGAGTCCTTCCACACTGTAGGCCTTCCCGCGTGGCTTACATTTTCGACGGAGCTCCGCCAGAGGTGAGGCATGATTAGTAACTGATAATAATCGTGACCGTCGGCGACATTTTCTCCCAAGCACATTCATCGCGTAATTGCGTCGCCAATCCTTGGGTTTCCGCTCGGCCACTAGGATTGTCGCGCACCTGAAAGAGAAAGACGTTACGCCATCACGCACGTAACAGAGAAAAATTTTGGTGACAGCGGTGGGATGCGAAAATATCGGTTGTTCAGTTTTATTAGTCCGCCGGCAGTTACCCTCGTACTTGAGTGAGTACTTAAAGCCCTTACGGTAGCAACACTGAGTTGGTATACCTAAACCAGTAGCATGGAGAAGAACACTAGTACCCCGAACCGCGACTCCGGTGTTGTCGATGAGTCGGACCTCACGCACACTATACTTGGGAGTTTGACAGACTCCCACACGCAGGACATCCAAGAGATGGACCCTTCAGGTCAACCCTCACATGAATCCACGCGGCGACCCCTCGATTCCTCAGACTTGCATGAGATCATGGCGGAAATTAGGGAATTAAGGAGTAGCATAGGGGCGCTCCGCGTACAAACTCCACCGCCCGTTCAGTCGCGACCCCCGTCCGCGATAGACGCCGAACTCCTTCGGAATTCGCGAACTAATGCAAATCCGAGCGAAACGCATTATCAGATTAAATTGAAGGATGCAGTCGCAGTAGTTCCAACGTACAACGGCCGCAACATGACAGTGTTGCAGTTCGCACGAGCATGCAGGCGTGCGCGCGATTTAGTGCCGCCGCGATTCGAGCCCCAGTTGACGAGACTGCTTCGAAACAAACTGCAGGACCACGCTTACCTCGCTGTCGAGGATCATATGTACGATAGCGTCGACAAGTTCGTAGCAAGGTTGAAGCTGGTATTCGCCCCCGCCGTATCCCACAATTATTATCGCGGGCAGCTGGCTAACCTAGCCAAGAAACAGTCCGAAGATATCCTTGACTATATTAGTCGAACCAAGGATATTCGAACAGCTATATTGGAGGGCGAGCATGACGAGAGTCCCGCGATGTATACCTTATTGTGTAGGACGATCGAGGAAACGACTGTCGAGTCTTTTGTCCATGGCTTGCCCCCGGAAATCCGAGCGCAGTTGGGGCACCAAAATTATAGCTCTTGTGAACGCGCCTTTGAAGCAGCTATACTAGCTAGTAGAAGAGTAGACTTAGACCGTGAACGATTTGGCCCCGCGAAGCCTCCCTCGCGCACAGTCGTATCATGTCAGTTATGTGGTAAACCGGGCCACACCGCACCGCAGTGCCGTGGCCAGCAGATCGATAGTACGCCGCCTGAAAACGGGTGCGGCGCAACCGGTGTGCCTCAAAACACGCCTAACCCCCTCCAAAATCCTGCGAATCAGTTGGTGTGTTACGTCCCGAGGATGGTCGATCAGAGGGACGGCGAGCCGTCACCAATCTATCGCTCTGATCCCCAAGCGTGGTCGTTTTTTCGGAAGATTGACCCGTTAAACTCTGGGATGGCCGATCAAGGACTCAGGTTGCCCTACGTCCATCTATCGTTCAGATCCCAGAGCGGTCGCTCTTCGCTGGGATACTATTGGTTCGCGCGGTCCGAAGGATGGTCGATCAATGGTTACGAATGCCCTAACCAATCTATCGCTCTGATCCCCCGGCGGCGGTAGCCTCCCAGATAATGCCTCTTTTCGGGTCAGTTGAATACTCTGAACTCTACCCTGGGACGAGGCGCTGTCGCGGTGAGGGAAACTACTAAAGCACGACCTACCTATTTCAGGCGTCGGAGTTCAATGCTGTGGAACTGTCGGTTACCTAGGGACTGACTGGAGCGGAGGACAGGATGTGATGAGGGTCTCCTTAGTACTACGAGATCTTTAGAGTCTACGCTCGGTTCTAAGGTAAGAATATGACTAATCCGGCCTTAATTATAGGCAAGGAGGGTATATTAAAAGTGCAAACATCAAAGGTAAATACTTTACTGAACAAGCATACGGGAGTAAATATATGAGAAAATGCGTATACAAAGGTAAGTAATAAAAGGTAAGTATATGAGTAGGTATACAAAGTCAATCATAATGAGGTGAGTATATAAATGAATACAATATGAAAGGTAAGTATAAAAGGTGAATATAGAGGTGAGTACGAAAGGTAAGTATTTAATATTAAGTCTAAGTACGAAGTATTAAGACTATCCTATAATTCGGTAATAGTATTGTGATAGTATAGTGACCGTTGATTGTGGAGGGACGAACTCTAACGTGTGGTGAGTGGCCGACTCTATGAGCTCAGCAACTCGCGGATCGTTAACAACTAAAGTGGGCAGTTGATCGCGATTGGCCCCAGGTAAAAGTATGTAATAGAGTCCCGAAAATCCGGGGTATGAGGGCGGATCGGATCCCGGTTGCATCGTAGGTGGTTGGTCGCGAGCTACATGGTGTATTGAGGGAGGAGCTCCAGAAGGGACCTCCTCGTCGTCGTCGCTCGACAAGTCAATTATTTCGATGGCGGGATTCAACTCCATCTCGTCGGCGGCGAGACGGCTATCCGGCGAAGCGCGAGATGTCATCGGTTCGGAGATGGGAATAGGAAGGATCGAAGTGAGTCGTAGCCCAAGCATCGCTAGTATTTGGATAGCGCGCAGAAAAATGGGCTAAATTATCCTAGACGGATCACACTCGGGATGAACACGTACTAGGCGCGGCAATAATTTGGAAAGAGAGGATCTGTCTAATCTAATTCTAATCGTAGCTCCAAGCGTCGCTAATTAACCGAGTAGCGCGCACGCGGAGGAGCTAAATATTCGCGGCTGCATATTAACTATCATTGGGAATAGGAGGGTTTGACCATTGTAATCGCGGACGTTTTCTATGATGATCGCGCCTTTGTTCGTTTGTGTGTCGCGATCGCTGTGCCTCGCGATTGAATTTAAATAGGTGGATCATCTTAGTTACTTTATTAATTAAGTTTCCGGTATCGTTCTTATACAACTTGCGCATTCCACTCGCGTAATTATAACGATAAGTCGCGTTATTTCGTTCGCGTAATTGTAATAAGTCGCGTTAATTCACTCGCGTAATTGTAATAGTCGCATTAATTCACTCGCGTAATTGCAATGAGTCGCGTTAATTTGCCCGCGTGGTTATAATAAATCGCGTTAAAGTCGAAGCTAGATCTCGTAGTAACTAAAGGTAAAAAGGGGGATTCCTAAATTTACGTGGCAATACCACGGAGTCGCATCGAGAGTTCGCGGCCTAATATAAAAGATATTTGACTTACGTTTGGATTGGTTAGCAAGGCTTCAGTCCTTGGCTGGATAGAAGTGGCAAAATGCACTGACTCGATCAACTAAGTCGCGATGTACTAGTCGAGAACTGACTCGGGAAGATACGTGTTGGCTGGTTGAACTCTCGATGTGAACTGACTTTGCGACTGGCTCTCTGGGGCTCGTGAGCCTCAGCCCCACTCCGCGACTTGGGTCCGTGCGGTGGGGACAACCAATCGGTGAGCGCGAGCGGCGGTGGGGGATCCCTACTCGGCGCGCGTTCTCACGCTGCGCTCGGTGCAACGTCAGCAGTCTCACGGCGAGACTGCAGGTGCTTATCTACTGCTCGAGTTATCGGATACTGCAGGTGCTAATCTACTGCTCGAGTTATCGGATACTGCACGTGTTAATCTATGTCCGTCGGCGGTTTTCGCTTCTGAGAACAGTCTGTAACTGATTTGCGCTTAATCTATATCCGTCAGCGGTTTCTCTCTCGTGAGAACGCACTACACTTGATATTCCCGTGGTAATTTATCCTTTCTCGAGACACGTGGGTCGCGCATCGTTGTACGCAGTTAGTCTCGCAATTAATGAGTATTCTGTACTCGTATTATTTTCGGTTGTCCCGTAATTATTTGCGGGTGTCCCGTAATTATTCTAACCTTATTATAAGAGCGTCTTACTTAGTCTATTGTTACTTGGGGTGTGTTAGTAGAGTTATTCAAGAGGTGATTTAGAAAAATTGGAATAGATTCTGGACTCGGTTTGTTAGTTATTGGGTTAAGGAATGTTCGAGTGTTAGTTGGGTTGGTTTATCGTCTGGGGAAAAAATTTGACTGTTACTTGCGTGGGACGTAACAGGTGATGTGTAGGTACTGCAAAAGGGTCGGACACGACATTTCGGAATGTCGTACTAGGGCCCGCAATAACGCACTGCGCGATCAGGGAAACGGTCAGCGGCTCCCCACGCACCAGGGCGAGCGTCCAAAAGGAGCCAATCCCAATCGCCTTCCAAATTCGAGTCAATAAATGTTAAGCTTCGAACCTGAGTACTTCGAACCTGAGTACCGCATAGTTTGCATTAGTGCACCTCGCTCAGACGTCGCTCCGTCCGTCGATGTTTCGTCCAACCACTTAGTCAAGGAGTGTGATATATTGGTCGATACCGGGGCAGAAACTAACCTAATCAAGATTTCGTGCGTTAAACCATCAGTAACAATTGACCCGACACACAGACTTCGTTTAGCTGGAATCACGCCCAATTTAGTACCTACGTTAGGATGCGTGAACATTTACCTGTACAGTCAAGGAGTAGTGTTTCACGTGGTCCCTAGCGACTTTCCCATTCGGTATGACGGAATCCTCGGGTCGGAATTCCTTGCCTCTTGCAAAGCTAATGTTAATTACGCTAAAGGAGTTTTGGAATTAGGTAGTGCCAACATTCCGTTTAAAAATTCGAATACTATATCTCTACCTCCTCGATCGAAGTCCGTAGTATCGGTAAAGGTTACCAATTCAGACTTGCTCACCGGATACGTTCCATTGCTCAGTACACCTCCGGGTGTGTGGATCGGGAACAGCCTCGTGAGACAAACGAACGGAGTCATCCACCTCTAGGCTATTAACGCCAACGATGAGCACGTTAAATTTATTCTTCCACCGGTCGAGCTACAGGAGTTCCTCCCTCCTGAAACGAGTAAAGACGCGGATGTGGTTCATACATTAACGCCAAGAAACAACGAGAAATCTTTAAATACGAGCACCAGGAGCGCACAATCCTCTCAATCCAATTCTTATTCGGCCACTTTTTCCGGGTTTGGACCTTCCAATTCCAGTTCCGAGTCGCGAGTACAAGCCAGACCGGAAAACAGCCACACTCACTCTGAGAATCCTACGGCGACAGGGTCATCCATATACAGTTCTAGTTCCATGCCCTGTTCCGCAAGCACTCAGACATCTCTCTCTTCAGCGCTAATCCTGCCTCACTCACCAATCACAATCTCTCGTCAAGCTTCGGCGAATCTCTACGATCCGGAATCCATCGCAGACGCATTGCCATTCCTAATGTTAGAAGATGAAATGTTAGTGGAAAGAACCGTGCGTACCAGTCAAGGGCACAACAAACCCGAATCCAGTCATGAGTCCATATCTCGCTCCTTAACTCCAGTATCCAACGAGCCATCTGCTCTTACTCCAACAGGAAACCCAGGTGGGAAAGAAGCCCAAATTCTCGTCAGCTCCATGACAAATGACTACGTCCCTCATCGGAAGGGCACCGCGGAATCTAAAACCAGGAAAATAAGGGATGAATACGTAGGAAATAAGTTAAAACACGACCGAAAATCAGAAATCCGGGACCTTCTGCGGTTCGAGCACCTTAACAGCGAGGAACGCTCCAGTGTACAACGTCTTGTAGATCAGTTCAGCCACATATTTCATCTTCCCGACGAGCCGCTGGGTTATACAAACCGCTGTAAGCATAGAATTAATACAACAGACGACGTTCCAATTAGCGTTAGACAGTACCGCTTTCCTCCTGTACACAGAGAGGAAATCAATCGGCAAGTCTCCGAAATGTTAGACGCAGGAATTGTCCACTCGGAATCGCCTTACAACTCCCCTCTATGGGTAGTACCAAAAAAACCGGATGCGAACGGGACCAAACAATGGAGGCTCGTAATTGATTTCCGCTCGCTAAACGCAAAGACCGTGCAAGACGCGTACCCCCTGCCGAATATATCCGAGATTCTTGACCAGTTAGGCGCCGCGAAATATTTTTCCGTATTAGATCTGGCATCAGGGTTCCACCAGATCCCCATGGAACCCGACGATGCGGGCAAAACAGCATTCTCTACGCCATACGGTCACTACCACTTTAATAGAATGCCATTTGGCCTTAAGAATGCTCCGTCTACGTTCCAAAGGTTGATGGACAGAGTACTAGTAGGCTTACAGGGGACCGAAATGTTCGTCTACCTGGACGATATTGTTATATACTCCAGCTCGCTCCGGGAACACGAAATAAAATTTACGAAGTTAGCGCAGCGTCTCGAAGCAGCTAATCTAAAACTAAAACCCATGAAATGCGAGTTTCTCCGCAAAGAGGTCGTTTACTTAGGTCATACTATTACCGAGAAGGGAGTTCGCCCTGATGAACAGAAGGCGCAGGCAGTTAGAAACTACCCTGTTCCGAAAAATGCAAAAGCAGTGCGACAGTTTTTGGGCTTAATAGGTTTTTACCGACGATTTATTCCGGACTTTTCCCGGACTGCAAAACCCCTGACAAACCTCTTGAAGAAAGGCTCGCAGTTCATATGGCAGGAACCGCAATTACAAGCGTTTAATGTATTAATAGGTAAGCTATGCAGCGAGCCGGTGTTACAATACCCAAACTTTACACAGACATTTTACGTGACAACAGACGCGTCAGGTTACGCGATAGGTGGCGTGCTGAGCCAGGAACATGCGCAAGGACTCCTCCCTATTTCTTATTGCTCTAGGGTCTTAAATTCTGCAGAGATAAACTATGCAACTATTGAAAAAGAGTTGTTGGCCATCGTGTATTGCGTAACGTATTTCCGGCCTTATCTGTTCGGTAGAAAATTTGTCTTGATTACTGACCATAAGCCCCTCGTGTGGTTACACCACATTAAAGACCCCTCTTCAAGATTGGTACGCTGGCGACTTCGACTTCTGGAATACGAGTACGAGATCCGATATTCACCGGGGAAGACCAATTACGTTGCGGATGCACTTTCCCGAAACGCTCCTACAGAGAATACAGTGTTGCCAATTCGAACGCGAATAGAGAGTGACTCAGATGCGGAGTCATCACCTGAACCGCCGCGGAAAAGACCCAGAGATACAACGTCGTCTGATTCAGAACCCATTTTTACGCCAAGGGGCCGCGAAACACCGACCAAACACACGCCGGGCCTTAGACGCCCCGATTTACCTCCACCCAGTCCGTCGGTACTCGACGACAATTTCGAGCATACACACCCGGGTACATCCTACGAGCCAGAGCCTGAGATGATCGACACTTCTGAAGGGAACCGCACCGTTGGGTCGGGAGCCAATAGGATACCGCCCACCGAGGACACACCCCTATTAGTTATGCAGGAATCGAGAGAATCATTAGCGTCGAGAAAGGACAATCTTCTCTTCTTTGTCACACGTGACGGGTCACCACTGGATGCCGGAGCATCCAATTTAGCAGAAAACAATCAGC
This sequence comes from Trypoxylon attenuatum, assembly GCA_963989405.1. Classification (NCBI taxonomy): domain Eukaryota; kingdom Metazoa; phylum Arthropoda; class Insecta; order Hymenoptera; family Crabronidae; genus Trypoxylon; species Trypoxylon attenuatum. Next base: position 8,359,388 of record OZ022492.1, on the reverse strand, counting down.
TACCTCATTGGCCCGAACTAACTCTTGGTCAAGCCGAGATAGTAACCAAGCACAGAAGACGCTGGATAGCCCTGCCAATTAAAGAATCACTTACCGAGAGACTCGACTTAGATACCTTCGATAGCGCTTTATCGTCGGCACGAGAAGCAATCATAAACTTAGGACTGCGAACCATCAGTATCTCCAAGACCCTATACATAGAGCAGCTAGACTGGACGACGATTTGTGGAAAACTTAGATGGTTCCTCTCCGAGCAGAATATAATCCTGACGATTTGTCTCCACCTGATACGCACTCCGCCGAACTCAGAAAGGCGAAACATTATCAAAGAGTTTCACGACGGCCCCATGGCCGGGCATAAAGGGGTTACGAAAACTTATCATCGAATCCGGAGCCATTATCATTGGGCGGGAATGAAGCATGACATCCAACTATATGTCCAGCAGTGCCTGGAATGCCAAAGAAGAAAACTGGTTAGAATAAAAACGCGCCAACCAATGAGAATCACAGATACCCCGGGGACAGCATTTGATAAAGTGGCACTCGACATCATGGGCCCGCTCCCCGAATCTTGGCGAATGAACCGCTACATCCTGACTATCCAGGATTTGCTAACTAAACACTTAACTGCCGTACCGCTGGCCGATGCCACGGCCGAAACTGTAGCTCACGCATTCGTCGAAAAGTTTATCTGCATATACGGAGCTCCGCGAAGCACACTCACTGATCAGGGAAGCAATTTCACGAGCTCGCTAATGAAAAACCTGGCAAAACGAATTCGCATACAACAAACGCGTACAACTTCGTTCCACCCACAGTCGAATGGATCAGTGGAAAGATCCCACCACACAATCGCTGAGTATTTGAAAATGTATATCGAAAGTAATCGTGATTGGGACGACTGGTTGTCACTAGCGATCTTCTCGTATAACACATCCGTCCACGAGGGGACTAGCTTCACACCCCACGAGCTCGTGTTCGGACATCTGGCACGTGCGCCTTCTAGTCAACCCCTGAACGAAGAGTTTGAGGAAGAAACTTACCACGGATACCTGACAAGATTATCTATGAACTTGCGGAAAGCTCAAAATCTAGCCCACGCAAAATTGATTGCCGCGAAGGAGCGATCCAAAGGGATCTACGATCGACGCTCCAACCCGTATAACTTTGAAGAAGGACAGCAGGTATTCCTGCTCAAGGAACCTGTTAAGGGCAAGTTCCAGGCTCAATACACCGGACCGCACCTCATCCTAGACACGTTAGAAAATGGCAATATAGTTATATCTGTTGACGGGCGAAATAAGGTAGTGCATCCCGACAAACTGAAACCAGCAAGGATGGGATTAGCCGAAACACCAACCAACGACGTACCTGAGCTCAACGACGGCGACGCTTCATATGCCCAACAGCACCCACCCTGACCCTTGCGAAACATTCAATATGGTTAGTTAGAAAATCTCCGCTTCGCTTCATTTTCTTAAAATAGGGGGGAGGTGTTACGTCCGGCGCATCTCAGCACCTGAAAAATTCAATAAAATTCAAAAATATTAGTAATAGGTTAACTAAGTTTATAAAAATAATTATTATAGTTTAAGAAATCGTCTAGAATAATATAAGTAGCTATATGAACGAGTTTTCTAAAATTGGAGTAAATTAGTTTAAGCCAAGAAAGTATAGTTCCTCCGACTCCCGATAGGTGGCCACAAGGCCTAGACAGCGTCTCGAACCCATAAAACCAATCTCGGTTAAAATCTGATGAGTTTGAGAGTATCAAGAGAGAAGTTTCCAAAACCGCCGCTAGGTGGCGACAACGCCAGCGCGACTCTCGCAACTACACACGTTGTTTCACGTCTACTTAAGGAGTGCAATTTACTGATACGACAGCTTTCCTCCGGTATCATTCCTAGGACGATCCTATGTCCGAAAGAATGTCCATTAACTCAATCTCCGCTACATTTCCGTTCTTAAATCTGATTCAGACCGAATTTCTATATTAGGACTTAGAAATTATTTGACACTTAGATTTCAAATTACACTCCTTAATAAATTTAGGATAGGTTCCACATCCGTTAGCAATACTTACCTCTAATTTTCTACCATAATATCTTCAATTTATAATATTTACCTTTGTACATTTACTTACTTAGCAATTCATGTTTGATTGATTAAAATATAGTTGTTTGAAGCACATTCGATGTAATATTTAGTTACCTACTTTCTATTACCTGCGACTTGTAAAATCGAGGATCCGCTTTGATTAGTTATTCCGCACTCCTAGACCGATGGGACTAGCCGCCCTAGACGTGGCTCTCGGTCGAACTCCTTCCGTTCCATAGGTCACTCTTGACCTCCGTTTCCTCCGGACGACCATCGGTCTCCACCTCTTTCCATGGCATCTTAGTGAATATGCCATGCCTTGCTCCCAGTGGATTTTCCCCGTCTACTCTCACTTAGCAGTCGGACCCTAGCTCGCAAGCCGCAAGGTACCACATTAGTCTAATATTAGCAACCAGGTTTAGCAACTTAAGTTTAGATATGTATCGTGCACTTCGTGGTAGGGTCTCATGCAGACTACAATATGGGAAACGACCAGCTTAGTGTTACTGACACGAAAGTGCCTCGTAGGAGAAAAACTCGTCGTAACGGTCGCCGCTAGCAATATAAACGAGCGTTGCGTCGAATATATCAGCGAGAGGGTCAATACGAGGAGGGTCTCGTCGGCTATTACGACGCGGACGATTCGACTCCAACAGTACCGCGCGCTCCCGTGGTTCCCGACGAGGATTTGATTAACGAGGTCCCGTGGACTCTACGCGTGGTGGACGTTATCCCCATGCCAATACCGCTCATAGACCTATTAGAGGCCCATCCGGCTGATCCTAGGGTTCATTTTTATCTCAAGCAGAACACTGCTCTGGAGGGGTTGTTTCAGCCATCGCCGGTTTCCGCGAAAGATATAACCTTGTATCCCGTCGCCGAAGGCGAAGTCCAGTGAGTGGCTAACATCCGCGATCGAAATAGTTCCGGACCTGTAAATATGGAGATTATTACTTCGTTTGGTTCGTATCATTTGTAATCAGTTGTTATTATTTTCTCTATTTAGTTTATATTTAGTTTATGTTGAATATGCTTGGGTTACTGTCCATGTCTGGTATTGTTTAGGTTCAATTATTGTCTCTCAATCTGGAAGTGCTGTTGTCGACTCCTGCGATAATCCGCATCCCGGGGCTGATAGGTCAAGCCGCCTTGACGTGGCTCTCAGCCCTTCCTTTCTTTCTCCATCCCAGTCCCGCATCCCTAACTCTGGTCAATGGGAATAGCCGCCTTGACGTGGCTCTTGATCGGAGTCCTTCCACACTGTAGGCCTTCCCGCGTGGCTTACATTTTCGACGGAGCTCCGCCAGAGGTGAGGCATGATTAGTAACTGATAATAATCGTGACCGTCGGCGACATTTTCTCCCAAGCACATTCATCGCGTAATTGCGTCGCCAATCCTTGGGTTTCCGCTCGGCCACTAGGATTGTCGCGCACCTGAAAGAGAAAGACGTTACGCCATCACGCACGTAACACTATAACTACGGTCGGATTAGTCATATTCTTACCTTAGAAGCGAGCGTAGACTCCGAAGATCTCGTAGTACTAAGGAGACCCTCATCCCATCCTGTCCTCCGCTCCAGTCAGTCCCTGGGTAAGCGACAGTTCCACAGCATTGAATTCCGACGCCTGAAATAGGTAGGTCGTGCTTTAGTACTTTCCCTCGCCGCGACAGCGCCTCGTCCCAGGGTAGAGTTCAGAGTATTCAACTGACCCGAAAAGAGGCATTATCTGGGAGGCTACCGCCGCCGGGGGATCAGAGCGATAGATTGGTTAGGGCATTCGTAACCATTGATCGACCATCCTTCGGACCGCGCGAACCAATAGCATCCCAGCGAAGAGCGACCGCTCTGGGATCAGAACGATAGATGGACGTAAGGCAACCTGAGTCCTTGATCGGCCATCCCAGAGTTTAACGGGTCAATCTTCCGAAAAAACGACCACGCTTGGGGATCAGAGCGATAGATTGGTGACGGCTCGCCGTCCCTCTGATCGACCATCCTCGGGACGTAACACGGTGCATAATTAATCTCGCTGGGATTGGCCGTGGAGACATGGGTACGGCTCATCCAGTGTCGGCGGCCCTCGTAGGGGTTGGCCCATGGATCGGGGTGAGTGCGGTTGAAGGTTCGACGCTCGGATTGGCCAGTATACGGGTCTCGATACGCCCTGGCCATACGCTGGTGGAACTCCCACGTAACCTCATCCACGCATTCCCGTACTCGCTGGCGGAACTCGCGCCGCGCTTGCTGCTCTCGGTGGAGGCGCTGGCGCTCCTCTAATCGGGCCCAATAGGCTCGTACGCTACGGCCTGCTCTATGACTGCGTCGTCGCCTGGTATTCTCGTCGGCCCGGTTGCCATGATCTCGCGGTGCCATGATTAGGGTGGTTTTGATTGGAATCCTGTTCAGGCAAGGGAAAAGGAAGGATTGACGTTAGTCGTAGCCCCAGCATCGCTAATATTCGGATAGCGCGCAGAGAAATGGGCTAAATTATCCTAGGCGGATCACAGTCGGAGTGAACACGTACTAGGCGCGGCAATAATTTGGAAAGAGAGGATCTGTCTAATCTAATTCTAATCGTAGCTCCAAGCGTCGCTAATTAACCGAGTAGCGCGCACGCGGAGGAGCTAAATATTCGCGGCTGCATATTAACTGTCATTGGGAATAGGAGGATTTGACCACTGTAATCGCGGACGTTTTCTATGATGATCGCGCCTTTGTTCGTTCGTGTGTCGCGATCGCTGTGCCTCGCGATTGAATTTAAATAGGTGGATCATCTTCGTTACTTTATTAATTAAGTTTCCGGTATCGTTCTTATACAACTTGCGCATTCCACTCGCGTAATTATAACGACAAGTCGCGTTATTTCGTTCGCGTAATCGTAATAAGTCGCGTTAATTCACTCGCGTAATTGTAATAGTCGCATTAATTCACTCGCGTAATTGCACTGAGTCGCGTTAATTTGCCCGCGTGGTTATAATAAATCGCGTTAAAGTCGAAGCTAGATCTCGTAGTAACTAAAGGTAAAAAGGGGGATTCCTAAATTTACGTGGCAATACCACGGAGTCGCATCGAGAGTTCGCGGCCTAATATAAAAGATATTTGACTTACGTTTGGATTGGTTAGCAAGGCTTCAGTCCTTGGCTGGATAGAAGCGGCACAATGCACTGACTCGATCAACTAAGTCGCGATGTACTAGTCGAGAACTGACTCGGGAAGATACGTGTTGGCTGGTTGAACTCTCGATGTGAACTAACTCTGCGACTGGCTCTCTGGGGCTCGTGAGCCTCAGCCCCACTCCGCGACTTGGGTCCGTGCGGTGGGGACAACCAATCGGAGAGCGCGAGCGGCGGTGGGGGATCCCTACTCGGCGCTCGTTCTCACGCTGCGCTCGTTGCAACGTCAGCAGTCTCACGGCGAGACTGCAGGTGCTTATCTACTGCTCGAGTTATCGGATACTGCAGGTGCTAATCTACTGCTCGAGTTATCGGATACTGCACGTGTTAATCTATGTCCGTCGGCGGTTTTCGCTTCTGAGAAGAGTCTGTAACTGATTTGCGCTTAATCTATATCCGTCAGCGGTTTGTCTCGTGAGACCGCACTACACTTGATATTCCCGTGGTAACTTATCCTTTCTCGAGACACGTGGGTCGCGCATCGTTGTACGCAGTTAGTCTCGCAATTAATGAATATTCTGTACTCGTATTATTTTCGGTTGTCCCGTAATTATTTGCGGGCGTCCCGTAATTATTCTAACCTTATTATAAGAGCGTCTTACTTAGTCTATTGTTACTTGGGGTGTGTTAGTAGAGTTATTCAAGAGGTGATTTAGAAAAATTGGAATAGATTCTGGACTCGGTTTGTTAGTTATTGGGTTAAGGAATGTTCGAGTGTTAACTGGGTTGGTTTATCGTCTGGGGGAAAAAATTTGACTGTAACTTGCGTGGGACGTAACACCTCCCCCCTTATCCAGAACGGACATCTAAGGGATGTTCGTTCGCTGAGTGTCGAGGGCGGTGAGTCTCTGTTGTAGCTCGTCGATGCTCATGCTTCGTTGCACGCGTGGTTGCATCTTGGCGTATTCCGGATTTGCGTCGAGAGTAGGTTCCGTCTTTCCAACGTTGGGTCTCGGTGTTTGCGTTTCCTTCTTCCGTAGTAAATGGTGGGTGACTGACCCCCAAACTGCTCCCAATAGGTAGATGCTCCATCCGTATGCGCCATGTAGCACGATTCCGTTTATCACCCTGGTGGTGTTTGGATTCTCCTTTTCACAGTCGTGGCAATGATGACCGCCGCTGGCGTTGTCATTGGCATTTGTTGAACCGTGAGTCTATAAGTTCGGCGCACTTATTCGATCCAATAGCTTAGGGATTGCATATCCTCAACCCGGCCTCCACGCAAATGCATAGCGTGTAGCATACTCAGGAGTAGGGCACGGCAATCTGAACATTGAACTGCAGGTTTCGTATCTGGTTGAAGCTCCAGGTAGCACAGGTCACAAACTAGTGGTCTGTAAGTTTGTCCGTAGAAGAAGTGGGTCACGCTTTCGATGAACGTATCAGGATTCTTCTCCCGGAAACACAGTGCGCACATAACGTCAATTTCTCTGGTGACGAATCCTCGCACTTTTGCACAAGTGTATCCACTTAGGCAGTTTGCTATATTTTCGGCGCGTAAAGCACGTCGGCTTATTCTCGACTGAGTGCTTCCGCTCGTGCCTCCGGACATCTTAATAGTTTCTCGAGTATTCGATGTTGCTCCTGTAGCTTGCACAATCAGACTGGTATTCTGGTTACTCGCGAGACGCGATGTCGCGCGAGTGGTGACGCTGCTTGAGTCACTGTTTGAAGATGCAGTGTTCGGTTGTTGTTAGTAGGGTTCAGATTACGATAGTGCTGTGGAGTTCTTCGTATCGGCTTCGTTGTTGTTTCGACGAGTGTATTCAGGCTACTGAGGGAGTGAGTAATCCCGCTGTGTCGTTGTCGATCATCTGGTTGAGGAGTCTGTCCAGACATTCCTCGCAGTCCAGGATGCATTGTTCCTCGAGACCTACTGAGTCTCCGCACATGTCGCATTTTTCTCCCCAGAACCTTAGTCGGGTGTAGAAATGGAACGTGGTCTTCTCGTACTCTGGAGGTGAGTTTTTCTCGTGGTAACACTCCGGACAGAGGATTCCCATCGTTGGTGTGTCTAACCACCACCACCATACGCGGATGCAGACATGGGTGCTTAGCCATATTCGGAATATTGTTTCGTAGCCGTCTTCGTGACCTCCCTCGTCATCGTCGTCACTGTCGATGGATATTAGCTTCTCCATCGCTGTCAATGTGGTACACTCTGACGTCGCTGTCGATGCCGTTAGCCTCAGCGTTGTTGACAGCCATATTTGGGTTTGTTGGGCCGTGGAATTAATTGTTGATGGTTAGTAAGGCGATTAGTCCCTATTCTTACGTTCCACTTAACGTCTATGCTTAGATACTAGTTCGCATCGTTCTTAAATTCTAATTCGCTTGCCATGTGCGATGACGTTTCTCGCAGCTTAGTCGTCGCGGTGATTTCGGTATCGTAATCGGAAGGTTGCTGCTTCATTTGAAGATATCTGTTCCTACGCGGATCGTTTGTTGCAATATCGCTATAACTATAATTAAATCTAATTCTAATGGAACTAAACTCCATTTACAATGTGTAAACTTATTATTCTCCTACGTTTCCTCTTTACCAATTGTTATTTCTTTGTTTATAGGATCGCTATCTACATTGGACTGCTTTCGGACTTCTGCTGTCGGTTTACTCGAATTATGTAATTGAAATTTTCCGAGTACTCTTGAAATAGAATGAAACGCTTTTCTCTCGCCTACTAGCTCGCGTGTTTCTCCGATTATTCCTTAAGCTTTTCTATTCCTGCTACATTAAATCTTCGTCACTAAGTTCTAAGTTAGCTTTTGGCGTTCTATCGTTACTTATTTGCTCGTGAATTGTTTCTATTATTTCGTAATCCGTATCATTCTCTATTACAAGTAATTGTAGGTACTCGCCTGAGTTTACTTCGAAATGTATTGCGTCTCGCGGATTTCCTTTTATAATCTTTGCGCGATTTTGTCTCTTGAATAATACTAGGTTTAGATTCTTTGACTAATGCGGAATAGGATGCGCATGCCTTCTTTCTTCTTAGCTCTTTTTAGCTCTATGGGATTTTGGCATGTGAAATGAAAAAGGTAAATTTGGTTGTTTATTGCCCGGGAGCGGTGGTCCTATCTCCAGGACAATGGTAATTGGATCGATGGGATTATGTTGGAAATAAGGGAAGAGCCTTTTATGAATTTAGATGGGATATTTCGGGTGTAGGACTATACTACCTTTCTTACTTTCAGTCCTCTTCTATTGATTTCTCCTTGGATTGTTTGATACAGCTTCCGTGGCTGTATTTGGAATCCTCAATTTCTCACGATATCTTCCTCCTTCTCGTCACTCTCATCGGATTCCGTCTCGGAACCCGGCGGAATGGCTGTAGATGGGTCCCCTTCGAAACACTCATATATAGTGCATGGGTGAGGGATCTGGTCTTCGTGTTCTTCCGTGACTATGTCCGTATGCATTTCCGCAGGTGGGAACTGATCGGAATGGCCAGTGTCTTGGTGCAATGCGTTGTCGATGTGGGGTTAAGATCTCCGAGTCGGAGTCTAGGAACGGTTCGGCTTCCGGCAAAATTCATGATTACTAGTGCTTGAGAAATGATTGGTGTCGGGAAGATCCCCTGTAGAGCGAGTTTTGCTCTTCGTTGAATACGCGCGATCGGGTCCACCACTCCTTCCTTGATCAGGTTGACTTCTGCGCCCGAATCGATCATGAGGCGTGCACTCCCCATGAGATGTGGCGAAGAAAGGAGGATGGTGGGAACCGTACCGCGGTTTTCTAAGCGAACGGTCGCTACCCGGTAGTCCTCGGACCCGGTCGACCGTTGCTTGTTCGCGTGGTGTGACGCAGCTTCTGTGTTCGTCGGAAGTGTCTGTATCCTTCCGGCATGCTGGAGGCCTGTTGTATAGCTGATGATATGGCATCCTTCAATCTTCGGGTGAAGGTGTCCGCTGTGTTGGCGATCTTCCCACGTGGCCTCTTGTGGTGGAGTCGCTTCGTAGTTTGGGCTTGGAGTTAGGCGGACGGCGTTGCTCCGGTAGCCCTCGGGCCCGGTTGGTCGTCGCTCGTCGCAGGTTCCTGACGCCCCTGTAGTGTCGCAACCCGGCGGGCGTCCTGGTACGCCGGAGTGCTGCGCCCGTTTCCCGCTTGCTTGTGGGCATCCTCCTGAGCCCTGCGGTACGCTAGTTTCCTACATTTGGAAATGTCGTGCCCAGAGTACTGACAGTACCTGCATATGATTCTGTGTGATCCACCGTCGCCTCCAGCTCGGGTCTCGCGCGGTGGGCCGGGCCAGCGTGCGTTCGCGCGTGGTCGGTATTCATTAGTATTATTGATTCGCGGTCGATACGCTTTGCGCTCGTCTTGGCGCCATTCGGAATTGCTCCGTTGATTACCACGTGGCATATATGCATTAGCTTGATTCGTACGTAGTATTTCTAGACGAACAGCCGTTAGCCGGTAGCCCTCGGGCCCGGTCGGCTGGTGCTAGTCTTATCGAGCATTTTATTTTACGAGATCCACCGTCACTTCTGTTGCAATATTAGTGCGGTGGGCCGGGCCACCGTGCGTCCACGCGTGGTCGGCATTCATTATGCTCTATGCGCGGTCGGGAGTTGCTCAACCGATTATTACACGTGTTTCGTTTATTATAATGAGATCGGGAATTGGTCATCCGATTTTGGCGTGCGCTTTATTTGGTGCGGTGCGTTCGGGATTTGCTCGACCGATTTCCGCATGGCGAATGTGCGTTAGCTTCGTTTCTGCGCAAGCGGTGTTCCTCCGCTTAATTATTATGAAAGGGGGTTTGGTACACCCCTTGTCGATACGCGGGCGGTGTTTCTCCGCTTAATTAATATGAAAGGGGGTTTGGTACACCCCTTGTTGAATTCTCTCTTTTCTTCTTCTCCCCATTGGTAGTCGATCGGGTTTTTGACATAACCTCCTATTCCAGGCACCTGTCTCTTGGCTCGTTCGTTTCCCGCTGCGACAGCTTACTATCCCACCGCTGCCACCAGAAAATTATTGACCCTGTTACGTCCCGAGGATGGTCGATCAGAGGGACGGCGAGCCGTCACCAATCTATCGCTCTGATCCCCAAGCGTGGTCGTTTTTTCGGAAGATTGACCCGTTAAACTCTGGGATGGCCGATCAAGGACTCAGGTTGCCTTACGTCCATCTATCGTTCTGATCCCAGAGCGGTCGCTCTTCGCTGGGATACTATTGGTTCGCGCGGTCCGAAGGATGGTCGATCAATGGTTACGAATGCCCTAACCAATCTATCGCTCTGATCCCCCGGCGGCGGTAGCCTCCCAGATAATGCCTCTTTTCGGGTCAGTTGAATACTCTGAACTCTACCCTGGGACGAGGCGCTGTCGCGGCGAGGGAAAGTACTAAAGCACGACCTACCTATTTCAGGCGTCGGAGTTCAATGCTGTGGAACTGTCGCTTACCCAGGGACTGACTGGAGCGGAGGACAGGATGGGATGAGGGTCTCCTTAGTACTACGAGATCTTCGGAGTCTACGCTCGCTTCTAAGGTAAGAATATGACTAATCCGACCGTAGTTATAGGCAACGAGGGTATATTGAAAGTGCAAACATCAAAGGTAAGTATTTTACTGAACAAACATACGGTGGTAGATATATGAGTAAATGCGTATATAAAGGTAAGTAATAAAAGGTAAGTATAATACTAAGTCAATCATAATAAGGTGAGTATATAAACGAATACAATATGAAAGGTAAGTATAAAATGTGAATATAAAGGTGAGTGCAAAAGGTAAGTACATACTAACTCAATCATAATAAGGTGAGTATATAAACGAATACAATATGAAAGGTAAGTATAAAATGTGAATATAAAGGTGAGTACAAAAGGTAAGTATATAGAATTAAGTCTAAGCCGCTCGATTATAATTCGGTGATCACTACCGTCGAAGACGGAGGGACGAACTCTAACGTGTGGTGAGTGGCCGAATCTATGAGCTCTGTGACTCGCGGATCGTTGACAATTAAAGTGGGCGGTTGATCGCGGTTGGCCCTAGGTAATGGTATATAATAGAGTCCCGAAAACGCATCATACGGAGGCGGATCGAACCCCGGTTGCACCGTAGTTGGTTGGTCGCGTGCCACGTGGGGTATTGGAGCTCCAGAGGGGACCTCCTCTTCGTCGTCGCTCGACAAATCAATTATTTCGATGGCAGGATCGAACTCCATCTCATCCGCGGCGAGACGGCTATCCGGCGGGGCGCGAGATGTTATCGGTTCGGAGGTGATTTGAGGGATTACCGATTCCGATTCGGGCGCGGTAATAGATGGCTCCTCCGGAAGAGGGTCGTCCTCTGTGGCGATTGACGGATGGTCAACGCTCGCCGGGGAGGCCGGGGAAGCACTTGGCGAAAACGCGTGCTCTGACAACTCGATGTCAGCTCGCGGTGCATAGTTGACCTCGGAATTGACCTCGTGATTGGCGCGCGGCGTATAATCGATTTCACGATCGGGGCGCGGGGCGAGACTGATTTCGCGATCCTGACTCGCGGACACCTGGGGATTATTCGTCCGGTGCGGGCGGCGACGCTCGTACGGAGTCCTTCGATCGTCGTGGTCAGCGTATGCCTCATGGTACGCGTTGACCATGCGATGGTGGAAATCCCGCGACAAATCGTCCAAATATTCTCTAACACGCTGGTGGAATTGGCGCTGTGCTAGTCGTTCCCGCTGGAGTCGCTGTCTCTCCTCTGCTCGGGCCCAGAAAGCTCGCACACTGCGGCCGGATCGTCGGCTTCTGCGCCGTGCATTATTTCCGTCGTCGCTGTTTCCAGAGTCGCGGGGTGCCATGATTATGGTGGTCTTTGGTTTATGAATCCTGTTCGGATATGGAAATAGGAAGGATTGAAGTGAGTCGTAGCCCAAGCATCGCTAGTATTTGGATAGCGCGCAGAAAAATGGGCTAAATTATCCTAGACGGATCACACTCGGGGTGAACACGTACTAGGCGCGGCAATAATTTGGAAAGAGAGGATCTGTCTAATCTAATTCTAATCGTAGCTCCAAGCGTCGCTAATTAACCGAGTAGCGCGCACGCGGAGGAGCTAAATATTCGCGGCTGCATATTAACTGTCATTGGGAATAGGAGGATTTGACCACTGTAATCGCGGACGTTTTCTATGATGATCGCGCCTTTGTTCGTTCGTGTGTCGCGATCGCTGTGCCTCGCGATTGAATTTAAATAGGTGGATCATCTTCGTTACTTTATTAATTAAGTTTCCGGTATCGTTCTTATACAACTTGCGCATTCCACTCGCGTAATTATAACGACAAGTCGCGTTATTTCGTTCGCGTAATCGTAATAAGTCGCGTTAATTCACTCGCGTAATTGTAATAGTCGCATTAATTCACTCGCGTAATTGCACTGAGTCGCGTTAATTTGCCCGCGTGGTTATAATAAATCGCGTTAAAGTCGAAGCTAGATCTCGTAGTAACTAAAGGTAAAAAGGGGGATTCCTAAATTTACGTGGCAATACCACGGAGTCGCATCGAGAGTTCGCGGCCTAATATAAAAGATATTTGACTTACGTTTGGATTGGTTAGCAAGGCTTCAGTCCTTGGCTGGATAGAAGCGGCACAATGCACTGACTCGATCAACTAAGTCGCGATGTACTAGTCGAGAAATGACTCGGGAAGATACGTGTTGGCTGGTTGAACTCTCGATGTGAACTAACTCTGCGACTGGCTCTCTGGGGCTCGTGAGCCTCAGCCCCACTCCGCGACTTGGGTCCGTGCGGTGGGGACAACCAATCGGAGAGCGCGAGCGGCGGTGGGGGATCCCTACTCGGCGCTCGTTCTCACGCTGCGCTCGTTGCAACGTCAGCAGTCTCACGGCGAGACTGCAGGTGCTTATCTACTGCTCGAGTTATCGGATACTGCAGGTGCTAATCTACTGCTCGAGTTATCGGATACTGCACGTATTAATCTATGTCCGTCGGCGGTTTTCGCTTCTGAGAACAGTCTGTAACTGATTTGCGCTTAATCTATATCCGTCAGCGGTTTGTCTCGTGAGACCGCACTACACTTGATATTCCCGTGGTAACTTATCCTTTCTCGAGACACGTGGGTCGCGCATCGTTGTACGCAGTTAGTCTCGCAATTAATGAATATTCTGTACTCGTATTATTTTCGGTTGTCCCGTAATGATTTGCGGGCGTCCCGTAATTATTCTAACCTTATTATAAGAGCGTCTTACTTAGTCTATTGTTACTTGGGGTGTGTTAGTAGAGTTATTCAAGAGGTGATTTAGAAAAATTGGAATAGATTCTGGACTCGGTTTGTTAGTTATTGGGTTAAGGAATGTTCGAGTGTTAACTGGGTTGGTTTATCGTCTGGGGGAAAAAATTTGACTGTAACTTGCGTGGGACGTAACAGTTGCGCTCGACATCGTCGGGGAACTAGCCGAAACGCCGAGCGGGAATAAGTACATCCTCACGATGCAAGACCTGCTTACCAAGTATTGCATCGCCGTTCCATTACGCGAAACGACGTCTCAAACGATTTCCGACGCGCTCATAAAACATCTCATATGTGTATTCGGAGCTCCGCGAGCAATCCTCACGGACCAAGGTTCAAACTTTACATCGGCATTAATGCGCAACGTCGCGCGAAAATTCGGTATCAAGCAGTATTGCACCACTGCCTACCATCCGCAGTCAAACGGATCGCTGGAGAGATCACACCACGTTCTAGCGGAATATCTAAAAATGCACATAACGAAGCACGGTAATTGGGATGACCTGCTACAGTTGGCCATGTTCTCATACAACACTAGTCAACACGAGGGGACGCGATTCACCCCGTACGAACTAGTCTTCGGGAAAATTGCGCGCGTACCCACGGGCAACCCACCAATCGAGGAGAACGTAGATTTAACCTACCAAGATTACCTAGCAAATCTCTACAACCAGATCCGCGATACGCAGGAACTCGCTAGGGAAAATCTCCGCCAAGCAAAGGAACGATCAAAGACGTATTACGATAGGCGCATCAATCCCCAAAATTTCAAAGTAGGAGACCCCGTCTTCCTCCTAAAGGAACCGAGACACGGAAAATTTGCCGACCAATACTCTGGTCCACACCAAGTAGTGGAGATTCTACCGAACAATAACGTAAAGATAATGGTCAAGGGAAATCCGCGCGTAGTACACATCGACAAATTAAAACTATCGCGCATACTTAACCCGCGTACCGAAGCCGACGCATAGGCTTGCATGCGTCACGCGATAGAATAAAAGTATACATAATTATTCCCCTCTAGGCATTGCAGATCTTAGCGGAGAACCGATCTACGCTACCGAAAATGTTCAACCCGGCGCGAATAACGCACATAATGGACGTCGACGGATTTATGATCGACAAACGCTTCTTGTGCAAAGACCTAGCAATAGTGTCGGTCGAGTCCGACACCAGGCCGCAGGCAGCGTCTTTCCGACTGCGAAGGCGGTACTACGACCTATCAAAGCAAGACCAGATAACGGTCAACTACGTACGCCGCCACGTGCATGGCCTACCATTCAGGGACCTGGGAATCGAATCCTACGAGCAGGCGGAACTCGAGCACGCCATAAAATCAATGACCAACTTCGGCAACAGGACCGTCGTCGCATACAAGGGTGGCCATATCGAAAAGGACATCCTAACCACCATCGGAGTACCATCCGTGAACCTAGAGGACTTTGGTTGTCCTAAGTACGACAAACTACTCCGCGACCCTGAATATAGCGATGCAGGATCAGTAGGAAAGTGCACGCTGCACAGAGCAATTCAACCCAAGCCCCGAAAGCGCGGGCAAGATTATCATTGCCCCTCACACGAGGTAGCAGTATTTAGATCCTGGTACCAGAATTACCTGGACCAGCGTAACGATTAACCGCGAAACCACAGCGAGCGAATTAGAATTTAGGAGCGACGCTAACTAGTGTCTAAGCATAGAATTTAAGGGGAGTTAAGCATAGTGTACGTAGGGACTAATCCCTCCACTAACCATTAACGAATTAGATCCAAGGCCCAACGAGCCCAATGGCCGACCACGGCGCCGAAACTAGCGGCATCGACAGCGACGCGGAGACTTACCGCATCGACAGCGACGGCGAACTTATCGGCCTCGACGACGACGCCGAGAACCATCGCAACGTCAGCGACGACGACGAAGGCGGTTACGACGACAACCACGATACCGCCTTCCGAATATGGCTGAGCACCCACACGTGCATCCGCATGTGGTGGTGGTGGACTGAGAAACCGGCTACGGAAATCCTCTGCCCGGAATGCTACCACGAGAAAAACTCACCACTGGAATACAACGAAACCATGATCCATTTCTCCACCCGACTAAAATTCTGGGGAGAAACTTGCGACATGTGCGGAGACTCAGTAGGCTTGGAGGAGCAGTGCATATTGGACTGCGAAGAGTGCCTCGACAAATTCCTCAAGCAGATGATCGATAACGACACTGCCGGATTACTCACTCCCCCAGTAGCCTGAATGCACTCGCTGAAACAACAAGAAGCCGCCACGAAGAACTCCACAGCATTATCTTGATCTGAACCCTACCAGCAGCAAACGGATACCGCATCCTCAAACAGTGACAGCGACATCGCGTCTCGCGAAGTAACCAGAGTACCATCGCTGAATCAGCAACAAGACTGGCTACGAGGAACCATAATCTAATATTATCATCCGCCACCGGACACGGCTTCGTCAGCAGTTACTCTAACACCGCAGCAGCTCACGCGATACCACAGCTCGCGAGCGATCGGAATGCCAGTCTGATTACGCGAGCCACAGAGACGACATCAAACACTCCTGAGAGCCAGACAAGTGACAATGATGTACGCGTTCAAGATTATCAGCATCTGCCTGGGCTATTACGTGACCCTAACGGCGGGACTCATTGGATTCGACTGCGGAGGACACCATCTGAATGTAACGACGATTTCGCTCCTATCAACGGGAGACTGCCAACCGCCAGCAGCACGAACCAACTCTACGAAGGTCTACGTGCAATTGCTACAACTATCCGAGTTCGAGCATACCAACGTGTTACAGTGCAAAATAAAGATCTCTCGTAACATTTACCATTGTGGAATGCATTCCCACATATCGGCAGTACAGAATGGAAAGGGAGAATTCCTCATGGACGTCGATTACCCGACGTGTCTGCAAATGCACCGTGACGGATCACTGAGGATAGGACCCAGCGGTAGCATCGTAACTGGACTCCGTGTCAACGACACCACAGCGCGACCGTTAACGTTCGCGGGAACTATCAAGTTAAATGGTGCCTGCCAAGGAACCCAATACTCCGACCCATATGGGACCTGGGAAGATGTGATCGTGCAAGGAACCGTGGAGATAACACTGAAATCCACGCGAGTGCCGGTGAAGCTCCATTCTGGCACAATAATCCTAAAATCTGGAACAACGTGCCCACTAGTGGATGGCCACTGCATCGACATGGAAGACGGACACACCTTCTGGGAGCAAA
This sequence comes from Trypoxylon attenuatum, assembly GCA_963989405.1. Taxonomy (NCBI): domain Eukaryota; kingdom Metazoa; phylum Arthropoda; class Insecta; order Hymenoptera; family Crabronidae; genus Trypoxylon; species Trypoxylon attenuatum. Next base: position 8,342,623 of record OZ022492.1, on the reverse strand, counting down.
TCCCAACGTCGTCTTGTGGAGCGGACCACTACGACGTGCTATACGAGGGAATCGCCACCAAAGTGGAAGAACTAAGCGCGCAACCTCAGTATCCCACACTCTATACATTAGTCGACAACGACGTAACGTTCGCGCTCACGAAGACCAAGGAAACACACCTATGTGGTTACGTGATAATGGGAACCGAACATCCCAAATTATTCATCGTCGAAACCGCACGAGGGAACACCTTCAGGGCAAAGACGCCCGTCTCGGTGGACAATTTGGATATCTTCACCTACGTGAATTCAAAGTTCGTCTACGTGGAACGCCACATTCGCTCACAAATGACCTCACTGTACAACGACGTACTCGAGCAGCGATGCGCGCTCGACAAGCAAGTATTAAAGAATTCATTAGCGCTAGCAAGCGTAGCACCCGACGAATTCGCCTACTTCCTGGGGAAAGGACCAGGACACGTAGCCGTCACCGCGGGAGAAGTGGTGCATATACTGAAGTGCATCCCAGTGGAAGTGCGAGTGAGAAGAACAGCAGCCTGCTATTCAGAGCTGCCGGTGGAATTTCACAACGTGTCGTACTTCCTAACGCCCAAATCGCGAATAATCACGCAGCACGGAAGCGAGCGTGATTGCAGTCACTTACTGCCAGTAGCGTACCAAATCGAAGATTCCTGGATACGGTTCACGCCGAAACCTATCGAAGGAGCCGCGCCGCAGCAATTGCAGCCTATGACAAAACCCACATGGAAGTACTTGACGCCAGCCGCGTTAGCCACAAGCGGCATATATTCACAAACCGACTTGGACAAGCTGCGGGACCACCTGATGTTCCCAGCCGAAAAACCAGCGGTACTAAACTCTATCGCGAGAGGATTCAGCGGGCGCAGGCTAACGAACCCTTCAATCTCTTTGGGATCGTTTTTGAACGAGCAGACCATCGAAGGAATCGTCAATTCAGTAGCAGGAAGGCTGTGGACACACTTCATCACATTCGGATCGGCAAGCGCCGGTATAATAATGATATACATAATATTCCGATTCGTCATACTCCTCATCAACACGGTGATACACGGAATTGCGCTACACGGCGCATATGGATGGAGCATCTACTTATTGGGAGCAGTCTGGGGATCTATTACGCACTACTTACTGCGGAAGAAGGAAACGCAAACGCTGAGACCCAACGTTGGAAGATTGGAGTCTATTCCCGACACAGTTCCGGAATACGCCGAGATGCGACCCAGCGTACAACGCAGCTTGAGCATCGACGAACTGCAACAGAGACTCTCCGCCCTCGACACTCAGCGAACGAACATCCCTTAGATGTCCGTTCTGGATAAGGGGGGAGGTGTAACGTCCCACGCAAGTCACAGTAAATTTTTTCACAGTTACAGTCAACTTTCTCACAAAGGTCGAGGCATATTTTTAAGTACCTTTTTTTTTTTTTTTTTTGACACGGGAGAAATGCATTACGCATCCCCTCCGGCCTGATTCCGGGGCCCAGTCCCCGGGGCCAGAGGGGTATGTGGGACTCTCCGCGCCGGTTTAGACCGGCGCGGCATACCCACTAAAACTCCCGCGGGTATCCATCCTCCGCCATATCAGTCCCTCCCGGGTAAGGGCTATCACACTACCGAGAGGGGCTATACGGCTGATTTACGTCCTTGCGTAGCGGGGTGGGATACCACTTTCCACCCCGCTTACTTCCCTGCAGGTTTCAGCACCCCGACGAATGGAGGGGACAACAATTAGGGCAGGCCGATCGGAGGGGTCTTCCTCCGATCAGACACGTCCCGGGTGAGGAAGTGAGGGGAGGAGGACACGAGAAAGAGCCCGTGGGTCTAAGTCGCATCGCTCCTCCCCTACTGTCATGTGGGGTCGGGGGTTGGGTCCCTCCGCCGCCGGCGTGGCGGCCGCGGTGGGGGGCCACCACCCCCACCGTCTCCCGGCGGACATGGACCGGCCGGCCGCACCTCGCGCCGACGGATCCGCTCCGCCGCCTCCTTCTGAGACATCACTGTCTCACAGAAGGAGGCGAAGGCCGTCCATTTTTCCCGACTCTCCAGCATCGCAGGCACGACGCTGGGGAGCGAGACATCCACTGTGCCGAGGGCAACCGCAAGGTCGCGCCTCGGCTCCTCCCAGGCCTCGCACACCTCTAGAGTGTGCTGCGCACTATCCACCAAATAGTCGCAGTGGTGACACCGCGTCGTGCGCTCCCTCCCGATTAGCCACAGGTACTCTCCGAAGCATCCGTGTCCGGAAAGCACCTGTGTCATACGGAACGACGTTCCGCAGCTCCGGACCCTCTCCACCCACTCCGGTAGACAGGGTCGAAGAGCCCCGACAGTCCACTGCCCAGCAACGTCCGGCCGGTGGAGGTACTCCTCCCACCAGCCAAGCATGGACTGCCAGCGCTGACGTCTGAGGTACCGCACTATCCTCGGCGTCAAGGCAACCCCCTGTGCCTGGAGCTCCCGCTTCTTCCAGTATAATTCGGCATACAGCCGAGCAAGGAGCCCCATTGGCGGGGTGCCCGCCAGGATAAGCGCAGCGTCCCGAGCGGTCGTGCGGTAGGCACGACAGATCCTGATCGCGATCGCGCGCTCCGGACCGTGGATCGCACGCTGCAGAGCACGCGACCGCGACAGGGCGTCCACCCAGACCGGGGCGCCATACAGCGCCACCGACCGCACGACGCTCGCGTACAAGCGGCGCACCCACCCCCCAGGGGCGCCGAGGTTGGGAAGCAGCCGGCCAAGGGCCCCCGCTGTCTTCGCCAGCCTCGGCGCCAGGAGGGCAAAGTGCTGCTCGAACCCCCAGACGCCATCCAGATGGAGGCCGAGGTACTTCAGGCTCAGCCCCACCCGGACCGGAACGCCGTTCACGATCACTTGAGCCCCCGGAGGCGGCCCCCCGTGCGTCTGCGGATCATGGAATATGATTGCCTCAGACTTCTGGGGGGCCACCCTGAGGCCCATACCCTCTATGGAGCGCACGACACAGGCCACCGCTATGTCGGCCAGAGCGAGTGCCTCCCCGTAACTCCCTCCCTCAGCCAGCACCACGGTGTCGTCGGCATAGCACACCGTGATGCAGCGAGGCGGGAGGGCAGCCCGCAAGATGCAATCGAAGGCGAGGATCCACAGGAGCGGGCCCAGAACTGAGCCCTGCGGAACCCCACACAAGACCATCCTGACGCGCACCACCCCCTCACGATCCACGTAGAGAAGCTTCCTGTCGCAGAGGTAGTCCGCCACGATTCGTATCAGGTACGGAGGGAACCGAAAGTAGTCCAGTGCCCTCCGCACCTGACTCCAGGGCAGAGTGTTGAAGGCATTCCGTATATCCAACGAGACTGCCACCAACACCCCGCCCCGCTCTACCGCCGCATCCGCGGCAGACTTGACCCGAAGGATCGCATCCACCGTGGAGCGGCCAGCGCGAAAACCAAACTGGTTTTCGTGGAGGTCCGGACCACCCCGCGACAGGTGTCGGACGAGGCGATCGGCGATAATCCTCTCCAGGAGCTTCGCCGCCTCGTCCAACAGACAGATCGGGCGGTACGCGGCAGGGTCATCCGCGGGCTTACCCTCCTTCGGAAGGAGAACCAACTTGGCCTCCTTCCAGGGAGCGGGGAAGCACCCCTCCTGTAGGCATCCGGTGAGGATGGCACGCAGTGGCTCACCCAACTCGCGTAAGGCCAGGGCGAGGACCCTGCCGGGAACACCGTCCGGACCTGGTGCCTTCTTGGCTCCCATCCTCCGGACAGCCCCCCTCATCTCCTCGGCCGTCACCTCCAGCTCCTCGGTCCATTCCACCTGCGGACGAAGTGCTGGCAGAGGCGCGGCCCCCGGGAAGAGCGTGTCCACTATCCGACCGAGGAACAGAGGCTCGACCGTCTCCGAGACTGGCGGGGCCCACGGGCGGAGCTTGCCTATCACCATTCGATATGGCCTGCCCCACGGGTCCCCGTCCAGCGAGGAGACGAGCTCTCCCCACGCCCTGGCCTTGGACCTCCCAATGGCCACGGCGAGAGAGCACCGTGCCTCTCGGTACTCTCCCGCCAGCTGACGTATGGTCCCATCCGGAGGCATGGGCCTACGGCGCTTCGCGCGCTTCAGCCGCCGCCCCGCCTGAATGGAGAGGCGGCGCAGCTCGGCGATCTCGTCGGTCCACCAATAGGCGGACCTGCGAGGCGCCCGTCGACCAGCCCGGGGCATCGCCATGTCGCACGCATCAACTAGCGCGCCCCGGAACCAGTCCACTTGACCATCGAGCCCAGCCTCCGGATTCACCGTCCGCGCCCACTTTGCGCTGACGAGCGAGGCCATTAGGAGATCCTCGTCCAACTTATCGAGCACCCATCGCTGCGGTCGCGGGCCCGCCGCATGGCCGCGCGGCCGGGCCCCCAGGGGACCGGCAGCAGCAGAGGAGACGGAGAACTCTATGTATCGGTGATCGCTGAGAGTCTCCATCTCCTCCGCCACCCTCCAGTCCGAGATCATGCGCGCGGCCGAGGGAGAGGCCCAGGTGAGGTCGACAATGGATTCACCGTTCGGCCGTACGCATGTGCCCACCGATCCCCTATTGAGGATTCGGAGATCCAGCCCCGCAGCCCAGTCCTCCACAGCTCTGCCCCGTCGACCGGTGCGGGGGGAACCCCATGCCGCCGACTTGGCATTGAAGTCCCCCGCAACAATGACAGGCTGGGGGTGGCGTGCGCGGACGCAATCCCCCAGGTCGGCCAGAATCCGGTCGACCGAGGCAGAGCTGCGATTCGGCGACAGATACACCGCGACCACAACGATCTTGCCCCACTGAGCCACCACGTACCCTTCGCACCTATCCAGCATCCTGAGAGGGGGCGAGCCCCCTGTGGGACGGCGGTACATAGCCGCGGTACCGCACCGGCTAACCGCCCACGAAGTGTGATCCGTGGGCGGCCGGAACGGCTCCGCGACAATGATCAATCCCGAGGCACGCTCGGCCGCGCTGTGGATCGTGAGATCCTGCGCGCGACGAGCGTGGTTCACGTTTGCTTGCAGGACTTTACCCCCCATTATTGGTCCCTCGAGGTGCTGGCCCCCTCCAGGGCGATCCTCTTGGCGATTGGGGGCGGAGAGCCGGACATATCCACCGGCGCTCCTTCCCTCGTCCTCTTGCCTGTCTCCTCCTCAATCTGCATCTGCTCAACTGGTGGCGGTAGCGGATGGGGAGGAGGGCGCTGTGCCGCGTTGGCAGCAGCCGCCGGAGAGTTCACACCCTCTCCAGCCGCCGCCGCTGCCCGCGGTACCTTACTTCCGGGACGAGCCTTGCGGGAGGCAGTGCAGGTCGTGCCTCCCGCGCGATGCTCGTGTGACCGGCCGGCCTCTTTGCAGACCGGGCAGCAGGGCTGGGCGCTCGAGCAGTCCCGCGCCAAGTGCCCCCCCGCGCCGCAACGATAACAGCAGCTGCTGCGATCTACCGCGCTGGGGCACTGCTGGCGGACATGGCCCTTCTCCATGCACTTGTAGCACTGGAGGGGCCGGTCCGCCAGCAACTCGACGCGGGCCAGGACCCAACCCACTCTAACCTTGCCTTCCTTGGCAATTTTCTTCGCCGCCTCCAGCGGGCACTTGAGCCAGATGGAGCCCAGGCCGCCCGGTACCCCCCTGATGGGGCCCAGGTGGACATCGCTGGGGGGGCACCCGCCGACCCGGGTCACCATCTCTGCCACCTCCGACTCCGTAATTCCATCGTCGAGATCACGGACTCGGAGCTCGGCCATCTTGGTTGGACGGGCCACCCTGACCTCCTCGAGGACCTTTGCCTCCGCCGAGCCCGGGGCCAGCGCCGCGAGCTCGGAGGCAACGACCTCCTTCATTCTGTCGGCCAGGGTGGCCGCCCTTCTCGCTCCTTCCTCGGCTCCTGGGATCTCGTAGAGGACCGCCCCGGTGATGGCACGTCTGGACTTGAGGGCAGCAATACCAAGGTCCTCGAGGGGGACCCTTGTGAGGATTCGCCGCAGCACGTCACCGTAAGTCCCCGCGGGACAGGTGACGGTGACCGCGGCGGTCCTCGGGGATCGCCTCTTGACCCTCTTCCTCCCTTGGCCACCACCGGCAACAGTCCCCGTGCCGCCGGTCTGCCTACTATCTCCCCCGTCCTTGGGCCGGGTGACACCAGCCGATGGCAGGGGGGCCGAGGACGGGGGCTGCCTATCGGCAACTCCCATCCTTTGCACCACCTTCCTGCCACCCCGGTAGGACACCCGGGTCCATCCCTCCGCGTTGTTGGATCCAGTGGCGGCGGGAGGGGGAGCACGGGCAGGCGGCCCCGAGAAGGAAGCAGCAGACCCCGCTGCCCGCCCCCCATTTGTCGCACTAGAGACGCCTCCGACGTTGGACGATCCAACGACTTGTGTCTCCGTCTTCTTCTCCCTTCTCTTCTTCTTCTTCTTTTTCTTCTTCTTCTCTTCGGGTGGGCTCCCCGCATCCGGTAGCCGGTTGGCCCCCTCCAACCCCGGTGGCACAGCGCCCCGCGCGCCCGTGATTGGTTGGCACCCCACCGGGGAGGGTCTCCCTCTCGCAATTACTTCCGCCATCGAGGGAGGGTTCCCGACACCCGCAGCCCTCAGCGCCGCGGCAACGATCTCAGCTATCTCGACCCTCGCCATGAGGGAGAGCGACCCCGCGGAGCTCGATCCAACTTTCGCTCCCGCCGTAGCCGCCCCCGCCTCAGGAGTGTCTCCCAGCTGAGTCGTCGCCGCCCGCGCCATACGAAAACCGAACTCGGGGGGCTCTCCTTCCTGCGACTCCGCGTAGCGTCCCGGGGTGAGCTGCGTTCTCGCGCTGGAACGGCGGGGAGACCATTCTCCCGCTCCGGGGTCTCCTCCACCGGAGGTTCCACCTCTCGGCCTCTTGGCCGGCACCGGGGAGCCGGGCGGCGACACAGAGGAGAAACGAAAGACGTCTCCCCGTCTCCCCCCGCCCCCGCCCCCCGCCATCGTCGCCAACCTCTCCTTGAGGCTCCTATTCTCGGCCCGAAGGGCCTCCAAGTCCGCGTGGAGACGGCTCTGCGCCTCATCCGTCGCGGGTGACACCACCGAGCCTCGAGAGCTCGATCCAGCCCCAGAGGACTGCGCCGCCATTGCCATGGCTTTGCAGAAGGTGCGGAGCTGAACCACCGACCCCTGCACCAGACTGGCCGCGCTGCCCTGCATACCATTCGCGCACCTGGCAGCCTTGGACACCGTGTCCAGGCTCTCCAGGGCGCGCGCCATGACACCGGCGATAGGGACTCCCTCAATTTCCCTTTCCACCGACTCAGTGGTGGGAAAGTCCTTTTTCGTGGAGCGGAAGGGCTTCGGCGGAACGTTCGGATCGCCGATTTCTGCGATCCGACGCTCCACCTCAGCGCGCTGCCGCTCCGCAGCCGCTGCCGCTTTTTCCGCTGTCTTCCTCTCAAGGATCTCGCTGACTCCCAGTCCGGTGGTCACCGGGCGGCCGCGCTTCTTGGCCACACGGACCTTCCTTCGGATGATGACCGCAGCGGTTTCGTCATCGCTGTCCGTGTCATTGGTCGCCAACGTCCGCCTCTCCGAGTCTCCCCCTGTGAGATCAGCCTCCACGACCTCCGCGACATGCTCTTGCGAGATCGGCGTTGGTCTGCCCGCTGCATCCTCCTCCATTCCCGCGCGGTTGCGACCGAGGTCGCCTGCTCCTCCAACCGGGCTGCGCGAACGCGATCGCCCACCTTCCGCCACCCGAGCCCGAGCCTGGTCGAGCCTCCGCCCTACTCCACCGTCACTACTCCCCCCTACGTCGGTTGTTTCCATTTTTTGCCTGGATGGCGTGACCATGTTCATAACCGGGCCCCTTATGATCGGGGCCCAAAGAGAAGGGTCGGAACCATACGGCCCGGGTAGAGCCGCCTTACCCGGGTTCGGCCTACGTACGCCCCAGGGTGCGGCAGGTGCCTCGGGGGTGGGCGCTAACGACTGAATTACCCATCAGCCACTCATCTCTCGGCACGTCTCCTCACCTTAGATTAGGGGGCTTTTCAGAGGTTTTCCTTCCTCGCAGCCCGGGCGATTAAGCCAAGGCCCCCGGGACCCTCTGGACGACAACTTACCTCCACTATGCCTTTGCTTCGGTTGTTGAAGTCGCCAGAGAGATCCCGGTATATAGGCGATCGGTGGCATTACCCGATCGCCAGCTCAGGGAACCCGGGTGCGCCATTTCCCGTGCCCACCGCATTACTGCGGTTGGCCCCTTGGGTTCTCATCCATACTGGACGGGCAGACACAACTGCCCGACGACCCTCGGCGTGCGGGTGCGCATACTCTCGCAGAGACACTCACACACAGACACTCACACATACCACATGCAGAGACTCGCCAGCACCCGCAACGCACGGAGTGCAGGCGGGCACGGAGGCGCGCCAGCGGCAGAGCGATCCAAGGGACCCACTCCCCCCCTGGTTTGCCAACCCCCTACCGGCACACATCCGAACAGGCGGACAAAACCGTCCGACGACCGTGGGGTGCAGAGGCGCATGCAGCCTCCCCTGCAACACCCAGAGTGCGGCGAGCACGATGACGACCCGGCGGTGGAGCTATCCCTTGCGGGGCTTCGCTCCCCCGCCGAATCTCGCCAACCCTCTACCCGCACGTGACCATCCAATTAACGGAGGGGTGCAAACCCCCGACGACCACGGTACTGCAGGTTGGCCCCCGCGGCACCGCCTGCAGCACCCGGAGTGCAGCGAGCACGAAGGCGACCCGGCAGCGGGGCTATCCCTTGTGGGGCATCGCTCCTCCCCCGAATCTCGCCAACCCCTTGCATGCACGCGACCTCGTATCCTATGCACAGGAGTCGGACCGACTCTAACGGCCCCGTGCGACTGGGCGATTGGAGCCAAGGCCGCCAACCCCTGGGTGTCCTCTTAGTCTGGGGGCTCCCCCGTGACCTTTCCGGCATGGTAGTACCTGCCGGGGACCAAGGTCCCCGCCGGCATAGCCCACAGGATCGTTACCCCACGCAAGCTCCTCCACCAACGACAAGGTGGGACACCATCGGAGGAGATATTTTTAAGTACCTGCCCAAAAGCCACCTAACCTGACTTGACCAAACCTAACCTGTTGTAACCTTCCCTGACCTGCACCAAGCACACCTGACTTGGTCTTTGATTTTTCCGAGCTTCCCTCTATTTTTCCGAGGCTTATAACCAATCCGATCCGACCTCGAAAATTCTTCTCGAGATAGTAAAATCAAAACCTGACCTGTTCTGACCTGCTCTGACCTGCCTTGAGGTACTTCGAGACTTAAACTAACAGATCCAATCCAGTCCCGAATTTATTTCAATTTATTTTATTTTTTTTTTTTTCGAGACATCTTTCAAGTCGGGACACCTCGAAAATTCTTTTCGAGACAACAGAATCAAAACTTGACCTGCTCTGACCTGCTCTGACCTGCCTTGAATACTTCTTGGCTTAAACTAACACCTGCGATCCAGTTTAGAATTTATTTCAATTTATTTAATTTTTTTAAACCATCTTTCGAATCAAGACTAACCCTTAACTCCAACAAGTAACAATATCGATAGAGTAGGAAAGACGTTAGCATAGTAGGATTAGAGTAATTATAGAATAAGCGCTAATATTAATTGCGAAACTCCCAGTGTATAGCGATACGCGGCCCACGTGTGTCAAGAGGGTATAAGTTACCACGGGAGTACCAAGTCCAGGTTGTTCTCACGAGACAAACCGCTGACGGATATAGATTAAGCGCAAATCAGTTACAGACTGTTCTCACGAGACAAACCGCTGACGGACATAGATTAAGCGCGAATCAGTTACAGACTGTTCTCAGAAGCGAAAACCGCCGACGGACATAGATTAGCACCTGCAGTATCCGATAACTCGAGCAGTAGATAAGCACCTGCAGTCTCGCCGTGGGACTGCTGACGTTGCACCGAGCGCAGCGTGAGAGCGAGCGCCGAGTAGGGATCCCCCACCGCCGCTCGCGCTCTCCGATTGGTTGTCCCCACCGCACGGACCCAAGTCGCGGAGTGGGGCTGAGGCTCACGAGCCCCAGAGAGCCAGTCGCAGAGTTAGTTCACATCGAGAGTTCAACCAGCCAACACGTATCTTCCCGAGTCAGTTCTCGACTAGTACATCGCGACTTAGTTGATCGAGTCAGTGCATTGTGCCACTTCTATCCAGCCAAGGACTGAAGCCTTGCTAACCAATCCAAACGTAAGTCAAATATCTTTTATATTAGGCCGCGAACTCTCGATGCGACTCCGTGGTATTGCCACGTAAATTTAGGAATCCCCCTTTTTACCTTTAGTTACTACGAGATCTAGCTTCGACTTTAACGCGATTTATTATAACCACGCGGGCAAATTAACGCGACTCAGTGCAATTACGCGAGTGAATTAATGCGACTATTACAATTACGCGAGTGAATTAACGCGACTTATTACGATTACGCGAACGAAATAACGCGACTTGTCGTTATAATTACGAGAGTGGAATGCGCAAGTTGTATAAGAACGATACCGGAAACTTAATTAATAAAGTAACGAAGATGATCCACCTATTTAAATTCAATCGCGAGGCACAGCGATCGCGACACACGAACGAACAAAGGCGCGATCATCATAGAAAACGTCCGCGATTACAGTGGTCAAATCCTCCTATTCCCAATGACAGTTAATATGCAGCCGCGAATATTTAGCTCCTCCGCGTGCGCGCTACTCGGTTAATTAGCGACGCTTGGAGCTACGATTAGAATTAGATTAGACAGATCCTCTCTTTCCAAATTATTGCCGCGCCTAGTACGTGTTCACCCTGAGTGTGATCCGTCTAGGATAATTTAGCCCATTTTTCTGCGCGCTATCCAAATACTAGCGATGCTTGTGTAACGTCCCACGCAAGTCCCAGTCAATTTTTTTCCCCCAGACGATAAACCAACCCAATTAACACTCGAACATTCCTTAACCCAATAACTAACAAACCGAGTCCAGAATCTATTCCAATTCTTCTAAATCACCTCTTGAATAACTCTACTAACACACCCCAAGTAACAGTAGACTAAGTAAGGCGCTATTATAATAAGGTTAGAATAATCACGGGACACCCGCAAATAATTACGGGACAACCGAAAATAATACGAGTACAGAATATTCATCAATTGCAAGACTAACTGCGTACAACGATACGCGACCCACGTGTCTCGAGAAAGGATAAGTTACCACGGGAATATCAAGTGTAGTGCGTTCTCACGAGACAAACCGCTGACGGATATAGATTAAGCGCAAATCAGTTACAGACTGTTCTCAGAAGCGAAAACCGCCGACGGACATAGATTAACACGTGCAGTATCCGATAACTCGAGCAGTAGATTAGCACCTGCAGTATCCGATAACTCGAGCAGTAGATAAGCACCTGCAGTCTCGCCGTGAGATTGCTGACGTTGCACCGAGCAAAAGCGTGAGAGCGAGCGCCGACTGGGAGTCCCCCACCACCGCTCGCGCTCTCTTATTGGCTGTCCCTTCCACGCGGAGCCGCGTCGCGAAGTGGGGACTGAGCTCACGAGCTCCAGAGAGCCAGTCGCAAAGTCAGTTCACATCGAGAGTTCAGCCAGCCAACACGTATCTTCCCGAGTCAGTTCTCGACTAGTACATCGCGACTTAGTTGATCGAGTCAGTGCATTGTGCCACTTCTATCCAGCCAAGGACTGAAGCCTTGCTAACCAATCCAAACGTAAGTCAAATATCTTTTATACTAGGCCGCGAACTCTCGATGCGACTCCGTGGTATTGCCACGTAAATTTAGGAATCCCCCTTTTTACCTTTAGTTACTGCGAGATCTAGCTTCGACTTTAACGCGATTTATTATAACCACGCGAGCAAATTAACGCGACTCATTTCAATTACGCGAGTGAATTAATGCGACTATTACAATTACGCGAGTGAATTAACGCGACTTATTACAATTACGCGAACGAAATAACGCGACTTCTCGTTATAATTACGCGAGTGGAATGCGCAAGTTGTATAAGAACGATACCGGAAACTTAATTAATAAAGTAACTAAGATGATCCACCTATTTAAATTCAATCGCGAGGCACAGCGATCGCGACACACAAACGAACAAAGGCGCGATCATCATAGAAAACGTCCGCGATTACAATGGTCAAACCCTCCTATTCCCAATGATAGTTAATATGCAGCCGCGAATATTTAGCTCCTCCCCGTGCGCGCTATTCGGTTAATTAGCGACGCTTGGAGCTACGATTAGAATTAGATTGGACAGATCCTCTTTTTCCAAATTATTGCCGCGCCTAGTACGTGTTCACCCCGAGTGTGATCCGTCTAGGATAATTTAGCCCATTTTTCTGCGCGCTATCAAAATACTAGCGATGCTTGGGCTACGACTCACTTCGATCCTTCCTATTCTCATCTCCGAACCGATGACATCTCGCGCTTCGCCGGATAGCCGTCTCGCCGCGGACGAGATGGAGTTCAATCCCGCCATCGAAATAATTGACTTGTCGAGCGACGACGACGAGGAGGTCCCTTCTGGAGCTCCTCCCTCAATACACCTCGTAGCTCGCGACCAACCACCTACGGTGCAACCGGGATCCGATCCGCCCTCATACCCCGGATTTTCGGGAATCTATTATATACCATTACCTAGGGCCAACCGCGATCAACCGCCCACTTTAATTGTCAACGATCCGCGAGTTACAGAGCTCATAGATTCGGCCACTCACCACACGTTAGAGTTCGTCCCTCCGCCTTCGACGGTAGTGATCACCGAATTATAATCGAGCGGCTTAGACTTAATTCTATATACTTACCTTTTGTACTCACCTTTATACTCACATTTTATACTTACCTTTGTTACGGGCCAGCCGTGCGAGCCTGTTTTCCAGTCGCAGGTACGTGCAATGCGGCGTTGGTGCAGTGGAAAACTGGTCAGGCCCGCTCCTAAATCTTTATGGGGGACCAACCGATAGTCGCCGATTCGTTAGAATCAGGCGGTGCAATACCGATTGATGCGGGATGTGGTTTGGGGTCGGAAGGAATAAGCCTTGGCGCACCACCCGGCTACACTCACGCGCCGAGTCTCTTCCAAGTCTTACGGGTCTTAGGGCAGGTAGTCCTACTCATGAAATGACTCTATGATCTATACTACTGCTATTCCTAAGTCGCGAGGGTGTCAGTCCAAGGACCAGTCCTTCCAGGTGTATGACCCAGTTGGTTCGAAGGTCCCCAGAAGGGAAAAAGGTTCAGGATGGCTGAAAGGTAAAAGCTTGGCGCACCACCCGGCTACGCTTAGGCGCCGAGTCTCTTCCAAGTCTTATATTACCCCGGATAGGGATATTCGAGCGGCTAAATATCCTATCGGTTAATGTGGGCTCTATGCACTTTTGTCGATTTCAGTGTTATATTAGATTTTGTTTCAATGACAGGTGGAAAATGGAATTCCAAATAAGGAGTGATTTTACGGAAGATAAAGTGAGATGTATTCTGAGTTGCAAAAGTAGTGATACAATTTGTGTTCAGTGTATGTGGTTGTTACTCGTCTGTTCACGCACTGTTTTCGCTGGTTAACAATACACTTTAGGAACTAACTGTAATTTTGGTCGGAGGTGCAGGGTACTACCTTCCTCGAGAACAACCCCGTGTTCTCACGTCTGGATTGAATTAACTGAGTACGATTTTGGTCGAAAGTAACTCGGTACGATCTTCCTCGAGAATAACCCCGTATTCTCACGTCTGATTTGGCTTCGAAGGTGACTAATGCACGATCTACTACTATCTGGGCAGAGCTTCGCCCTTAGAAGGTGATCAAAAACTAATGACGACGAGGCAGTTTTTGGGCGAGCTTATATACCCAAAAACCGTCTCGGAGTGGGGAAAACTCTATGGTTTTTCCATGGTAAGGTGGTGTTTGAATGTGAAAAGGCAGGTGGAACTGACCTGTGGTCCGGTTTTCCAGTTTGGGGGGTTGTGGAATGCGGGGGTGGTTGACGCGAAGCGGAGGCTGAGCGCCCAAAAACCGGTTTTGAGCTCGGAAAAGTGACTCTATGCGGAATGATTTCAGAATATTCTATAGTAGTCAAAAGGAAAAATTGCCTGAGAAAAAGTGAGGATGTAACACCTTTCATATTGTATTCGTTTATATACTCACCTTATTATGATTGACTTAGTATTATACTTACGTTTTGTATTAACCATTACACTTATGTATATCTTTATACTTACCTTTTATTACTTACCTTTATATACGCATTTACTCATATATTTACCACCGTATGTTTGTTCAGTAAAATACTTACCTTTGATGTTTGCACTTTCAATATACCCTCGTTGCCTATAACTATGGTCGGATTAGTCATATTCTTACTTTAGAAGCGAGCGTAAACTCTAAAGATCTCGTAGTACTAAGGAGACCCTCATCACATCCTGTCCTCCGCTCCAGTCGGTCCCTGGGTAAGCGACAGTTCCACAGCATTGAACTCCGACGCCTGAAATAGGTAGGTCGTGCTTTAGTACTTTCCCTCGCCGCGACAGCGCCTCGTCCCAGGGTAGAGTTCAGAGTATTCAACTGACCCGAAAAGAGGCATTATCTGGGAGGCTACCGCCGCCGGGGGATCAGAGCGATAGATTGGTTAGGGTATTCGTAACCATTGATCGACCATCCTTCGGACCGCGCGAACCAATAGTATCCCAGCGAAGAGCGACCGCTCTGGGATCAGAACGATAGATGGACGTAGGGCAACCTGAGTCCTTGATCGGCCATCCCAGAGTTTAACGGGTCAATCTTCCGAAAAAACGACCACGCTTGGGGATCAGAGCGATAGATTGGTGACGGCTCGCCGTCCCTCTGATCGACCATCCTCGGGACGTAACACTTGGGCTACGACTCACTTCAATCCTTCCTATTTCCATATCCGAACAGGATTCATAAACCAAAGACCACCATAATCATGGCACCCCGCGACTCTGGAAACAGCGACGACGGAAATAATGCACGGCGCAGAAGCCGACGATCCGGCCGCAGTGTGCGAGCTTTCTGGGCCCGAGCAGAGGAGAGACAGCGACTCCAGCGGGAACGACTAGCACAGCGCCAATTCCACCAGCGTGTTAGAGAATATTTGGACGATTTGTCGCGGGATTTCCACCATCGCATGGTCAACGCGTACCATGAGGCATACGCTGACCACGACGATCGAAGGACTTTCAGCCGTACACGCTCCAATCCGCGCGCCGTTCCGTACGAGCGTCGCCGCCCCCACCGGACGAATGATCCCCATGTCTCCGCGAGTCAGGATCGCGAAATCAGTCTCGCGCCGCGCCCCGATCGTGAAATCGATTATACGCCGCGCGCCAATCACGAGGTCAATTCCGAGGTCAACTATGCACCGCGAGCTGACATCGAGTTGTCGGAGCACGCGTTTTCGCCAAGTGGTTCCCCGGCCTCCCCGGCGAGCATTGACCATCCTTCAATCGCCACAGAGGACGACCCTCTTCCGGAGGAGCCATCTATTACCGCGCCCGAATCGGAATCGGTGATCCCTCTGATCACCTCCGAATCGACAACATCTCGCGCCTCGCCGGATACCCGTCTCGCCGCGGATGAGATGGAGTTCGATCCTGCCATCGAAATAATTGATTTGTCGAGCGACGACGAAGAGGAGGTCCCCTCTGGAGCTCCAACACACCACGTAGCACGCGACCAACCACCTACGGTGCAACCGGGGTCCGATCCGCCTCCGTATGATGCGTTTTCGGGACTCTATTACATACCATTACCTAGGGCCAACCGCGATCAACCGCCCACTTTAATTGTCAACGATCCGCGAGTTACAGAGCTCATAGATTCGGCCACTCACCACACGTTAGAGTTCGTCCCTCCGCCTTCGGCGGTAGTGATCACCGAACTATAATCGAGCGGCTTAGACTTAATTCTATATACTTACCTTTTGCACTCACCTTTATATTCACATTTTATACTTACCTTTCATATTGTATTCGTTTATATTCTCACCTTATTATGATTGACTTAGTATTATACTTACCTTTTATTACTTACCTTTATATACGCATTTACTCATATATCTACCACCGTATGTTTGTTCAGTAAAATACTTACCTTTGATGTTTGCACTTTCAATATACCCTCGTTGCCTATAACTATGGCCGGATTAGTCATATTCTTACCTTAGAAGCGAGCGTAGACTCCAAAGATCTCGTAGTACTAAGGAGACCCTCATCACATCCTGTCCTCCGCTCCAGTCAGTCCCTGCGTAAGCGACAATTCCACAGCATTGAACTCCGACGCCTGAAATAGGTATGTCGTGCTTTAGTACTTTCCCTCGCCGCGACAGCGCCTCGTCCCAGGGTAGAGTTCAGAGTATTCAACTGACCCGAAAAGAGGCATTATCTGGGAGGCTACCGCCGCCGGGGGATCAGAGCGATAGATTGGTTAGGGCATTCGTAACCATTGATCGACCATCCTTCGGACCGCGCGAACCAATAGTATCCCAGCGAAGAGCGACCGCTCTGGGATCAGAACGATAGATGGACGTAGGGCAACCTGAGTCCTTGATCGGCCATCCCAGAGTTTAACGGGTCAATCTTCCGAAAAAACGACCACGCTTGGGGATCAGAGCGATAGATTGGTGACGGCTCGCCGTCCCTCTGATCGACCATCCTCGGGACGTAACACAAGGAAGCACACTCGTCCGCTATGGGTGGACACAAGGGCGTCACCAAAACGTACGCCAGACTACGACACCACTATTACTGGAGAACCATGAAGAGAGAAATACAGGACTTCATACAGCAGTGCCGAGACTGCCAGATAAAGAAATTGACGCGCATCAAAACCAAGCAACCTATGATACTCACCGATACCCCCGGAGCAGCCTTCGACAAGGTTGCGCTCGACATCGTCGGGGAACTAGCCGAAACGCCGAGCGGGAATAAGTACATCCTCACGATGCAAGACCTGCTTACCAAGTATTGCATCGCCGTTCCATTACGCGAAACGACGTCTCAAACGATTACCGACGCGCTCATAAAACATCTCATATGTGTATTCGGAGCTCCGCGAGCAATCCTCACGGACCAAGGTTCAAACTTTACATCGGCATTAATGCGCAACGTCGCGCGAAAATTCGGTATCAAGCAGTATTGCACCACTGCCTACCATCCGCAGTCAAACGGATCGCTGGAGAGATCACACCACGTTCTAGCTGAATATCTAAAAATGCACATAACGAAGCACGGTAATTGGGATGACCTGCTACAGTTGGCCATGTTCTCATACAACACTAGTCAACACGAGGGGACGCGATTCACCCCGTACGAACTAGTCTTCGGGAAAATTGCGCGCGTACCCACGGGCAACCCACCAATCGAGGAGAACGTAGATTTAACCTACCAAGATTACCTAGCAAATCTCTACAACCAGATCCGCGATACGCAGGAACTCGCTAGGGAAAATCTCCGCCAAGCAAAGGAACGATCAAAGACGTATTACGATAGGCGCATCAATCCCCAAAATTTCAAAGTAGGAGACCCCGTCTTCCTCCTAAAGGAACCGAGACACGGAAAATTTGCCGACCAATACTCTGGTCCACACCAAGTAGTGGAGATTCTACCGAACAATAACGTAAAGATAATGGTCAAGGGAAATCCGCGCGTAGTACACATCGACAAATTAAAACTATCGCGCATACTTAACCCGCGTACCGAAGCCGACGCATAGGCTTGCATGCGTCACGCGATAGAATAAAAGTATACATAATTATTCCCCTCTAGGCATTGCAGATCTTAGCGGAGAACCGATCTACGCTACCGAAAATGTTCAACCCGGCGCGAATAACGCACATAATGGACGTCGACGGATTTATGATCGACAAACGCTTCTTGTGCAAAGACCTAGCAATAGTGTCGGTCGAGTCCGACACCAGGCCGCAGGCAGCGTCTTTCCGACTGCGAAGGCGGTACTACGACCTATCAAAGCAAGACCAGATAACGGTCAACTACGTACGCCGCCACGTGCATGGCCTACCATTCAGGGACCTGGGAATCGAATCCTACGAGCAGGCGGAACTCGAGCACGCCATAAAATCAATGACCAACTTCGGCAACAGGACCGTCGTCGCATACAAGGGTGGCCATATCGAAAAGGACATCCTAACCACCATCGGAGTACCATCCGTGAACCTAGAGGACTTTGGTTGTCCTAAGTACGACAAACTACTCCGCGACCCTGAATATAGCGATGCAGGATCAGTAGGAAAGTGCACGCTGCACAGAGCAATTCAACCCAAGCCCCGAAAGCGCGGGCAAGATTATCATTGCCCCTCACACGAGGTAGCAGTATTTAGATCCTGGTACCAGAATTACCTGGACCAGCGTAACGATTAACCGCGAAACCACAGCGAGCGAATTAGAATTTAGGAGCGACGCTAACTAGTGTCTAAGCATAGAATTTAAGGGGAGTTAAGCATAGTGTACGTAGGGACTAATCCCTCCACTAACCATTAACGAATTAGATCCAAGGCCCAACGAGCCCAATGGCCGACCACGGCGCCGAAACTAGCGGCATCGACAGCGACGCGGAGACTTACCGCATCGACAGCGACGGCGAACTTATCGGCCTCGACGACGACGCCGAGAACCATCGCAACGTCAGCGACGACGACGAAGGCGGTTACGACGACAACCACGATACCGCCTTCCGAATATGGCTGAGCACCCACACGTGCATCCGCATGTGGTGGTGGTGGACTGAGAAACCGGCTACGGAAATCCTCTGCCCGGAATGCTACCACGAGAAAAACTCACCACTGGAATACAACGAAACCATGATCCATTTCTCCACCCGACTAAAATTCTGGGGAGAAACTTGCGACATGTGCGGAGACTCAGTAGGCTTGGAGGAGCAGTGCATATTGGACTGCGAAGAGTGCCTCGACAAATTCCTCAAGCAGATGATCGATAACGACACTGCCGGATTACTCACTCCCCCAGTAGCCTGAATGCACTCGCTGAAACAACAAGAAGCCGCCACGAAGAACTCCACAGCATTATCTTGATCTGAACCCTACCAGCAGCAAACGGATACCGCATCCTCAAACAGTGACAGCGACATCGCGTCTCGCGAAGTAACCAGAGTACCATCGCTGAATCAGCAACAAGACTGGCTACGAGGAACCATAATCTAATATTATCATCCGCCACCGGACACGGCTTCGTCAGCAGTTACTCTAACACCGCAGCAGCTCACGCGATACCACAGCTCGCGAGCGACCGGAATGCCAGTCTGATTACGCGAGCCACAGAGACGACATCAAACACTCCTGAGAGCCAGACAAGTGACAATGATGTACGCGTTCAAGATTATCAGCATCTGCCTGGGCTATTACGTGACCCTTACGGCGGGACTCATTGGATTCGACTGCGGAGGACACCATCTGAATGTAACGACGATTTCGCTCCTATCAACGGGAGACTGCCAACCGCCAGCAGCACGAACCAACTCTACGAAGGTCTACGTGCAATTGCTACAACTATCCGAGTTCGAGCATACCAACGTGTTACAGTGCAAAATAAAGATCTCTCGTAACATTTGCCATTGTGGAATGCATTCCCACATATCGGCAGTACAGAATGGAAAGGGAGAATTCCTCATGGACGTCGATTACCCGACGTGTCTGCAAATGCACCGTGACGGATCACTGAGGATAGGACCCAGCGGTAGCATCGTAACTGGACTCCGTGTCAACGACACCACAGCGCGACCGTTAACGTTCGCGGGAACTATCAAGTTAAATGGTGCCTGCCAAGGAACCCAATACTCCGACCCATATGGGACCTGGGAAGATGTGATCGTGCAAGGAACCGTGGAGATAACACTGAAATCCACGCGAGTACCGGTGAAGCTCCATTCTGGCACAATAATCCTAAAATCTGGAACAACGTGCCCACTAGTGGATGGCCACTGCATCGACATGGAAGACGGACACACCTTCTGGGAGCAAATCCCAACGTCGTCTTGTGGAGCGGACCACTACGACGTGCTATACGAGGGAATCGCCACCAAAGTGGAAGAACTAAGCGCGCAACCTCAGTATCCCACACTCTATACATTAGTCGACAACGACGTAACATTCGCGCTCACGAAGACCAAGGAAACACACCTATGTGGTTACGTGATAATGGGAACCGAACATCCCAAATTATTCATCGTCGACACCGCACGAGGAAACACCTTCAGGGCAAAGACGCCCGTATCGGTGGACAATTTGGACATCTTCACCTACGTGAATTCAAAGTTCGTCTACGTGGAACGCCACATTCGCTCACAAATTACCTCACTGTACAACGACGTACTCGAGCAGCGATGCGCGCTCGACAAGCAAGTATTAAAGAATTCATTAGCGCTAGCAAGCGTAGCACCCGACGAATTCGCCTACTTCCTGGGGAAAGGACCAGGACACGTAGCCGTCACCGCGGGAGAAGTGGTGCATATACTGAAGTGCATCCCAGTGGAAGTGCGAGTGAGAAGAACAGCAGCCTGCTATTCAGAGCTGCCGGTGGAATTTCACAACGTGTCGTACTTCCTAACGCCCAAATCGCGAATAATCACGCAGCACGGAAGCGAGCGTGATTGCAGTCACTTACTGCCAGTAGCGTACCAAATCGAAGATTCCTGGATACGGTTCACGCCGAAACCTATCGAAGGAGCCGCGCCGCAGCAATTGCAGCCTATGACAAAACCCACATGGAAGTACTTGACGCCAGCCGCGTTAGCCACAAGCGGCATATATTCACAAACCGACTTGGACAAGCTGCGGGACCACCTGATGTTCCCAGCCGAAAAACCAGCGGTACTAAACTCTATCGCGAGAGGATTCAGCGGGCGCAGGCTAACGAACCCTTCAATCTCTTTGGGATCGTTTTTGAACGAGCAGACCATCGAAGGAATCGTCAATTCAGTAGCAGGAAGGCCGTGGACACACTTCATCACATTCGGATCGGCAAGCGCCGGTATAATAATGATATACATAATATTCCGATTCGTCATACTCCTCATCAACACGGTGATACACGGAATTGCGCTACACGGCGCATATGGATGGAGCATCTACTTATTGGGAGCAGTCTGGGGATCTATTACGCACTACTTACTGCGGAAGAAGGAAACGCAAACGCTGAGACCCAACGTTGGAAGATTGGAGTCTATTCCCGACACAGTTCCGGAATACGCCGAGATGCGACCCAGCGTACAACGCAGCTTGAGCATCGACGAACTGCAACAGAGACTCTCCGCCCTCGACACTCAGCGAACGAACATCCCTTAGATGTCCGTTCTGGATAAGGGGGGAGGTGTAACGTCCCACGCAAGTCACAGTAAATTTTTTCACAGTTACAGTCAACTTTTTCACAAAGGTCGAGGCATATTTTTAAGTACCTGCCCAAAAGCCACCTAACCTGACTTGACCAAACCTAACCTGTTGTAACCTTCCCTGACCTGCACCAAGCACACCTGACTTGGTCTTTGATTTTTCCGAGCTTCCCTCTATTTTTCCGAGGCTTATAACCAATCCGATCCGACCTCGAAAATTCTTCTCGAGATAGTAAAATCAAAACCTGACCTGTTCTGACCTGCTCTGACCTGCCTTGAGGTACTTCGAGACTTAAACTAACAGATCCAATCCAGTCCCGAATCTATTTCAATTTATTTTATTTTTTTTTTTTTCGAGACATCTTTCAAGTCGGGACACCTCGAAAATTCTTTTCGAGACAACAGAATCAAAACTTGACCTGCTCTGACCTGCTCTGACCTGCCTTGAATACTTCTTGGCTTAAACTAACACCTGCGATCCAGTTTAGAATTTATTTCAATTTATTTAATTTCTTTAAACCATCTTTCGAATCAAGACTAACCCTTAACTCCAACAAGTAACAATATCGATAGAGTAGGAAAGACGTTAGCATAGTAGGATTAGAGTAATTATAGAATAAGCGCTAATATTAATTGCGAAACTCCCAGTGTATAGCGATACGCGGCCCACGTGTGTCAAGAGGGTATAAGTTACCACGGGAGTACCAAGTCCAGGTTGTTCTCACGAGACAAACCGCTGACGGATATAGATTAAGCGCAAATCAGTTACAGACTGTTCTCACGAGACAAACCGCTGACGGACATAGATTAAGCGCGAATCAGTTACAGACTGTTCTCAGAAGCGAAAACCGCCGACGGACATAGATTAGCACCTGCAGTATCCGATAACTCGAGCAGTAGATAAGCACCTGCAGTCTCGCCGTGGGACTGCTGACGTTGCACCGAGCGCAGCGTGAGAGCGAGCGCCGAGTAGGGATCCCCCACCGCCGCTCGCGCTCTCCGATTGGTTGACCCCACCGCACGGACCCAAGTCGCGGAGTGGGGCTGAGGCTCACGAGCCCCAGAGAGCCAGTCGCAGAGTTAGTTCACATCGAGAGTTCAACCAGCCAACACGTATCTTCCAGAGTCAGTTCTCGACTAGTACATCGCGACTTAGTTGATCGAGTCAGTGCATTGTGCCACTTCTATCCAGCCAAGGACTGAAGCCTTGCTAACCAATTCAAACGTAAGTCAAATATCTTTTATATTAGGCCGCGAACTCTCGATGCGACTCCGTGGTATTGCCACGTAAATTTAGGAATCCCCCTTTTTACCTTTAGTTACTGCGAGATCTAGCTTCGACTTTAACGCGATTTATTATAACCACGCGAGCAAATTAACGCGACTCATTGCAATTACGCGAGTGAATTAATGCGACTATTACAATTACGCGAGTGAATTAACGCGACTTATTACAATTACGCGAACGAAATAACGCGACTTATCGTTATAATTGCGCGAGTGGTATGCGCAAGTTGTATAAGAACGATACCGGAAACTTAATTAATAAAGTAACTAAGATGATCCACCTATTTAAATTCAATCGCGAGGCACAGCGATCGCGACACACGAACGAACAAAGGCGCGATCATCATAGAAAACGTCCGCGATTACAGTGGTCAAACCCTCCTATTCCCAATGACAGTTAATATGCAGCCGCGAATATTTAGCTCCTCCGCGTGCGCGCTATTCGGTTAATTAGCGACGCTTGGAGCTACGATTAGAATTAGATTGGACAGATCCTCTTTTCCCAAATTATTGCCGCGCCTAGTACGTGTTCACCCCGAGTGTGATCCGTCTAGGATAATTTAGCCCATCTTTCTGTGCGCTATCCAAATACTAGCGATGCTTGGGCTACGACCCACTTCGATCCTTCCTATTTCCATATCCGAACTATTTCCATATCGGAATCGGTAATCCCTCTGATCACCTCCGAACCGATAACATCTCGCGCTTCGCCGGATAGCCGTCTCGCCGCGGACGAGATGGAGTTCAATCCCTCCATCGAAATAATTGACTTGTCGAGCGACGGCGAAGAGGAGGTCCCCTCTGGAGCTCCAATCCCCCCCGTGGCACGCGACCAACCACCTACGGTGCAACCGGGGTTCGATCCGCCTCCGTATGATGCGTTTTCGGGACTCTATTATATACCATTACCTGGGGCCAACCGCGATCAACCGCCCACTTTAGTTGTCAACGATCCGCGAGTTACAGAGCTCATAAATTCGGCCACTCACCACACGTTAGAGTTCGTCCCTCCGTCTTCGACGGTAGTGATCAGCGAATTATAATCGAGCGGCTTAGACTTAATTCTATACATTTACCTTTTGTACTCACCTTTATATTCACATTTTATACTTACCTTTCATATTGTATTCGTTTATATACTCACCTTATTATGATTGACTTAGTATGTACTTACCTTTTGCACTCACCTTTATATTCACATTTTATACTTACCTTTCATATTGTATTCGTTTATATACTCACCTTATTATGATTGACTTAGTATTATACTTACCTTTTATTACTTACCTTTATATACGCATTTACTCATATATCCACCACCGTATGTTTGTTCAGTAAAATACTTACCTTTGATGTTTGCACTTTCAATATACCCTCGTTACCTATAACTACGGTCGGATTAGTCATATTCTTACCTTAGAAGCGAGCGTAGACTCCAAAGATCTCGTAGTACTAAGGAGACCCTCATCACATACTGTCCTCCGCTCCAGTCAGTCCCTGGGTAAGCGACAGTTCCACAGCATTGAACTCCGACGCCTGAAATAGGTAGGTCGTGCTTTAGTACTTTCCCTCGCCGCGACAGCGCCTCGTCCCAGGGTAGAGTTCAGAGTATTCAACTGACCCGAAAAGAGGCATAATCTGGGGGCTACCGCCGCCGGGGATCAGAGCGATAGATTGGTTAGGGTATCCGTAACCATTGATCGACCATCCTCCGGACCGCGCGAACCAGTAGCATCCCAGCGAAAATACGACCACGCTTGAGGATCAGAGCGATAGATTGGTGACGGTTCGCCGTCCCATTGATCGACCATCCTCAGGACGTAACAGGGTCAATAATTTTCTGGTGGCAGCGGTGGGATAGCAAGCTGCCGCAGCAGGAAACGAACGAGCCAAGAGATTGGTGCCTGGCATAGGAGGTTATGTCAAAAACCCGATCGACTACCAATGGGAAGAAAAAGAAAAGAGAGAATTCAACAAGGGGTGTACCAAACCCCCTTTCATATTAATTAAGCGGAGAAACACCGCCCGCGTATCGACAAGGGGTGTACCAAACCCCCTTTCATAATAATTAAGCGGAGGAACACCGCTCGCGTAGCAACGAAGCTAACGCACATTCGCCATGCGGAAATCGGTCGAGCAAATCCCGAACGCACCGCACCAAATTAAGCGCACGCCAAAATCGGATGACCAATTCCCGATCTCATTATAATAAACGAAACACGTGTAATAATCGGTTGAGCAATTCCCGACCGCGCCATAGAGCGTAATGAATACCGACCACGCGTGGACGCACGCTGGTCCGGCCCACCGCACTAATATTGCAATGGAAGTGACGGTGGATCTTGTAAAATAATGTGCAGAGTAAGACTAGCAGCAGCCAACCGGGCCCGAGGGCTACCGACCAACGGCTGTTCGCCTAGAAATACACAACGCCGTGTTAACTAGATGAAGAAAGGAGCATAAGTTCCAATAAAGAAGCAAGAGAAATACGTCCACTCCAAGCCCAAACTACAAAGCGACTTCACCACAAGAGGCCACGTGGAAAGATCGCCAACAGCGGACACCTTCACCCGAAAATCGAAGGATCCCACACTATTATTAACAATACAACAGGCCTCCAGCATACCGGAAGGATACAGACACTTCCGACGAACGCAGAACCTGCGTCACACCACGCGAACAAGCAACGGTCGACCGGGTCCGAGGACTACCGGGTAGCGACCGTTCGCTTAGAAAACCGCGGTACGGTTCCCACCATCCTCCTTTCTTCGCCACATCTCATGGGGAGTGCACGCCTCATGATCGATTCGGGTGCAGAAGTCAACCTGATCAAGGAAGGAGTGGTGGACCCGAACGCGCGTATTCAACGAAGAGCAAAACTCGCTCTACAGGGGATCTTCCCGACACCAATCATTTCTCAAGCACTAGTAATCATGAATTTTGCCGGAAGCCGAACCGTTCCTAGACTCCGACTCGGAGATCTTAACCCCACATCGACAACGCATTGCACCAAGACACTGGCCATTCCGATCAGTTCCCACCTGCGGAAATGCATACGGACATAGTCACGGAAGAACACGAAGACCAGATCCCTCACCCAAGCACTGCATATGAGTGTTTCGAAGGGGACCCATCTACAGCCATTCCGCCGGGTTCCGAGACGGAATCCGATGAGAGTGATGAGAAGGAGGAAGATATCGTGAGAAATTGACGATTCCAAATACAGCCACGGAAGCTGTATCAAGCAATACAAGGAGAAATTAATACAAGAAGATGAATAGTAAGAAAGGTAGTATAGTCCTAAACCCGAAATATCCTGTCAGAACTCATAAAAGGCTCTTCCTGTATTTCCAACATATTCTCCAAGCGACCAGCAGATGCACTACCTCTTCCCGAGCTGCTGAAGGCGCGAGCTGCGCAGTCATACATCAACCAAATTTACCCTTATCATTTCACATGCCAAAATTCCATAGAGCCGCAAAAAAAATAAAATTAAGAAAAAAGAAGACAGGTGTATCCTGTCCCGCGTTAGAGAAAGAACCTAAACCTATTTAAGAGAAGAAATTGCGAAAAATTATGGAAAGCAATACGCGAGACCCGATACATTTCGAATTAAACTCAAGCGAGAACCTAGAATTCCGTGCAGTAGAGACTGATACGGGTTACGAAATAACAGAAGCAACTCACGAACAAAGAAGTAACGATAGAACGCCAAAAGCTAACTTAGAACTTTGTGACGAAGATTTCATGTAGAAGTAGATTTCAGTTTATTTTATTTTAAGAATTCACGGAGTTACAATTACATTCATGTAATTTAAACAATCCGCGGCAGAAGTCCAGAAACACTCCAATGCAGATAGCGATCCTATAAACAAAGAAATAAGAATTGGTAAAGAGGAAACGTAGGAGAATAACAAGTTTACACATTGTAAATGGAGATTAGTTGCATTAGAATTAGATTTAATTATAGTTATAGCGATATTGCAACAAACGATCCGCGTAGGAACAGATATCTTCAAATGAAGCAGCAACCTTCCGGTTACGATACCGAAATCACCGCGACGACTAAGCTGCGAGAAACGTCATCGCACATGGCAAGCGAATTAGAATTTAAGAACGATGCGAACTAGTATCTAAGCATAGACGTTAAGTAGAACGTAAGAATAGGGACTAACCGCCTTACTAACCATCAACAATTAATTCCACGGCCCAACAAACCCAAATATGGCTGTCAACAACGCTGAGGCTAACGGCATCGACAGCGACGTCAGAGTGTACCACGTTGACAGCGATGGAGAAGCTAATATCCATCGACAGTGACGACGATGACGAGGGAGGTCACGAAGACGGCTACGACACAATGTTCCGAATATGGCTAAGCACCCATGTCTGCATCCGCGTATGGTGGTGGTGGTTAGACACCAACAATGGGAATCCTCTGTCCGGAGTGTTACCACGAGAAGAACTCACCTCCGGAGTACGAGAAGACCACGTTCCATTTCTACACCCGACTAAGGTTCTGGGGAGAAACATGCGACATGTACGGAGACTCAGTAGGTCTCGAGGAACAATGCATGCTGGACTCCGAGGAATGTCTGGACAGATTCCTCAACCAGATGATCGACAACGACACAGCCGGAATACTCACTCCCTCAGTAGCCTGAATTCACTCGTCGAAACAACAACGAAGCCAACACGAAGAACTCCACAGCACTGTCGTAATCTGAACCCTACTAACAACAACCGAACACTGCATCTTCAAACAGTGACTCAAGCAGCGTCACCACTCGGGCGACATCGCGTCTCGCGAGTAACCAGAATACCAGTCTGATTGTGCAAGCTACAGGAGCAACATCGAATACTCGAGAAACTATTGAGATGTCCGGAGGCACGAGCGGAAGCACTCAGTCGAGAATAAGCCGACGTGCTTTACGCGCCGAAAATATAGCGCACTGCCTAAGTGGATACACTTGCGCAAAAGTGCGAGGATTCGTCACCAGAGAAATTGACGTTATGTGCGCACTGTGTTTCCGGGAGAAGAATCCTGATACCTTCATCGAAAGCGTGACCCACTTCTTCTACGGACAAACTTACAGACCACTAGTTTGTGACCTGTGCTACCTGGAGCTTCAACCAGATTCGAAACCTGCAGTTCAATGTTCAGATTGCCGTGCCCTACTCCTGAGTATGCTACACGCTATGCATTTGCGTGGAGAACGGGTTGAGGATATGCAATCCCTAAGCTATTGGATCCAATAAGTGCCCCGAACTTATAGACTCACGGTTCAACAAATGCCAATGACAATGCCAGCGGCGGTCATCATTGCCACGACTGTGAAAAGGAGAATCCAAACACCACCAGGGTGATACACGGAATCGTGCTACATGGCGCATACAGATGGAGCATTTACCTATTGGGAGCAGTTTGGGGTCAGTCACCCACCATTTACTACGGAAGAAGGAAACGCAAACACTGAGACCCAACGTTGGAAGAATGGAGTCTATTCCCGACACAGCTCCGGAATACGCCGAGATGCGACCCAGCGTACAACGCAGCCTGAGCATCGACGAACTGCAACAAAGACTCTCCGCCCTCGACACTCAGCGAACGAACATCCCTTAGATGTCCGTTCTGGATAAGGGGGGAGGTGTTACGTCCCACGCAAGTTACGGTCAAATATTTTCCCCCAGACGATAAACCAACCCAACTAACACTCGAACATCCCTTAACCCAATAACTAACAAACCGAGTCCGGAATCTATTCCAATTTTTCTATATCACCTCTTGAATAACTCTACTAACACACTCCAAGTAACAATAGACTAAGTAAGACGCTATTATAATAAGGCTAGAATAATTACGGGACACCCGCAAATAATTACGGGACAACCAAAAATAATACGAGTACAGAACATTCATTAATTGCGAGACTAACTACGTACAACGATACGCTCTCCACGTGTCTCGGGAAAGGATAAGTTACCACGGGAATATCAAGTGTAGTGCGTTCTCACGAGAGAGAAACCGCTGACGGATGTAGATTAACACGTGCAGTATCCGATAACCCGAGCAGTAGATTAGCACCTGCAGTATCCGATAACTCGAGCAGTAGATAAGCACCTGCAGTATCCGATAACTCGAGCAGTAGATAAGCACCTGCAGTCTCGCCGTGAGACTGCTGACGTTGCACCGAGCGCAGCGTGAGAGCGAGCGCCGAGTAGGGTTCCCCCACCGCCGCTCGCGCTCTCCGATTGGTTGTCCCCACCGCACGGACCCAAGTCGCGGAGTGGGGCTGAGGCTCACGAGCCCCAGAGAGCCAGTCGCAGAGTTAGTTCACATCGAGAGTTCAACCAGCCAACACGTATCTTCCAGAGTCAGTTCTCGACTAGTACATCGCGACTTAGTTGATCGAGTCAGTGCATTGTGCCACTTCTATCCAGCCAAGGACTGAAGCCTTGCTAACCAATTCAAACGTAAGTCAAATATCTTTTATATTAGGCCGCGAACTCTCGATGCGACTCCGTGGTATTGCCACGTAAATTTAGGAATCCCCCTTTTTACCTTTAGTTACTGCGAGATCTAGCTTCGACTTTAACGCGATTTATTATAACCACGCGAGCAAATTAACGCGACTCATTGCAATTACGCGAGTGAATTAATGCGACTATTACAATTACGCGAGTGAATTAACGCGACTTATTACAATTACGCGAACGAAATAACGCGACTTATCGTTATAATTGCGCGAGTGGAATGCGCAAGTTGTATAAGAACGATACCGGAAACTTAATTAATAAAGTAACTAAGATGATCCACCTATTTAAATTCAATCGCGAGGCACAGCGATCGCGACACACGAACGAACAAAGGCGCGATCATCATAGAAAACGTCCGCGATTACAGTGGTCAAACCCTCCTATTCCCAATGACAGTTAATATGCAGCCGCGAATATTTAGCTCCTCCGCGTGCGCGCTATTCGGTTAATTAGCGACCCTTGGAG
This sequence comes from Trypoxylon attenuatum, assembly GCA_963989405.1. Taxonomy (NCBI): domain Eukaryota; kingdom Metazoa; phylum Arthropoda; class Insecta; order Hymenoptera; family Crabronidae; genus Trypoxylon; species Trypoxylon attenuatum. Next base: position 8,312,913 of record OZ022492.1, on the reverse strand, counting down.
CTACGATTAGAATTAGATTGGACAGATCCTCTTTTCCCAAATTATTGCCGCGCCTAGTACGTGTTCACCCCGAGTGTGATCCGTCTAGGATAATTTAGCCCATCTTTCTGTGCGCTATCCAAATACTAGCGATGCTTGGGCTACGACCCACTTCGATCCTTCCTATTTCCATATCCGAACTATTTCCATATCGGAATCGGTAATCCCTCTGATCACCTCCGAACCGATAACATCTCGCGCTTCGCCGGATAGCCGTCTCGCCGCGGACGAGATGGAGTTCAATCCCTCCATCGAAATAATTGACTTGTCGAGCGACGGCGAAGAGGAGGTCCCCTCTGGAGCTCCAATGCCCCACGTGGCACGCGACCAACCACCTACGGTGCAACCGGGGTTCGATCCGCCTCCGTATGATGCGTTTTCGGGACTCTATTATATACCATTACCTGGGGCCAACCGCGATCAACCGCCCACTTTAGTTGTCAACGATCCGCGAGTTACAGAGCTCATAAATTCGGCCACTCACCACACGTTAGAGTTCGTCCCTCCGTCTTCGACGGTAGTGATCAGCGAATTATAATCGAGCGGCTTAGACTTAATTCTATACATTTACCTTTTGTACTCACCTTTATATTCACATTTTATACTTACCTTTCATATTGTATTCGTTTATATACTCACCTTATTATGATTGACTTAGTATGTACTTACCTTTTGCACTCACCTTTATATTCACATTTTATACTTACCTTTCATATTGTATTCGTTTATATACTCACCTTATTATGATTGACTTAGTATTATACTTACCTTTTATTACTTACCTTTATATACGCATTTACTCATATATCCACCACCGTATGTTTGTTCAGTAAAATACTTACCTTTGATGTTTGCACTTTCAATATACCCTCGTTACCTATAACTACGGTCGGATTAATCATATTCTTACCTTAGAAGCGAGCGTAGACTCCAAAGATCTCGTAGTACTAAGGAGACCCTCATCACATCCTGTCCTCCGCTCCAGTCAGTCCCTGGGTAAGCGACAGTTCCACAGCATTGAACTCCGACGCCTGAAATAGGTAGGTCGTGCTTTAGTACTTTCCCTCGCCGCGACAGCGCCTCGTCCCAGGGTAGAGTTCAGAGTATTCAACTGACCCGAAAAGAGGCATAATCTGGGGGCTACCGCCGCCGGGGATCAGAGCGATAGATTGGTTAGGGTATCCGTAACCATTGATCGACCATCCTCCGGACCGCGCGAACCAGTAGCATCCCAGCGAAAATACGACCACGCTTGAGGATCAGAGCGATAGATTGGTGACGGTTCGCCGTCCCATTGATCGACCATCCTCAGGACGTAACAAATGTCCATTTACAATGTGTACACTTATTATTCTCCTTCGTTTCCTCTTCAGTAATACTTATTCTTTTGCTTTTAGGATGTAGTTTAAATTACATGAATGTAATTGTAACTCCGTGAATTCTTAAAATAAAATAAACTGAAATCTACTTCTACATGAAATCTTCGTCACAAAGTTCTAAGTTAGCTTTTGGCGTTCTATGGTTACTTCTTTGTTCGTGAGTTGCTTCTGTTATTTCGTAACCCGTATCAGTCTCTACTGCACGTAATTCTAGGTTCTCGCTTGAGTTTAATTCGAAATGTATCGGGTCTCGCGTATTGCTTTCCATAATTTTTCGCAATTTCTTCTCTTAAATAGGTTTAGGTTCTTTCTCTAACGCGGGACAGGATACACCTGTCTTCTTTTTTCTTAGTTTTATTTTTTTGCGGCTCTATGGAATTTTGGCATGTGAAATGATAAAGGTAAATTTGGTTGATGTATGACTGCGCAGCTCGCGCCTTCACCAGCTCGGGAAGAGGTAGTGCATCTGCTGGTCTCTTGGAGAATATGTTGGAAATAAAGGAAGAGCTTTTTATGAGTTCTGACAGGATATTTCGGGTTTAGGACTATACTACCTTTCTTACTATTCATCTTCTTGTATTAATTTCTCCTTGGATTGCTTGATACAGCTTCCGTGGCTGTATTTGGAATCGTCAATTTTTCACGATATCTTCCTCCTTCTCGTCACTCTCATCGGATTCCGTCTCGGAACCCGGCGGAATGGCTGTAGATGGGTCCCCTTCGAAACACTCATATGCAGTGCTTGGGTGAGGGATCTGGTCTTCGTGTTCTTCCGTGACTATGTCCGTATGCATTTCCGCAGGTGGGAACTGATCGGAATGGCCAGTGTCTTGGTGCAATGCGTTGTCGATGTGGGGTTAAGATCTCCGAGTCGGAGTCTAGGAACGGTTCGGCTTCCGGCAAAATTAATAATTACTAGTGCTTGAGAAGTGATTGGTGTCGGGGAGATCCCCTGTTTAGCGAGATTTGCTCTTCGTTGATTACGCGCGTTCGGGTCCACCACTCCTTCCTTGATCAGGTTGACTTCTGCGCCCGAATTGATCATGAGGCGTGCACTCCCCATGAGATGTGGCGAAGAAAGGAGGATGGTGGGAACCGTATCGCGGTTTTCTAAGCGAACGGTCGCTACCCGGTAGTCCTCGGACCCGGTCGACCGTTGCTTGTTCGCGTCGTGTGACGCAGGTTCTGCGTTCGTCGGAAGTGCCTGTATCCTTCCGGTATGCTGGAGGCCTGTTGTATAGCTGATGATATGGGATCCTTCAGTCTTCGGGTGAAGGTGTCCGCTGTGTTGGCGATCTTTCCACGTGGCCTCTTGTGGTGGAGTCGCTTCGTAGTTTGGGCTTGGGGTGGAAGTATTTCTCTTGCTTCCTTATTGGAACTTATGCTCGTTTCTTCATCTAGTTAACACGGCGTTGTGTATTTCTAGGCGAACAGCCGTTGGCCGGTAGCCCTCGGGCCCGGTTGGCTGCTGCTAGTCTTACTCTGCACATTATTTTATAAGATCCACCGTCACTTCCATTGCAATATTAGTGCGGTGGGCCGGACCAGCGTGCGTCCACGCGGGGTCGGTATTCATTACGCTCTCTGGCGCGGTCGGGAATTGCTCAACCGATTATTACACGTGTTACGTTTATTATAATGAGATCGGGAATTGATCATCCGATTTTGGCGTGCGCTTTATTTGGTGCGGTGCGTTCGGGATTTGCTCGACCGATTTCCGCATGGCGAATGTGCGTTAGCTTCGTTGCTACGCGAGCGGTGTTCCTCCGCTTAATTATTATGAAAGGGGGTTTGGTACACCCCTTGTCGATACGCGGGCGGTGTTTCTCCGCTTAATTAATATGAAAGGGGGTTTGGTACACCCCTTGTCGATACGCGGGCGGTGTTTCTCCGCTTAATTAATATGAAAGGGGGTTTGGTACACCCCTTGTTGAATTCTCTCTTTTCTTCTTCTTCCCATTGGTAGTCGATCGGGTTTTTGACATAACCTCCTACGCCAGGCACCTGTCTCTTGGCTCGTTCGTTTCCCGCTGCGACAGCTTACTATCCCACCGCTGCCACCAGAAAATTATGACCCTGTTACGTCCCGAGGATGGTCGATCAGAGGGACGGCGAGCCGTCACCAATCTATCGCTCTGATCCCCAAGCGTGGTCGTTTTTTCGGAAGATTGACCCGTTAAACTCTGGGATGGCCGATCAAGGACTCAGGTTGCCTTACGTCCATCTATCGTTCTGATCCCAGAGCGGTCGCTCTTCGCTGGGATACTATTGGTTCGCGCGGTCCGGAGGATGGTCGATCAATGGTTAGGGGTACCCTAACCAATCTATCGCTCTGATCCCCGGCGGCGGTAGCCCCCAGATTATGCCTCTTTTCGGGTCAGTTGAATACTCGGAACTCTACCCTGGGACGAGGCGCTGTCGCGGCGAGGAAAAGACTAAAGCACGACCTACCTATTTCAGGCGTCGGAGTTCAACGCTATGGAACTGTCGCTTACCTAGGGACTGACTGGAGCGGAGGACAGGATGTGATGAGGGTCTCCTTAGTACTACGAGATCTTTGGTTTATGAATCCTGTTCGGATATGGAAATAGGAAGGATCGAAGTGAGTCGTAGCCCAAGCATCGCTAGTATTTGGATAGCGCGCAGAAAAATGGGCTAAATTATCCTAGACGGATCACACTCGGGGTGAACACGTACTAGGCGCGGCAATAATTTGGAAAGAGAGGATCTGTCTAATCTAATTCCAATCGTGGCTCCAAGCGTCGCTAATTAACCGAGTAGCGCGCACGCGGAGGAGCTAAATATTCGCGGCTGCATATTAACTGTCATTGGGAATAGGAGGATTTGACCACTGTAATCGCGGACGTTTTCTATGATGATCGCGCCTTTGTTCGTTCGTGTGTCGCGATCGCTGTGCCTCGCGATTGAATTTAAATAGGTGGATCATCTTAGTTACTTTATTAATTAAGTTTCCGGTATCGTTCTTATACAACTTGCGCATTCCACTCGCGTAATTATAACGATAAGTCGCGTTATTTCGTTTGCGTAATTGTAATAAGTCGCGTTAATTCACTCGCGTAATTGTAATAGTCGCATTAATTCACTCCCGTAATTGCAATGAGTCGCGTTAATTTGCTCGCGTGGTTATAATAAATCGCGTTAAAGTCGAAGCTAGATCTCGCAGTAACTAAGGGTAAAAAGGGGGATTCCTAAATTTACGTGGCAATACCACGGAGTCGCATCGAGAGTTCGCGGCCTAATATAAAAGATATTTGACTTACGTTTGGATTGGTTAGCAAGGCTTCAGTCCTTGGCTGGATAGAAGTGGCACAATGCACTGACTCGATCAACTAAGTCGCGATGTACTAGTCGAGAACTGACTCGGGAAGATACGTGTTGGCTGGTTGAACTCTCGATGTGAACTGACTTTGCGACTGGCTCTCTGGGGCTCGTGAGCCTCAGCCCCACTCCGCGACTTGGGTCCGTGCGGTGGGGACAACCAATCGGAGAGCGCGAGCGGCGGTGGGGGATCCCTACTCGGCGCTCGTTCTCACGCTGCGCTCGTTGCAACGTCAGCAGTCTCACGGCGAGACTGCAGGTGCTTATCTACTGCTCGAGTTATCGGATACTGCAGGTGTTAATCTATGTCCGTCGGCGGTTTGTCTCGTGAGAACAGTCTGTAACTGATTTGCGCTTAATCTATATCCGTCAGCGGTTTGTCTCGTGAGAACAGTCTGTAACTGATTTGCGCTTAATCTATATCCGTCAGCGGTTTGTCTCGTGAGAACAAACTGGACTTGGTACTCCCGTGGTAACTTATATTCTTTTGACACACGTGGGCCGCGTGTCGCTATACACTGGGAGTCTCGCAATTAATATAGCGCTTATTCTATAATTACTCTAATCCTACTATGCTAACGTCTTTCCTACTCTATCGATATTGTTACTTGTTGGAGTTAAGGGTTGGTCTTGATTCGAAAGATGGCTTAAAAAAATTAAATAAATTGAAATAAATTCTAAACTGGATCGCAGGTGTTAGTTTAAGCCAAGAAGTATTCAAGGCAGGTCAGAGCAGATCAGAGCAGGTCAAGTTTTGATTCTGTTGTCTCGAAAAGAATTTTCGAGGTGTCCCGACTTGAAAGATGTCTCGAAAAAAAAATAAAATAAATTGAAATAAATTCGGGACTGGATTGGATCTGTTAGTTTAAGTCTCGAAGTACCTCAAGGCAGGTCAGAGCAGGTCAGAACAGGTCAGGTTTTGATTTTACTACCTCGAGAAGAATTTTCGAGGTCGGATCGGATTGGTTATAAGCCTCGGAAAAATAGAGGGAAGCTCGGAAAAATCAAAGACCAAGTCAGGTGTGCTTGGTGCAGGTCAGGGAAGGTTACAACAGGTTAGGTTTGGTCAAGTCAGGTTAGGTGGTTTTTGGGCAGGTACTTAAAAATATCTCCTCCGATGGTGTCCCACCTTGTCGTTGGTGGAGGAGCTTGCGTGGGGTAACGATCCTGTGGGCTATGCCGGCGGGGACCTTGGTCCCCGGCAGGTACTACCATGCCGGAAAGGTCACGGGGGAGCCCCCAGACTAAGAGGACACCCAGGGGTTGGCGGCCTTGGCTCCAATCGCCCGGTCGCACGGGGCCGTTAGAGTCGGTCCGACTCCCGTGCATAGGATACGAGGTCGCGTGCATGCAAGGGGTTGGCGAGATTCGGGGGAGGAGCGATGCCCCACAAGGGATAGCCCCGCTGCCGGGTCGCCTTCGTGCTCGCTGCACTCCGGGTGCTGCAGGCGGTGCCGCGGGGGCAACCTGCAGTACCGTGGTCGTCGGGGGGTTTGCACCCCTCCGTTAATTGGATGGTCACGTGCGGGTCGAGGGTTGGCGAGATTCGGCGGGGGAGCGAAGCCCCGCAAGGGATAGCTCCACCGCCGGGTCGTCATCGTGCTCGCCGCACTCTGGGTGTTGCAGGGGAGGCTGCATGCGCCTCTGCACCCCACGGTCGTCGGGCGGTTTTGTCCGCCTGTTCGGATGTGTGCCGGTAGGGGGTTGGCAAACCAGGGGGGGAGTGGGTCCCTCGGATCGCTCTGCCGCTGGCGCGCCTCCGTGCCCGCCTGCACTCCGTGCGTTGCGGGTGCGGGCGAGTCTATGCGTGTGGTATGTGTGAGTGTCTGTGTGTGAGTGTCTCTGCGAGAGTATGCGCACCCGCACGCCGAGGGTCGTCGGGCAGTTCTGTCTGCCCGTCCAGTATGGATGAGAACCCAAGGGGCCAACCGCAGTAATGCGGTGGGCACGGGAAATGGCGCACCCGGGTTCCCTGAGCCGGCGATCGGGTAATGCCACCGATCGCCTATATACCGGGATCTCTCTGGCGACTTCAACAACCGAAGCAAAGGCATAGTGGAGGTAAGTTGTCGTCCAGAGGGTCCCGGGGGCCTTGGCTTAATCGCCCGGGCTGCGAGGAAGGAAAACCTCTGAAAAAACCCCCTAATCTAAGGTGAGGAGACGTGCCGAGAGATGAGTGGCTGATGGGTAATTCAGTCATTAGCGCCCACCCCTGAGGCACCTGCCGCACCTCTGGTGGTATGTAGGCCGAACCCGGGTAAGGCGGCTCTACCCGGGCCGTATGGTTCCGACCTTTCTTTGTGGGCCCTGATCAAAAGGGGCCCGGTTATGATTATGGTTGCGCCACCCAGGCATAAAATGGAAAATTCGGACGTGAAGGGGAGTGGAGGCGGAGGAGCGGGGCGTAGGCTTGAGGTAGCTCGGGCGGAGGTCCAGCCGGGCGGGCGGTCGCGTTCGAGGTCGCGTTCGCGCAGCCCAGTTGGAGTAGGGGGAGGAGTGGGCGAATTTGGATGCAATCGCTCAACGGCTAAGGAGGGAGCGGGCGCAAGTGCGCCGAGCGCAGGGGAGGAGGTTGGCGGCCGCAACCTAGAGGGTGGAGAGGTCGACCTAACCGGCGGGGGCTCCGATGGGCGGGCGTCGGGGACTGATTGCGACAGCGACAGCTCCGTGAAGACCATCGTTCGGAAGACCGGCGTTGTGAAGAAGCGTGGTCGCCCCGTGACGACTGGGTTGGGAGTTGGGATGGTTGAGAGGAAAGCTGCAGCGGCCGAGGAGCGGAAGCGCGCTGAGGCGGAGCGCCTGATCGCAGGGATTAGCGATCCGACTGTCCCGCCGAAGCCCTTCCGCTCCACCAGAAAGGACTTCCCCACGGTGGAGTCGGTGGAGGAGGAGATTGCAGGTATGCCCATCACGGGTGTTATGGCGCGTGCCCTGGAGAGCCTGGACGTTGTATCTAAGGCCGCCAGGTGCGCCCATGGCATGAAGGGCAGTGCAGCCAGCTCGGTCCAGGAGGCGGTGGTGCAACTCCGGGCCTTCTGTAAGGCAATGGGAGTGGCAGCACTGGCATCCGGGTCCGGAACTGGTCCCTTAAGCTCGGAGGTAGTACTCGCGGCTGATGAGCAACAGAGTCGCCTTTCAGCGGATCTTGGGACTCTCCAGGCGGAGAATAGTCGTCTGAGATTGAGGCTGGAGGCGTTGGAGAGGGGCGAGAGTGGTTTGGGAAGGGTTTTCCGCTTTTCCTCCTCCGCGTCGCCGCCCAGGTCGCCGCCAGCAAAACGACCAAAGGACGGAACCCTAGAAAGGGGCGATGTCGGGGGAGGAGGATGGACCCCGCATTGCCCGCGAGGGAGAACCCGCCATATTCCTGGACAGTATGCGGAGCCGCAGGGAGAGGATTCCGGGCCTCGCATCCCTCTCCTGAGGGCTGCGACGTCGTGGCTCGGCGGGGCCCCCGAGGTGGAAATGGGTGCGGCGGGAGTGAGTGCCGGGCCGAGTTCCTCGTCCTCGCTCTCTCTGATGGCGAGGGTGGAGATCGCTGAGATCGTGGCCGCGACGCTAAAGGCTGCGGGTGTAGGAAATGCACCTGCGCGCGCCGCTCCGACGACGGCGAAAGGCACGAGGGAGCGACCGCCCGCGCCGCCGCAACAATCGGGGAGCAAACAGGCCAGCGCCGCGGGGGGAGCCGCACCATCGGGGAAAGAGGCAGTCCAGCAGCTGCGGGACGCCGGGGATTCTTCTTCTAAGAAAAAGAAGAGGAAGAAGAAGAAGAGGAAGAAGGTGGCGCCTATGGATGGAGCCGCGAGTGCCGCGGTCACTTCGGGTGTAATCCCCTCAGGGGCACCTGCCTGTACTCCCGCCGCTGGGGCCAAGGGCACGGAGGAATGGACCCGGGTAACCTACCGGGGCGGCAGGAGGGTGGTGCAGAGGATAGGGGCCGCCAGTAAGCGGATTCCACCTCCAGCACCCCCTAGCCTGACCGGCGGGCAGCCGGCAGCTGCGCGGGCCCCACCGATGGCCAGCGAGAAGAAGAAGAAGAGGAGAAAGAGGCGATCCCCGAAGACCGCCGCAGTCACAGTCACATCTTCCGCAGGGGCATATCATGACGTGCTGCGGCGGATCCTACCCGGGATCCCCCTAGAGACTCTCGGAATCTCTGGACTGAAGCCCCGACGGGCGATCACCGGGGCAGTGCTCTATGAGATTCCCGGAGGCGAGGAAGCACCGGCGAAGGCGGCCGCACTGGCGAGCAAAATGAAGGAAGCTGTTGCCTCCGAGCTGGCGGCAGCGGCTCCTGGCTCTATGGAGGCGAAGCTCCTGGAAGGAGTCAGGGTGGCCTGTCCAACAAAGGTGGCCGAGCTCCGGGTCCGTGATCTCGACGACGGGATCACGGAGTCGGAGGTTGTGGCGATGGTGACACGGGTCGGCGGGTGCTCTCCGGGTGACGTCCAGACGGGCACCATCAGGCGGGCGCCTGGCGGGCTGGGCACCATTTGGGTCAGGTGCCCGCTGCAGGCGGCAGAGAGGGTCGCCAGAGAGGGTAAGGTAAGGGTGGGCTGGGTGGTCGCCCGTGTCGAGTTGTTGGCGGGCAGGCCCCTCCAGTGCTATAAGTGCATGGAGAAGGGCCATGTCCGCCAGCAGTGCCCCAGCGGAGTTGACCGCAGCAACTGCTGCTACCGGTGCGGCGAGGACGGGCACCTGGCGCGGGACTGTACGAGCGGTCAGCCCTGTTGTCCGGTCTGCAAACAGGCGGGGCGGCCATATGATCATCGTGCGGGGGGCGCGAGCTGCAGCGCCTCCCGCAAGGGTCGGCCCGATAGCAAGGTGCCACGCTTGGCGGCGGCCGGAGATGGTGTGAAGTCTCCGGCGGCTGCTGCTGTCAACACAACACAGCCCCCGCTACTACCGCCCATCGAGGAGATGCGGGTGGAGGGGGACTCGGTCAAGAGATTGAGGGACGGAGCGCCGGTGGATAGGTCTGGCTCTCCGCGCCCCACCAGTAAGAGGATCGCCTTGGAGGGGGCTAGCACATCGTGGGACCGATAATGCGCACACGAATTTTGCAGGCCAACTTGAACCACGCTCGGCGTGCGCGGGATCTTGCGATCCACAGCGCTGTGGAGCGTGGTTCGGGGCTGTTGATTGCTGCCGAGCCGTACCGGCCGCCTGCCGATCACACTTCGTGGGTAGTTAGCCGGTGCGGCACCGCAGCGATATATCGGTGTTCCGCGGGGGGGTCGCCCCCTCTGAGGATATTGGAGAGAGGTGAGGGGTACGCAGCGGCTCAGTGGGGGAAGATCGTCGTGGTCGCGGTGTACCTGTCGCCGAACTTGAACCCTGCCTCGGTTGACCAGATCCTGGTTGACCTTGGGGACTGCATCCGCAGATATCAGCCCCAGCCGATCATAGTTGCGGGGGACTTCAATGCCAAATCGGCGTTATGGAGTTCCCCCCGCACCGATCGGCGGGGCAGGGCTGTAGAGGACTGGGCGGCGGGGCTGGATCTCCGAATAATGAATAGGGGATCGGTGAGTACATGTGTGCGGCCGAACGGTGAGTCGATCGTCGACCTCACCTGGGCTTCTCCCTCGGCCGTGCGCATGGTCTCGGACTGGAGGGTGGCGGCGGAGATGGAGACCCTCAGCGATCATCGCTACATAGAGTTCTCGGTCTCCTCTGCTGCCGGTTGCCTGAGGGCTCCGCCTCGCGGCCGTGTGGGAGGCGCGCGACCGCGGCGATGGGTGGTGAACAGGCTCGACGAGGATCTCCTGATGGCCTCACTTGTCAGTGCAAAGTGGGCCCGGGGCGAAAATCTGGAGGAGGGTCTCGACGATCAGGTGGCCTGGTTCCGGGGCGCGCTAGTCGACGCGTGCGACATGGCTATGCCTCGGGCCGGACAGCGCGCGCCTCGCAGGTCAGCCTACTGGTGGACGGAAGAGATTGCTGAATTGCGGCGTCTCTCCATCCAAGCCGGACGGCGGCTGAAGCGCGCAAAACGGCGTCAGCCTATGCCGCCGGAGGCGGTAATAGGCCGCTTGGTGGGAGAGTACCGAGAGGCACGGCGCTCTCTCGCCGGGGCCATCGGGAGATCCAAGGCCAGGGCGTGGGGGGAACTCGTCTCCTCTCTGGACGGGGATCCGTGGGGCAGGCCATATCGCATGGTGATGGGCAAGCTCCGCCCGTGGGCCCCGCCAGTCTCGGAGACAGTCGAGCCACAGTTCCTCGGTCGTATAGTGGATAATCTGTTTCCGGACGCGGAGCCTCTGCCCGCGCTCAACTTAGAGGTGGAGTGGACCGAGGAGCTGGAGGTTACGGCCGAGGAGATGAGGAGTGCCGTCCGGAAGATGTGTGCCAAAAAGGCGCCTGGTCCGGATGGCGTCCCCGGCAGGGTACTCGCCCTGGCCCTGCGGGAGATTGCAGAGCCGCTGCGTGCTGTCCTGACGCGATGCCTGAGAGAGGGGCGCTTCCCCGCTCCCTGGAAGGAGGCCAAGTTGGTCCTCCTTCCGAAGGAGGGTAAGCCCGCGGATGATCCCGCAGCGTACCGCCCGATCTGCCTGTTGGACGAGGCGGCGAAATTGCTGGAAAGGATTGTTGCCGAGCGCCTCGTTCGACACCTGTCGCGGGGTGGTCCGGGCCTCCACGGGAACCAGTTTGGCTTTCGTGCCGGCCGCTCCACGGTGGATGCGATCCTGCGGGTCAAGTCCGCCGTGGACGGGGCTGTGGAGAGGGGCGGGGTGTTGGTGGCGGTCTCGCTGGACATACGGAACGCCTTCAACACTCTGCCCTGGTGTCGGGTGCGGGGGGCGCTGGAATACTTTCAGTTCCCTCCGTATCTGATACGGGTCGTGGCGGACTACCTCTGCGACAGGAAACTCCTCTACGTGGATAGTGACGGGGTGGTACGCGTCAGGGTGGTCCTCTGCGGGGTTCCACAGGGCTCGGTCTTGGGCCCACTTCTGTGGATCCTTGCATTTGATTGCATCCTGCGGGCTCCCCTCCCGGCTGGCTGCACCACTGTCTGCTACGCGGACGACACCATGGTGCTAGCCGAGGGAGAGAATTATGGGGAGGCGCTCGCTCTCGCCGAGCTGGCGGTGGCCTGCGTCGTGCGTTCAATAGAGAGCATGGGCCTGGAGGTGGCCCCCCAGAAGTCTGAAGCGATCATCTTCTGTGATCGCCGGACGCACGGGGAGCCGCCTCCGGGTGCCCACGTGGGCGTGAACGGCGTTCCGATCCGGGTGGGGCGGAGTATGAAGTACCTTGGACTCCACCTGGACGGCGCCTGGGGTTTCGAGCGGCACTTTGCCCTCCTGGCGCCGAGATTGTCGAAGGCGGCTGCAGCGCTTGGCCGGCTGCTGCCCAATCTTGGAGCGCCGGGGGGGGGTGGGTGCGCCGACTGTACGCGAGCGTCGTGCGGTCCGTGGCACTGTACGGTGCCCCGGTGTGGGTAGACGCCTTGTCGCGGTCGCCTGCTCTGCAACGTGCGATCCACGTGCCAGAGCGTGCGATTGCGATTAGGGTTTGTCGAGCCTACCGCACGACGGCTCGGGACGCCGCACTCGTCCTGGCGGGCACTCCCCCCATGGAGCTCTTCGCCCGACTGTATGCTGAGCTGTACTGGGAGAAGCGGGAGCTCCAAGAGCGGGGAGTTGTTGTCACGCCAAGGATCGTGCGGTACCTCAGGCGTCGGCGCTGGGAGTCCATGCTCGGCTGGTGGGGCGAGCACCTTCACCGGCCTGACATCACGGGGCAATGGACTGTTGGGGCCATCCGACCCTGTCTACCACAATGGGTGGAGAGGGTCCGGAGCTGCGGAACGACGTTCCGGATGACACAGGTGCTTTCTGGACACGGATGTTTCGGAAAGTACCTGTGGAAAATTGGGAAGGAGCGCACGACGCGGTGCCACCATTGTGATTACCTGGTCGACAGCGCGCAGCACACCCTCGAGGTGTGCGATGCTTGGGAGGAGCCAAGGCGCGACCTAGCAGTCGCCCTTGGCACGGCCGAGGTCTCGGTCTCCAGCGTTGTGAGGGCGGCAGCGGAGAGCCGAGACAAGTGGAGGGCATTTTCCTCCTTCTGCGAGAAGGTTATGTCGCAGAAGGAGGAGGCGGAACGGATCCGTTGGCGCGAGGGCCGGGCGGGTCCGGGTCTGCCAGAAGACAGAGGGGGTGTGGGCCCGGCTCCGCGGCCGCCTCGGCGGCGGCGGAGGGGGCCAACCCCTGACCCCATATGACAGTAGGGGAGGAGTGACGCAAGGTAAGCCCACAGGCTGCCTTGCGTCCTCCTCCCTCGTGCCACAATCACCCGGGCTGTGCCGATCGGAGTGTGACCTCCGGTCGGCAATTAACCATTCATAGGCCTCCCACGCACCTCCCCTCGGGAGTTGGTGGCCGCTTTGAAAGTAGCAGGGAATGTAAGTGGGGTGGAAAGTGGTATCCCACCCCGCTTCGCAAGGAAAGATGACGCAGGATATGAGCCGGAAAGCACCACTCGGTAGAGTGATTGCCGTTACCCGGGTGGGGCTAATACGGCGGAGGACGGATACCCGCGGGAGTTTTAGTGGGTATGCCGCGCTGGTTGCACCGGCGCGGAGAGTCCCACATACCCCTCTTGCCCCGGGGACTGGGCCCCGGAATCAGGCGAGAGGGGATGCGTAATGCATTTCTCCCGTGTCAAAAAAAAAAAAAAAAAAAAAAAAAAAAAAGGTACTTAAAAATATGCCTCGACCTTTGTGAAAAAGTTGACTGTAACTGTGAAAAAATTTACTGTGACTTGCGTGGGACGTTACAGTAATTGTAGTAAGTCGCGTTATTATAACCATCTTAAACTAGAGCTCGCAGTAACTAAAGGTAAAAAGGGGGATTTCTAAATTTACGTGGCAATACCACGGAGTCGCATCGAGAGTTCGCGGCCTAATATAAAATATATTTGACTTACGTTGGAATTGGTTAGCAAGGCTTCAGTCCTTGGCTGGATAGAGGTTTCCCAATGCACTGACTCGATCAACTAAGTCGCGATGTACTAGTCGAGAACTGACTCTGGAAGATACGTGTTGGCTGGTTGAACTCTCGATGTGAACTGACTCTGCGGCTGGCTCTCTGGAGCTCGTGAGCTCGGTCCCCATTTCGCGACGCGGCTCCGCGTGGAAGGGACAACCAATCGGAGAGCGCGAGCGGCGGTGGGGGATCCCTACTCGGAGCTCGTTCTCACGCTGCGCTCGGTGCAACGTCAGCAATCTCACGGCGAGACTGCAGGTGCTTATCTACTGCTCGAGTTATCGGATACTGCAGGTGCTTATCCACTGCTCGGGTTATCGGATACTGCAGGTGCTAATCTACTGCTCGGGTTATCGGATACTGCAGGTGCTAATCTACTGCTCGGGTTATCGGAGACTGCACGTGTTAATCTACATCTGTCAGCGGTTTCTCTCTCGTGAGAACGCACTACACTTGATATTCCCGTGGTAACTTATACTTTCTCGAGACACGTGGGTCGCGTATCGTTGTACGCAGTCAGTCTCGCAATTAATGAATATTCTGTACTCGTATTATTTTCGGTTGTCCCGTAATTGTTCTAACCTTATTATAATAGCGTCTTACTTAGTGTATTATTACTTGGGGTGTGTTAGTAGAGTTATTCAAGAGGTGATTTAGAAAAGTTGGAATAGATTCTGGACTCGGTTCGTTAATTGTTGGGTTATGTTATGTTCGAGTGTTAATTGGGTTGGTTTATCGTCTGGGGGAAAAAATTTGACCGTAACTTGCGTGGGACGTAACACCTCCCCCCTTATCCAGAACGGACATCTAAGGGATGTTCGTTCGCTGAGTGTCGAGGGCGGTGAGTCTGTTGTAGCTCGTCGATGCTCATGCTTCGTTGCACGCGTGGTTGCATCTCGGCGTATTCCGGATTTGCGTCGAGAGTAGGTTCCGTTTTTCCAACGTTGGGTCTCGGTGTTTGCGTTTCCTTCTTCCGTAGTAAATGGTGGGTGACTGACCCCCAAACTGCTCCCAATAGGTAAATGCTACATCCGTATGCGCCATGTAGCACGATTCCGTGTATCACCCTGGTGGTGTTTGGATTCTCCTTTTGACAGTCCTGGCAATGATGACTGCCGCTGGCGTTGTCATTGGCATTTGTTGAACCGTGAGTCTATAAGTTCGGGGCACTTATTCGATCCAATATCTTACGGATTGCATATCCTCAACCCGGCCTCCACGCAAATGCATAGCGTGTAGCATACTCAGAGTAGGGCACGGCAATCTAAACATTGAACTGCAGGTTTCGTATCTGGTTGAAGCTCCAGGTAGCACAGGTCACAACCTAGTGGTCTGTAAGTTTGTCCGTAGAAGAAGTGGGTCACGCTTTCGATGAACGTACCAGGATTCTTCTCCCGGAAACACAGTGCGCACATAACGTCGATTTCTCTGGTGACGAATCCTCGCACTTTTGCACAAGTGTATCCACTTAGGCAGTTTGCTATATTTTCGGCGCGTAAAGCACGTCGGCTTATTCTCGACTGAGTGCTTCCGCTCGTGCCTCCGGACATCTTAATAGTTTCTCGAGTATTCGATGTTGCTCCTGTAGCTTGCACAATCAGACTGGTATTCTGGTTACTCGCGAGACGCGATGTCGCGCGAGTGGTGACGCTGCTTGAGTCACTGTTTGAAGATGCAGTGTTCGGTTGTTGTTAGTAGGGTTCAGATTACGATAGTGCTGTGGAGTTCTTCGTATCGGCTTCGTTGTTGTTTCGACGAGTGTATTCAGGCTACTGAGGGAGTGAGTAATCCCGCTGTGTCGTTGTCGATCATCTGGTGTTACGTCCCGAGGATGGTCGATCAGAGGGACGGCGAGCCGTCACCAATGTATCGCTCTGATCCCCAAGCGTGGTCGTTTTTTCGGAAGATTGACCCGTTAAACTCTGGGATCGCCGATCAAGGACTCAGGTTGCCCTACGTCCATCTATCGTTCTGATCCCAGAGCGGTCGCTCTTCGCTGGGATACTATTGGTTCGCGCGGTCCGAAAAATGGTCGATCAATGGTTACGAATGCCCTAACCAATCTATCGCTCTGATCCCCCGGCGGCGGTAGCCTCCCAGATAATGCCTCTTTTCGGGTCAGTTGAATACTCTGAACTCTACCCTGGGACGAGGCGCTGTCGCGGCGAGGGAAAGTACTAAAGCACGACCTACCTATTTCAGGCGTCGGAGATCAATGCTGTGGAACTGTCGCTTACCCAGGGACTGACTGGAGCGGAGGACAGGATGTGATGAGGGTCTCCTTAGTACTACGAGATCTTTGGAGTCTACGCTCGCTTCTAAGGTAAGAATATGACTAATCCGACCGTAGTTATAGGCAACGAGGGTATATTGAAAGTGCAAACATCAAAGGTAAGTATTTTACTGAACAAACATACGGTGGTAGATATATGAGTAAATGCGTATATTGTTACGTCCCACGCAAGTTACAGTCAAATTTTTTCCCCCAGACGATAAACCAACCCAGTTAACACTCGAACATTCCTTAACCCAATAACTAACAAACCGAGTCCAGAATCTATTCCAATTTTTCTAAATCACCTCTTGAATAACTCTACTAACACACCCCAAGTAACAATAGACTAAGTAAGACGCTCTTATAATAAGGTTAGAATAATTACGGGACGCCCGCAAATAATTACGGGACAACCGAAAATAATACGAGTACAGAATATTCATTAATTGCGAGACTAACTGCGTACAACGATGCGCGACCCACGTGTCTCGAGAAAGGATAAGTTACCACGGGAATATCAAGTGTAGTGCGGTGTCACGAGACAAACCGCTGACGGATATAGATTAAGCGCAAATCAGTTACAGACTGTTCTCAGAAGCGAAAACCGCCGACGGACATAGATTAACACGTGCAGTATCCGATAACTCGAGCAGTAGATTAGCACCTGCAGTATCCGATAACTCGAGCAGTAGATAAGCACCTGCAGTCTCGCCGTGAGACTGCTGACGTTGCAACGAGCGCAGCGTGAGAACGAGCGCCGAGTAGGGATCCCCCACCGCCGCTCGCGCTCTCCGATTGGTTGTCCCCACCGCACGGACCCAAGTCGCGGAGTGGGGCTGAGGCTCACGAGCCCCAGAGAGCCAGTCGCAAAGTCAGTTCACATCGAGAGTTCAACCAGCCAACACGTATCTTCCCGAGTCAGTTCTCGACTAGTACATCGCGACTTAGTTGATCGAGTCAGTGCATTGTGCCACTTCTATCCAGCCAAGGACTGAAGCCTTGCTAACCAATCCAAACGTAAGTCAAATATCTTTTATATTAGGCCGCGAACTCTCGATGCGACTCCGTGGTATTGCCACGTAAATTTAGGAATCCCCCTTTTTACCCTTAGTTACTGCGAGATCTAGCTTCGACTTTAACGCGATTTATTATAACCACGCGAGCAAATTAACGCGACTCATTGCAATTACGGGAGTGAATTAATGCGACTATTACAATTACGCGAGTGAATTAACGCGACTTATTACAATTACGCGAACGAAATAACGCGACTTATCGTTATAATTACGCGAGTGGAATGCGCAAGTTGTATAAGAACGATACCGGAAACTTAATTAATAAAGTAACTAAGATGATCCACCTATTTAAATTCAATCGCGAGGCACAGCGATCGCGACACACGAACGAACAAAGGCGCGATCATCATAGAAAACGTCCGCGATTACAGTGGTCAAAACCTCCTATTCCCAATGACAGTTAATATGCAGCCGCGAATATTTAGCTCCTCCGCGTGCGCGCTACTCGGTTAATTAGCGACGCTTGGAGCTACGATTAGAATTAGATTGGACAGATCCTCTTTTTCCAAATTATTGCCGCGCCTAGTACGTGTTCACCCCGAGCGTGATCCGTCTAGGATAATTTAGCCCATTTTTCTGCGCGCTATCCAAATACTAGCGATGCTTGGGCTACGACTCACTTCAATCCTTCCTATTTCCATATCCGAACAGGATTCATAAACCAAAGACCACCATAATCATGGCACCCCGCGACTCTGGAAACAGCGACGACGGAAATAATGCACGGCGCAGAAGCCGACGATCCGGCCGCAGTGTGCGAGCTTTCTGGGCCCGAGCAGAGGAGAGACAGCGACTCCAGCGGGAACGACTAGCACAGCGCCAATTCCACCAGCGTGTTAGAGAATATTTGGACGATTTGTCGCGGGATTTCCACCATCGCATGGTCAACGCGTACCATGAGGCATACGCTGACCACGACGATCGAAGGACTCCGTACGAGCGTCGCCGCCCGCACCGGACGAATAATCCCCAGGTGTCCGCGAGTCAGGATCGCGAAATCAGTCTCGCCCCGCGCCCCGATCGTGAAATCGATTATACGCCGCGCGCCAATCACGAGGTCAATTCCGAGGTCAACTATGCACCGCGAGCTGACATCGAGTTGTCAGAGCACGCGTTTTCGCCAAGTGCTTCCCCGGCCTCCCCGGCGAGCGTTGACCATCCGTCAATCGCCACAGAGGACGACCCTCTTCCGGAGGAGCCATCTTGTTGTGTGCGTGACTGGGATAGCCTCGGCGTTCCCGATTGTAGTCGTGCACGTTAGAAGGTAGGGGATCGTGTGTCACTTAAGGATAGGAATCCACTCCAGGAAACGTTATCACTTCGTTGTTTTATTGAAGAATGCCTGGTGGTCTACAACGATGGTTACAAGGTGCTCCGCGATACTGAGATCGGCGGTCAAACAGGCGGCCAGCGGCGTTACGGTATCTACTACTCGCGTTTTCAGGAATCTCCGCGTTGCTTCGCCGCGGGCCGTCTTTTATACAATATTTCTGCTTAGTCTACGTTTTTGGTCGCTGGGGCCTTATTCTCGAAGCTTCTATTGTCGAATTGTTGACGGTGCATTTCGGGGCGCTCAAGGTTATGCCCATATTTGGTAATGTTCGCGATCGCGCGGCCTATGACTCATCCCTATCGGGTTACTTATTGCGCGGTTAATTCGCGGGGGAGCTACGTGGCTTTTGGGGACCTACTACACCCCTCCCCCCTTTTGAGAAGGAAGCTTCCTAGCTTCACGTCGCGAGCTGCCTATCTGAGTTCTCGGTATTTGATCGGGTTCCCGGCGCGTGCTAATCAGCTACTCGGCTCGCGGGCCGTCGCTATCTTATCGGCTACTGGGTACTATTCGCGGTTCGCGGCGCAAGCAGCTTGGTCCGGTAGTTTATTCGCTCTTATTCTTCTTATTTCTCTTCTCTTTCTCTTCCTTAATATAGATTTATTATATATTTTTTTTTTTTTTTGTGTATGATCGACGCGTGTAGGGTAGAACAGGATTACCAAGGTAGTTATATGAGTTAAGGGTTAAATGATAATGTAGCGTATGTAATATGTATATAATATGTGTATAATAGTAGTTAGGTATAATAGTTATGTAATGTATATAATGTATAATATAAGGTAGTGTATAATAATGTATAATGTGGCTTTTTATAAGGGGCAGTTTCGCCCGAAATACGCTGCCCAGCAGGCCCGGATCGCCTTGAGTCGGCACGTGTCGCAGCATATTGCCGACTGGACTGTCATTTCGAGCCGGACATCACATAGGTCGCACTTCTGGGGCGGCTCCTCTCCCCTCAATATCCCGTGGAACTTGCCCCTGGCCGTTGGGGTTCCCGAATTATAGGCGCAGAGCCCACACAGCACTTGTCCGATGCGGTTCCTCCGTGCCCTGATCTGCGCGCACTGGAGCTGCCGGACTGCCGCCAGGATCTCCTCGATCTCCCCGCGGCGCCTCGCTTGTCGGGCTCTTGTCGCTGACATGGTTCTGCGTGTGTGAGGGAGATAGCGGTCGCGGATTAATGCGGGTTCGCGTCGTTTGGTCGGAATTACCGTTGTTTCTCCTGCTAATGTGCTAATTACCGTTTTTCTTTCCGTTGTTATGGTGTCCCGTCTGGGCCGGTGGTTTGATTCTTAGTGAGGCTGAGCGAGCTGGTGCACCTTGACGTTTTGTCTCGGGGTTTTGCTTAGTGGGCTTTCTCATTAGCTTATCATTATCATAGGTGCATTTCGTCGAACTGTTCTTATCGAGGGTGTCTGTTCCGGTGCCACAGAGGTTGGCGAGTTAGTTGGCGGCTCATACTCGTGAGAACGAGGAGCACAGGGCGAATTTTGGTTGTCGGGGCATCTGGTCTATTTGTGTTCGTAGTAGTTGCCTGTTCCCTTATTCGATAAAGTGTTTGAGTCGATTCGCATGTACTTTCAGGGTTCGTCGGCCCATTTTGATGGTGTAATTCACAGGTGGGTGTTCTTCGATAATTTCGTATGGTCCTATCCATGGTGATTCTAATTTCTTGCTACGACCTCTTCGAACTGTTGGGTCGTGTAGTAATATCTTATCGCCCTTGTGATATCGGGTCTCCTTGGCGTGAGTATCGTATTCCGCTTTCGCGCGGAGCTTCGCTTCGTGGCTGCTCTGTTTGGCTACTTGGTGAGATGCTCTAATTCGTTCGCGTAATTCCTGTGCATAATCTTCGTAAGTGTAGAGAGTTTTTGGTGGTACAGTTAGTGCTGTGGGCAGATTTGCCTGTCGTCCGTACATTAATTCGAATGGGGTGAGTCCAGTGGCTGTGTGCGGGGTTGTGTTGTAAACAAACATTGCGTATGGTATCCATCTGTCCCAATCAGTTTGTTGTGGGTTGGTATAATGTCGTAAGTATTCCGCTAGTGTTCGATGGGATCTTTCGAGTGCGCCATTTGTTTGGGGGTGATACGCGGTAGTCTGGATTTTGTCTATCTTTAGTAATTTGCACACGTTTTTGAATACATTGCTTAGGAAATTAGTCCCTTGGTCTGTTAAAATTGTCTCGGGAGTTCCATATTCGCATATTATTTTAGTAGCGAACGCTTCGGCTACTGTATGAGCTTCTTGATTAGGCAGAGGTATCGCCTTACTGAATCGAGTCAGCAGGTCTTGGAAGGTCAGTAGGTATTTGTTGCCATGTTCGGTCTCAGTTAAGGGTCCTACTATATCTAATGCGCATTTCTCGAATGCGGTACTTGGTGTGTCCGTTATCACCAATGGTGCTTTTTCTGCACGATGCAATTTATTTTTCTGGCATAGTTCGCACTTGGCTATATAATCTTTCACGTATTGTGTGATTCCGGCCCAGTTATGGCGTTGTCTAATTCGTCCGATAGTTCTTTCTATTCCTTGGTGTCCTCCCGTGGGGTTGTCGTGGTATTCGCGTAGTATTGCTGCCTTTTCCTCTTCGCTGTATTCCTTGAGCTCATTTGGCTGTTGTGTCACCGTGTATATGGTTCTGCTAAGTGCGTCGGCGTTTGTATTCATTTTCCCTGCTTTGTGTACTATCTCGTATTCATATTCTTCTAGCTTGAGGCGCCATCGCATTAATCGTGATCCTGGGTCCTTTACGTTGAATAGCCACACTAGGGGCTTATGATCCGTGATTATCTTAAATTTGTTTCCGTATAGGTATGGTCTATATTGTTTCGCTGCCCATACAATTGCGAGTAATTCTTTTTCCGTCGTGCTGTAGTTTCTCTCAGCTTTATTTAGTACGCGGCTCGCGTAAGCTATCGGCCGGTCCTTGCCTATTTCGCCTTGTGACAATATTGCTCCTATCGCAAAATCGGAGGCGTCTGTGGTTAGTAGGAATTCCTTCTCGAAGTCGGGATAGATTAACAAGGGTGCCGTCGTGAGGGCAGTTTTTAATGTTCGAAACGCGTGATCCTGTTCGTCGGTCCAATCAAATTTGGTATCTTTTACCGTTAGCTTAGTTAGGGGTTTCGCAATTTTTGAGAAGTCCTTAATGAATCGGCGGTAATATCCGGCTAATCCGAGAAACGATTGGATTCCTTTTACGTTATGCGGCGCGGGAAAATCTGTCACGGCGCGGATTTTATCCGGGTCCGGCAGGATTCCATCTTTGGTAATTACGTGTCCTAGGTAATTTACTTCCTTTCGTAAAAATTCACATTTGTTTGGTTGTAGTTTTAGGTTGTGCTTGCGTAAAATTGCGAGAACATCGCGTAGTCGTGTATTGTGTTCGTCTAGGCTTCCTCCGTGTATTACTATGTCGTCGAGATATACGAAGCATTTGATACCTTGTAGTCCTGATAAGATAGTGTTCATTAGTCGTTGGAAGGTTGCAGGTGCATTCTTTAGTCCGAAAGGCATTCGGTTAAATTCATAGTGTCCATAGGGTGTAGAAAACGCGGTTTTTTCACGAGCGTCTTCGGCCATAGCTACTTGGTGATATCCTGAAGCGAGATCTAACGTTGTAAAATATTTGGCTTTTCCTAGTTGGTCCAGGATGTCGGTGATATTAGGTAAGGGAAACGAGTCTCCTATTGTTACGTCGTTTAACTTCCGGAAGTCTACTACGATTCGTAACTTTTTGTTTCCATTTGCGTCGGCTTTCTTTGGCACTACCAAAAGTGGCGCGTTCCATTGGCTATTGCTTGGTCGTACAATTTCGTCGGTTAACATTTGTTGAACTTGTTTGTTTATTTCCTGTTTGTATTTTTCCGGTAGTCTGTATGGTCTTGAGTTAATAGGCGCGGTATTGGCGGTTGTGTGGATTTCGTGTGATACGGCGGTTGTATACGTCAGAGGTTCGCCTTCCAAGTGAAATACGTCAGCATAAGTGCTACAAATATTTATTAGGGAATCCCGTTCTTCTTTATTTAAATGTTTATCGCGTAGTTGTTGTATTACTCGTTCAATTCGGCTATCGCGTTTTGCCATTTCCGCGGGAGTGAGTTTGTGTATCGGTTGTATTTTTGTCTCCGAGTGTACTGCTTCGAGTTCAATTGCCGGAGGACGGAAATCTATGCTGTTATCGCTTGTGTTAAGAATGCTGACGATGCATCGGCCGTGGCGCGGCCTTGTCCAGCAGCTTCCGATAAAGACGCCGGGTTGGATTTCGTCAGCCGTCGTGATCCCGTCGTGCGTACTACGTGTTGTTATTTCTACTATGGTTTCGGATCGTGGCGGTAAGTGAATCATCGCGTTCGCGTAATAAGTTTTCCAAATGGTTGTTCCAAAACGTAACTCATCTCTAGCGCAGTCTAGTTTGGCGCCATGTCCACGAATGAAATTAATTCCCAATATTCCTTCGTATTCGATGGGAAAATCATTTGCTACTACGTATAAGGGTTGCGTAATTATTTCGGAGCCTATTCTAATATGTCCCTGTATTTCTCCGAGGGTTTTTATTGAGTTTCCTGTTGCTCCTAGTATTTCTATTTCCTTTCTCCACATGGGTACTTCATCGCGCAGGTGGCGGATTTTTATTAGGCTTATTGAAGCTCCTGTATCTACGAGCATTGGCACGGTTCCGTCGTAGGTTTCTTCTAAGGGCACGTTCGTCAAAGGTAAAGCATCCGTTTTATCTAGCGAGAGGTTTACCTGAACGACGCAACACTCTCGCGGGGTCGCGTCTCGTCTCCGTTTCCCGATGGTTCGGTTTCGCTTCTGTTGGCGGGGCGCGGAGCTGGGTCCGGCCTTGAGTGCGTGGTATATGTCCTTGGCGCGTAAGTTCGTGGCTGTTGGAGTCGACGTCGGCATTCTCCGTAGGAATGGCCAGGTCTACGACAGTAGTCGCAGTAGGCTTCGACCAGGTGTGCAGTCGTTTGCGACGGACGTGGGGCGAAGTCGAATTGGCTCGCGTATCGGCTGGAGCGGCAATCGCGTCCGTAATGTCCATTTTTTCCGCATTTGGCACATTGTACCGGATAATTCGAGCGAGCTTCGGCCCGGGGAAATTCGCGTGGTCCATTATATCGACCAGAGCGGCATTCGCGCCAACTATGTCCTGCGTTTCCGCAAGTGGTGCAATTAATGGTCCGATTAGGGTAAAAGTTGCGTTGCGCGGGGGTCGGACGCTCCGTTCGTCGAGGGTGGTAATCGTGACGGGTGGAGGTGAGGTGACGCGAGTGTGAGGGGTTTGGTCCGTTTAATTTGTCCTCTTCTATTGCGCCAGATACTGCTTCTTGAAACGATCCGTAATTCCGTGCGCGAATTATCGCGCATAACGGCTCGTGTAATCCGCGAGGGAAATTGATTAGCGCTTGGTGTTTACAAATTTCGTGAATCGTACGAATCGCTGTCGCGTTGTGATGGGGCTGCTCTAAGGCCTCCATCAAATCTGTCATTATTTGCTCGGTACGAGTTGCGTAATCTCTCACAGTTTCTCCAGGTTTTTGTCGTAGGTCGTTAAATTCGATTTGTAGGAACGCGGCGGATTTGCGCCCGAGATAGCTTGCTTCCAATTCTTCCTTGAGATGCGCGTATGTGTGTATGTCACGGTGTTCGAATTCCAGTAGTGCCTTTTTTGAAAGTTTGATATGTTGAACCGCTTCTAGTAATTCGGCCTCATCGCGTGGGTGTATTTTTAGAAATGCATAATTGCATGCGCTGAGGAATTCTTTGAGAGCTTCCGGTGAACTGCCGTCGAATTTAGGGATGTATTTCAACGCGTCCTTGATTGGTAAGTTGGAAAGAACGCGAGGGCTGGCGGAGGGCCCTGGTAGGTTCTGACCATGGTTGATGTTGAGCAGTGTGTCTAATTCGGCGCGGAGTCGGTGAATTTCGGCAGAAATTTCGGCCTGGGTGACTGGATTTTGGTTTCCAGTGGGGGTCGTTTCGTTTTGTTCTCCCTGGTCTGGCATGGTGCGAGGTTGGAAGATAGCGCTTTCAAATGACAGACTTGACCTATTAGAATTAGCTCTATCGTGTTGCGGGGGAAAAAGGCTGTTGTCTAATTCTCCGAATGAGAACTCGCGGTCGAAGGTAAGATTGTTGGATGGGTCCTCGGGAGATTCCGGGTATTCGAGTACGCGCCTAACGCTGTTCCTAATCTCTCTTAGCGCAGTTACTGCGGTGTCGGTGACACCTGGTTCGACACGTGCCGCCGGGTAGCTCTGTATCGGCCTATTTCTAAGTGAATTAAATATCCGATTTCGGCTCGCGTATGTTCGGATGTATAAACGGCTGTCGGACATCTACTGTTATCGGCTTAGATAACGAGTCGGCGCATGGTTTCGACTTACGTTACGCTGAGGTTCTGTGGCAGGTATTCGTCGGCGACGGCCTTGGCTGAGATCACTCGACGATCGGGTTGCGGCTGCACGGTTATCGTCGTCCTTGGGCTCAGCTGTGCGTTGGCTGTTTGGTTCTCGTACGTTGTCTCTGCTTTGCTGATTCTCGTGCGTTGTCTCTGCTTTGTTGATTCTCGTGCGTTGTCTCGGCTTTGCTGATTCTCGTTTCTTGATTTCTGGTTGGCGGCTTCCTTTGTATGTCTTGCTCGTTTAGTTACTTGGTTCGTCTTCTTGTACGTTTTAGTTATTTGATTGTTGGCTTCTTCTTGTATGCTTTGTTCGTTTAATTATCTGCTTCTTCTTCTTGCGTGTTTGTTTCTTTGGTTGTTGGTTTCTTCTCTTCGGTTGCCTTCTGGCCGTCGTTTTCCCTGTTTGTTGCGTTCCGGAGGTGACGGATCCCACCGCTGCCACCAAATTATGTTGTGTGCGTGACTGGGATAGCCTCGGCGTTCCCGATTGTAGTCGTGCACGTTAGAAGGTAGGGGATCGTGTGTCACTTAAGGATAGGAATCCACTCCAGGAAACGTTATCACTTCGTTGTTTTATTGAAGAATGCCTGGTGGTCTACAACGATGGTTACAAGGTGCTCCGCGATACTGAGATCGGCGGTCAAACAGGCGGCCAGCGGCGTTACGGTATCTACTACTCGCGTTTTCAGGAATCTCCGCGTTGCTTCGCCGCGGGCCGTCTTTTATACAATATTTCTGCTTAGTCTACGTTTTTGGTCGCTGGGGCCTTATTCTCGAAGCTTCTATTGTCGAATTGTTGACGGTGCATTTCGGGGCGCTCAAGGTTATGCCCATATTTGGTAATGTTCGCGATCGCGCGGCCTATGACTCATCCCTATCGGGTTACTTATTGCGCGGTTAATTCGCGGGGGAGCTACGTGGCTTTTGGGGACCTACTACAATCTATTACCGCGCCCGAATCGGAATCGGTAATCCCTCAAATCACCTCCGAACCGATAACATCTCGCGCCCCGCCGGATAGCCGTCTCGCCGCGGATGAGATGGAGTTCGATCCTGCCATCGAAATAATTGATTTGTCGAGCGACGACGAAGAGGAGGTCCCCTCTGGAGCTCCAATACCCCACGTGGCACGCGACCAACCAACGACGGTGCAACCGGGGTTCGATCCGCCTCCGTATGATGCGTTTTCGGGACTCTATTATATACCATTACCTAGGGCCAACCGCGATCAACCGCCCACTTTAATTGTCAACGATCCGCGAGTCACAGAGCTCATAGATTCGGCCACTCACCACACGTTAGAGTTCGTCCCTCCGCCTTCGACGGTAGTGATCACCGAATTATAATCGAGCGGCTTAGACTTAATCCTATATACTTACCTTTTGTACTCACCTTTATATTCTAATTTTATACTTACCTTTCATATTGTATTCGCTTATATACTCACCTTATTATGATTGACTTAGTATTATACTTACCTTTTATTACTTACCTTTATATACGCATTTACTCATATATCTACCACCGTATGTTTGTTCAGTAAAATACTTACCTTTGATGTTTGCACTTTCAATATACCCTCGTTGCCTATAACTACGATCGGATTAGTCATATTCTTACCTTAGAAGCGAGCGTAGACTCCAAAGATCTCGTAGTACTAAGAAGACCCTCATCACATCCTGTCCTCCGCTCCAGTCAGTCCCTAGGTAAGCGACAGTTCCACAGCGTTGAACTCCGACGCCTGAAATAGGTAGGTCGTGCTTTAGTACTTTCCCTCGCCGCGACAGCGCCTCGTCCCAGGGTAGAGTTCAGAGTATTCAACTGACCCGAAAAGAGGCATTATCTGGGAGGCTACCGCCGCCGGGGGATCAGAGCGATAGATTGGTTAGGGCATTCGTAACCATTGATCGACCATCCTTCGGACCGCGCGAACCAATAGTATCCCAGCGAAGAGCGACCGCTCTGGGATCAGAACGATAGATGGACGTAGGGCAACCTGAGTCCTTGATCGGCTATCCCAGAGTTTAACGGGTCAATCTTCCGAAAAAACGACCACGCTTGGGGATCAGAGCGATAGATTGGTGACGGCTCGCCGTCCCTCTGATCGACCATCCTCGGGACGTAACAGGGTCATAATTTTCTGGTGGCAGCGGTGGGATAGTAAGCTGCCGGGGCGGGAAACGAACTAGCCAAGAGACAGGTGCCTGGCGTAGGAGGTTATGTCAAAAACCAGATCGACTACCAATGGGGAGAAGAAGAAAAGAGAGAATTCAACAAGGGGTGTACCAAACCCCCTTTTATATTAATTAAGCGGAGAAACACCGCCCGCGTATCGACAAGGGGTGTACCAAACCCCCTTTCATAATAATTAAGCGGAGGAACACCGCTCGCGTAGCAACGAAGCTAACGCACATTCGCCATGCGGAAATCGGTCGAGCAATTCCCGACCGCAGCATAGAGCATAATGAATGCCGACCACGCGTGGACGCACGGTGGCCCGGCCCACCGCACTAATATTGCAATGGAAGTGACGGTGGATCTTGTAAAGTAATGTGCAGAGTAAGGCTAGCAGCAGCCAACCGGGCCCGAGGGCTACCGGCCAACGGCTGTTCGCCTAGAAATACACAACGCCGTGTTAACTAGATGAAGAAACGAGCATAAGTTCCAATAAGGAAGCAAGAGAAATACTTCCACCCCAAGCCCAAACTACGAAGCGACTCCACCACAAGAGGCCACGTGGAAAGATCGCCAACACAGCGGACACCTTCACCCGAAGACTGAAGGATCCCATATCATCAGCTATACAACAGGCCTCCAGCATACCGGAAGGATACAGGCACTTCCGACGAACGCAGAACCTGCGTCACACGACGCGAACAAGCAACGGTCGACCGGGTCCGAGGACTACCGGGTAGCGACCGTTCGCTTAGAAAACCGCGATACGGTTCCCACCATCCTCCTTTCTTCGCCACATCTCATGGGGAGTGCACGCCTCATGATCAATTCGGGCGCAGAAGTCAACCTGATCAAGGAAGGAGTGGTGGACCCGAACGCGCGTAATCAACGAAGAGCAAATCTCGCTAAACAGGGGATCTCCCCGACACCAATCACTTCTCAAGCACTAGTAATTATTAATTTTGCCGGAAGCCGAACCGTTCCTAGACTCCGACTCGGAGATCTTAACCCCACATCGACAACGCATTGCACCAAGACACTGGCCATTCCGATCAGTTCCCACCTGCGGAAATGCATACGGACATAGTCACGGAAGAACACGAAGACCAGATCCCTCACCCAAGCACTGCATATGAGTGTTTCGAAGGGGACCCATCTACAGCCATTCCGCCGGGTTCCGAGACGGAATCCGATGAGAGTGACGAGAAGGAGGAAGATATCGTGAAAAATTGACGATTCCAAATACAGCCACGGAAGCTGTATCAAGCAATCCAAGGAGAAATTAATACAAGAAGATGAATAGTAAGAAAGGTAGTATAGTCCTAAACCCGAAATATCCTGTCAGAACTCATAAAAAGCTCTTCCTTTATTTCCAACATATTCTCCAAGAGACCAGCAGATGCACTACCTCTTCCCGAGCTGGTGAAGGCGCGAGCTGCGCAGTCATACATCAACCAAATTTACCTTTATCATTTCACATGCCAAAATTCCATAGAGCCGCAAAAAAATAAAACTAAGAAAAAAGAAGACAGGTGTATCCTGTCCCGCGTTAGAGAAAGAACCTAAACCTATTTAAGAGAAGAAATTGCGAAAAATTATGGAAAGCAATACGCGAGACCCGATACATTTCGAATTAAACTCAAGCGAGAACCTAGAATTACGTGCAGTAGAGACTGATACGGGTTACGAAATAACAGAAGCAACTCACGAACAAAGAAGTAACGATAGAACGCCAAAAGCTAACTTAGAACTTTGTGACGAAGATTTCATGTAGAAGTAGATTTCAGTTTATTTTATTTTAAGAATTCACGGAGTTACAATTACATTCATGTAATTTAAACTACATCCTAAAAGCAAAAGAATAAGTATTACTGAAGAGGAAACGAAGGAGAATAATAAGTGTACACATTGTAAATGGACATTAGTTCCATTAGAATTAGATTTAACTACATAGCGCTATTACAATGAATGGTCCACATAGAAACAGATATCTTCGGATGAGGCAGCAACGTTTATATCCACTTCCAGCATTAGAACCACGTAAACATTGTGCAACAGATAACCTGAAAATCAGAAATTAGACTAGAACATAGAAATACGAAGAGTCGTTATGATAAGGAATACCGTAAAGAGATTGTAAGCGAACGCGAACACAAGCGGCATCGATTCGACTACAGAGGCATTATTACGAGTTGCCGAAGCAAGACCGAATCAGGGTCAGCTAAATTAGCCGCCACGTACACGGCCTACCCTTTCGGTACCTAGGGATCGAACCCTACGAGAAAGTAGAACTCAAGCGTGCCATCAAATCGATGACCAATTTTGGCAACAACACAGTGGTCGCATACAAGGGTGGCCACATCGAGAAAGACATCCTGACCGACATCGGGATACCCTCCGTAAATTTAGAGGACTTCGGATGTCCCAAGTACGATACACTACTCCGAGACCCCGAATACAGCGACGCAAGATCGCTGGGAAAATGCGCCCTACATAGAGCAATCAAGCTCAAACCGCGAAACCGAGGACAAGATTACCATTGTCCAACGAACGAAGTAGCAATCTTCCGATCGTGGTTCCGAAATTACTTAGACGGCCGCGACGACTAAGCTGCGGAAAACGCCATCGCACATGGCAAGCGAATTAGAAGTTAGGAACGATGCGAACTAGTACCCAAGCATAGACCTTAAGTAGAAAGTAAGGATAGGGACTAACCTCCTTACTAACCATTAACAATTAGATCCAAGGCTCAGCGAACCCAAAATGGCTAACTACAACGCTGAGGCCAAAGGCATCGACAGCGACATCGGAGTGTACCACGTCGACAGCGACAGAGAAGTTAACCGCATCGACAGTGACGACGATGACGAGGGAGGTCACGAAGACGGCTACGAAACAATATTCCGAATATGACTAAGCACCCATGTCTGCATCCGCGTATGGTGGTGGTGGTTAGACACACCAACGATGGGAATCCTCTGTCCGGAGTGTTACCACGAGAAAAACTCACCACCGGAGTACGAGAAGACCACGTTCCATTTCTACACCCGACTAAGATTCTGGGGAGAAACTTGCGACATGTGGGGAGACTCAGTAGGTTTCGAGGAACAATCCATGCTGGACTGCGAGGAATGTCTGGACAGATTCCTCAACCAGATGACCGACAACGACACAGCCGGATTACTCACTCCCTCAGTAGCCTGAATACACTCGTCGAAACAACAACGAAGCCGACACGAAGAACTCCACAGCACTATCGTAATCAGAACCCTACTACAAACAAGCGAACGCTGCATCCTCAAACAGTGACTCAAGCAGCGTCACCACTCGCGCGACATCGCATCTCGCGAGTAACCAGGAGTACCAGTCTGACTGTGCAAGCTACGGGAGCAACATCGAATATTCGAGAAACTATTAACATGTCCAGAGGCACGAACGGAAGCACTCAGTCGAGAATAAGCCGACGTGCTTTACGCGCCGAAAATATAGCGCACTGCCTAAGTGGATACACTTGCGCAAAGGTGCGAGGATTCGTCACCAGAGAAATTGACGTTATGTGCGTACTGTGTTTCCGGGAGAAGAATCCTGATTCGTTCATCGAAAGCGTGACCCACTTCTTCTACGGACGAACTTACAGACCACTAGTTTGTGACCTGTGCTACCTGGAGCTTCAACCAGATACGAACCCTGCAGTTCAATGTTCAGATTGCCGTGCCCTACTCCTGAGTATGCTACACGCTATGCATTTGCGTGGAGAACGGGTTGAGGATATGCAATCCCTAAGCTATTGGATCGAATAATCGTGCCCCGAACTTATAGAATCACGGTTCAACAAATGCCAATGACAACGCCAGCGGCGGTCATCATTGCCACGACTGTGAAATGGAGAATCCAAACACCACCAGGGTGATACACGGAATCGTGCTACATGGCGCATACGGATGGAGCATCTACCTATTGGGAGCAGTTTGGGGGTCAGTCACCCACCATTTACTACGGAAGAAGGAAACGCAAACACCGAGACCCAACGTTGGAAAGACGGAACCTACTCTCGACGCAAATCCGGAATACGCCAAGATGCAACCACGCGTGCAACGAAGCATGACCATCGACGAGCTACAACAGAGACTCACCGCCCTCGACACTCAGCGAACGAACATCCCTTAGATGTCCGTTCTGGATAAGGGGGGAGGTGTTACGTCCCACGCAAGTTACAGTCAAATTTTTTCCCCAGACGATAAACCAACCCAACTAACACTCGAACATCCCTTAACCCAATAACTAACAAACCGAGTCCGGAATCTATTCCAATTTTTCTATATCACCTCTTGAATAACTCTACTAACACACTCCAAGTAACAATAGACTAAGTAAGACGCTATTATAATAAGGCTAGAATAATTACGGGACACCCGCAAATAATTACGGGACAACCAAAAATAATACGAGTACAGAATATTCATTAATTGCGAGACTAACTACGTACAACGATACGCGATCCACGTGTCTCGAGAAAGGATAAGTTACCACGGGAATATCAAGTGTAGTGCGTTCTCACGAGAGAGAAACCGCTGACGGATGTAGATTAACACCTGCAGTATCCGATAACTCGAGCAGTAGATAAGCACCGGCAGTATCCGATAACTCGAGCAGTAGATAAGCACCTGCAGTATCCGATAACTCGAGCAGTAGATAAGCACCTGCAGTATCCGATAACTCGAGCAGTAGATAAGCACCTGCAGTATCCGATAACTCGAGCAGTAGATAAGCACCTGCAGTCTCGCCGTGAGACTGCTGACGTTGCACCGAGCGCAGCGTGAGAGCGAGCGCCGAGTAGGGATCCCCCACCGCCGCTCGCGCTCTCCGATTGGTTGTCCCCACCGCACGGACCCAAGTCGCGGAGTGGGGCTGAGGCTCACGAGCCCCAGAGAGCCAGTCGCAAAGTCAGTTCACATCGAGAGTTCAACCAGCCAACACGTATCTTCCCGAGTCGGTTCTCGACTAGTACATCGCGACTTAGTTGATCGAGTCAGTGCATTGTGCCACTTCTATCCAGCCAAGGACTGAAGCCTTGCTAACCAATTCTAACGTAAGTCAAATATATTTTATATTAGGCCGCGAACTCTCGATGCGACTCCGTGGTATTGCCACGTAAATTTAGGAATCCCCCTTTTTACCTTTAGTTACTGCGAGATCTAGCTTCGACTTTAACGCGATTTATTATAACCACGCGGGCAAATTAACGCGACTCAGTGCAATTACGCGAGTGAATTAATGCGACTATTACAACTACGCGAGTGAATTAACGCGACTTATTACGATTACGCGAACGAAATAACGCGACTTGTCGTTATAATTACGCGAGTGGAATGCGCAAGTTGTATAAGAACGATACCGGAAACTTAATTAATAAAGTAACGAAGATGATCCACCTATTTAAATTCAATCGCGAGGCACAGCGATCGCGACACACGAACGAACAAAGGCGCGATCATCATAGAAAACGTCCGCGATTACAGTGGTCAAATCCTCCTATTCCTAATGACAGTTAATATGCAGCCGCGAATATTTAGCTCCTCCGCGTGCGCGCTACTCGGTTAATTAGCGACGCTTGGAGCTACGATCAAGAGACGCGGTAGCGTCTCGCGCCAAGTATATATAGCACGTCATCATCATCATATAGCGAGATGCTACCAAGTATCCTTTTCCAGAGCGAACTCGTTTTCGGGTAATGTTCGGTCGGTAACTCCCAAATTTCTTGTAACTGGCGTTATGCGCGGCATCAACCGCGATACCGTTGGAATCCTTGATTTTTTCTCAATCGAATGAGACCAGAACGATGTCAATCCATGCAGCCGTTGCGGAGATCTCGATTTTTCGTACGAATTATTTTGCCAAAATATGAGGTTTTATTACGATTTTTCTTCAGGCGACGCCTTCCCGCGCGCCGTCTGGCGAAAATTTTTGTAAACCCACGGTTCTTGCGGTCCTATTGTTATATATATATATAACATTATTTATCGTTGTTTGTTTGTGCTATATTGATAACGAAAGTAGGCATTTGCAAAACAGTATCATAATTATTACCCTATTTGCAATCTGAGATCTGAGAAGGCATCATGTCACCATGGATCTCCGTAACCTCAACTGTCACTTTGTGGTTTGACAGGTGTAGTGTCAAAGCGTAGAATCATTTAAGGTAAATACATAATATAGATAATCGAGGAGATAAGATACTTTGTAATTATATATTTGGAGTGGCTCAATAAATCAGTGTAAACAATGAGTGTGAACAATACAGTATGCGAAGTAATAATTTCATTGTGATACCACTGCGGAGTAGTGCAGAGTGGAACAGCTTTACGTAGGAAGGAAGATTTCAAATTTGTTCTATTCGGAAGTCATGTGTTGTTAAATGAAAGTTAGTGTTGGGTTGCTTCGTAAGACAAAATGTTGTCATCCGTGAGTCAAGAGCATGACATAGGTGAATATACAACGCATCATTAAATGACAGTTTATATTTTTTAAGGAGATTAGTCAAATCAAAATATAGACAATACTGCCTGTGGAATGATGGTTTTATTTTTGTGTACAGTGACAAGAAGCAAGAGGCTGCTACTGCGGAGCACGAATATACATTGGAGAGGTTGGAAGTATAACGTGGTTGTGAGTATTCGAGATATGCTTCATTGGTAAAAGGTATATTATTTTAAAACGCAGGTGGATAGTGGATTGCATTTTTGGCATCTATGGTACGTAAGCATGGCATCGTTCATGGTTAGTATTCAATGTGTGAATGATTGACAGTATTAGAACTCTTAAGGGGCGTAAATATATCAATATAAACACTATGGCATGTGAGGTAATAATTTTATTGTGATTACAGCGACAAAAAATATAAAATTATTACTACAGAGCAGTGCAAATTGGAACTGTACAATGGAATGACTTGTTAGAAACTGTTTTGACAACTCTGATGCATAACAATAGAGTAATTCAAGGTACGTATAGAAATATGATTATTACAGCGGAAAATGTGCAGTTCATAATTGAAGAGCCCTGTGTAACAATCGGAATTTGAAGTTTGCATTATTGGAAAGACGTATCATATCCTAAAATGTCAGTGCAGAGTTGAATGGATTGTAAGGAACAATATTGACGGCTTTGGTGCACGAGAATGGATCAGTTCAAGGTATGTATATGAAGTGATTGGTAATAATAGTGTAATTATATTTGGGAACATTAAATGAGTCAATAAAAAACAATAACAATATAATGTGAGAAGTATTAGTTTTATTGTGATTACAGAATCAGGAAATATGAGACTATCACAGGCGATTGTGCAGTTTGAAAAAAGCGGAAAGTGTTTGAAAATTATTGTCAATGCGCGTATTTATTCGTTTTCCATCGGTCCGAAATAAGGTCAGGAGCATTATTATCTTATTTGCTAAAACAAATATCCAATCATAAAAAGTTTAGTTCTGTTGTAATGTTAATCTGAAATTTTCCATTAAAATCTTTATTTTTCCAAAATACATATATCTTATTACTAACGCAATTATTTGCTAAATAGGTGTACGAATTGCCTTCCAACGACGAACAGCCATGCCAGTACCTGCGAACAGAAAAGAATGCCGTTATTAATAAGAGTTCATATAAAAATTATTTATTATCTAAATTTAGTGTAAAATAGTAAGAAGAGTTACGTACAAATAATAGCGTGTCTAAAGGAAAAATGTAGCAAAGCGAGACAAGTGGGAGGAGCGAACCACAGCCAATCACAGCGCAGCACGGAGAGCAACGAGCGCGAGCAGTATAAAAAGGGGAGTCGGCGAGCTCTCGTCGTCAATATAGTATGGTACAGCCTGTCGTCAAAGTCAGTTCGTCAAAGTTAAGCAGCGTACTAATATAAAAGTTGGAAGAGCCATATTCAATTGTACGAAGAAGAAAGACGGGAGGTGTAATAAGCAGAGTGGAATATAAATGTGAAAATGAAATCAGTGTATTTACTCAACCAAATCAGTCATTCTCATGACTACTGTCCTAGTAAAAATGGACAATACAAACCATTAAAACATTTTTATCGAACAATTCGGAAAAATTCGTTCACGATGGAGCACCCACTCATTACGGTCAACAGCGAGGACGCAGAACCCACGACACGCAGAGCAGCACGAACCCGCCAAACCTGGAACAAAGGAGGAAACAATCGTGAGACGTTGACGATTCAAATACAGTCGCAGAAGCTGTATCGAACAAAGCCGAGGAGGAAACAAGGAGACAAGACAAAGAGACGCAGTTCCATGGAGATATTATAAGAAGAAAACGAAAGTAAGAAAAGGTAGTAGTCCCAACACGAAATATCTTATCAAACAACACAGAATTTATTTAAAGGGCTCTTCCTTCACTTCCAATATTTAAGACACGTTACGTTACGAATATCAGCTGGGAGAAAGAATAGAATCAGGGATAATAAGCAGCAATAGAGGATACGAAATAATCAAAGACGATTGTGAACAAGTCAAAAAGGTTACCTTAGGATTACAGACTCACGAATCAAATAATTCGTTAGGAGACCGTTTCGAACAGCTCGTAGTAGGCAGCGAACCTGCAAATAAAGAAAAAACATTAGTACAAACGAAAATATCAAAATCACAACAGAAATTGTATCAGAAAGAAAGGAAATACGTGAAGC
The DNA here is from genome assembly GCA_963989405.1 of Trypoxylon attenuatum. NCBI lineage: Eukaryota > Metazoa > Arthropoda > Insecta > Hymenoptera > Crabronidae > Trypoxylon > Trypoxylon attenuatum. The sequence continues at coordinate 8,277,191 of OZ022492.1, read as the reverse complement.
AGAGAGTAATAAGACAGAAAATTGTAAATCGAGATTAATTTCATTAGAATTAGCTGTAATAATACATAATACTGAGATTCCAATCGATGGTCCGAGACGAAACCGATATCTTCAAATTCGACAGCAACGAATGTATCCACTTCCAGCCATAGATATTCGTAGAAGCTCAGACAACCTGGAAAGTAAGAAAAAGAGAATTAGTAAACGATATGAAATCGGTAATACTCAAGCAAGAGTAGAAGAATACGTACCAAGTCAGATTTCATACTTATTAATCCTCGAGTAACCTGTAAATAGAAAAATAGCGTTAGAACAGAGAAACGTTAAGAATAGTTATACTAAGACATATTGTATTGAGAAAGAATAGAATCAGGGATAATAAGCAGCAATAGAGGATACGAAATAATCAAAGACGATTGTGAACAAGTCAAAAAGGTTACCTTAGGATTACAGACTCACGAATCAAATAATTCGTTAGGAGACCGTTTCGAACAGCTCGTAGTAGGCAGCGAACCTGCAACTAAAGAAAAAACATTAGTACAAACGAAAATATCAAAATCACAACAGAAATTGTATCAGAAAGAAAGGAAATACGTAAAGCAGAGAGTAATAAGACAGAAAATTGTAAATGGAGATTAATTTCATTAGAATTAGCTGTAATAATACATAATACTGAGATTCCAATCGATGGTCCGAGACGAAACCGATATCTTCAAATTCGACAGCAACGAATGTATCCACTTCCAGCCATAGATATTCGTAGAAGCTCAGACAACCTGGAAAGTAAGAAAAAGAGAATTAGTAAACGATATGAAATCGGTAATACTCAAGCAAGAGTAGAAGAATACGTACCAAGTCAGATTTCATACTTATTAATCCTCGAGTAACCTGTAAATAGAAAAATAGCGTTAGAACAGAGAAACGTTAAGAATAGTTATACTAAGACATATTGTATTGAGAAAGAATAGAATCAGGGATAATAAGCAGCAATAGAGGATACGAAATAATCAAAGACGATTGTGAACAAGTCAAAAAGGTTACCTTAGGATTACAGACTCACGAATCAAATAATTCGTTAGGAGACCGTTTCGAACAGCTCGTAGTAGGCAGCGAACCTGCAAATAAAGAAAAAACATTAGTACAAACGAAAGTATCAAAATCACAACAGAAATTGTATCAGAAAGAAAGGAAATACGTAAAGCAGAGAGTAATAAGACAGAAAATTGTAAATGGAGATTAATTTCATTAGAATTAGCTGTAATAATACATAATACTGAGATTCTAATCGATGGTCCGAGACGAAACCGATATCTTCAAATTCGACAGCAACGAATGTATCCACTTCCAGCCATAGATATTCGTAGAAGCTCAGACAACCTGGAAAGTAAGAAAAAGAGAATTAGTAAACGATATGAAATCGGTAATACTCAAGCAAGAGTAGAATACATACCAAGTCAGATTTCATACTTATTAATCCTCGAGTAACCTGTAAATAGAAAAATAGCGTTAGAACAGAGAAACGTTAAGAATAGTTATACTAAAACATATTTTAAGAGATTGTATAAGATATTTACCAAACGATGAACATCGTAAGCGTGCAGCAACCAAAGCTTTTCCTCGTGTAAACATTAACCAAGGTGAAGAAACGTAAATGCATTTCTTCACTTTGGTTAAGAAACGGTTAAGAAAAGAGAGAGAGAGAAAGATATAGTCAGTCCCCAGATTTCCTACAATCAGAATCAAAACAGTTAGTACAGAGTTTCCTTCAGCGATATAACAAGAAGTAGCAATAGAAGATTGAAATATTATTTGAAGTAGTGTACTTACGTTATAACCCAGAGTTGCATGTACGAATAAGATAATTTTCCAAACATTCTTAGCTCATAGCGTCTTCACAGAAATATTATATCCTTGTATGTTGTATCCCTATAAATCAGAAGAATAGAATTATGAATATGAAATAAAACGTAGCGTCAAATGAGATAGGAAGTGTACGTCAAACCGTTACCTCAATACTTACCTTTGAAAACTTAACCTACACTTAATTGTTTCTAATCCTTAAAATTAACTTAATCCTAAATACTTACCTTACATACTTACCTCCTTATGCCCCTATACTCTTACAGCCTTAACATACAGGAAGCGCCTGTCAACATAAAGAGAACGAGATAGATTAATAGTTTGAACTGAAGATAGAGTCATTGATAGAAGTTTCAGAATAGTAATTAGAAGTGAGAGAAATAGATTTGTAATTGAGATTTAATATAACGACCGAGTTAAATAAGAGTAAAGTATTCATAACCTTACCATGCCGCATACAATTCTTTCGTATTCACTGGTAGAGTTGTTCTATCATTTCGCTCGGCCAGGGGAACACACACTATCGCGTAGGTTACAATCCACTTATCGAAGTCACTGTTAGATGCAGCTGGAACAGAAATAATTAATATTCACAATATTTTCACCGAACAAGACACTTCACTATAGCACTCACGCAGAAGTTAACCTTTTACCAGTCAGCTTTTGGATCCACAGTGCCGCGGCGCCACCATAACGAAGTAGATAGGGCAGGCACCCGTTCGAGTAGCATTCTGAAACATAGAAAATCGATTTTATTAGTAAATCCTTTGAAATCGTTGATATAATTTAGCAACGAGTTCTTAAAAAAGATTCGCGTCTCTCACATTATTACGCTCGCAGATGTGAATTTTTTACTGTTTAAAGTTTAAAGTTTGAAGTTTGAAGTCATATCTGTGAAGTAGTTGAGATTTCGCGAAATTGTTATACCTGATTTCAGTTTTGTTTCTTGATAAAGTTTCTGCAAGAGTTATGCGTAGTATACTATACATATACATACATAGAACGGAAATCTAGATGTTTCGAGTGCGTCTTAACTGTCAGTCTACCGTGTACACGAGGCACAAGAACTTCGTTTATTCGGTTCGACAAAGTTAAGTAATATACATTACATTGAAGTTTTTAGTTTTCAATTTTTAGTTTTTAGTATTTAGTTCTAGTTTTTTTAAATTCTTACATTTTACTTTTTAGTCTTGAATATATATATTTACTGATTAAGTGAAACATAAGTGACTTCGATTAAGTGACTTCGATAAGTGAAAATTACCTTAAAAAAATACAGAACATTATGTCACTTCCTAATTTGCAGTCAAACTTGACAGAATCGGATTGTCAAATTATAAAAGAAGGAAAATGGTTACAAGATGTACATATGGATGCGATTAATAATTTAATAAAATGTTACACAGCATTTCGCCCACAAGACACGTGGAGGATACAGTGTCCCGCAACAATTGAACCGATATCTCCGGCGCAGCATCATATACAAATTCTGCACAGTGGTAATAGCAGGTTCGATGGTCATTGGGTATGTAGTTACTATGACACTAAGAATATTTATATTTATGATTCATTAAATAGTAAGGTACTGCATGCTCAGCATAAAATATATTTGAAACAGTTGTTTCCTTTCTTCCGGGTTGACGAGAAAACGGTTAAATTTCCTATCGTGCAACAACAACCAAATGCCAATGATTGTGGTGTATATGCCATTGCGTTTGCCGTTTCATTATTATTTGGCTTAAAGCCTGAGTTGGTACGCTATCAGCATTTTGTAATGAGACAGCATTTGATTAAAATTTTTAATAGGAACGTAATCGAACATTTTCCTCAAAGTCAGGAATTAGGAAGGCCGCTACAACTACTGCCACTGAATTTGGTAGAATACCGAAGGCGAGCGGCATATGAGCAACGGATAAGGTCATCGAAAATCGTACGAAATACGAGGTATAAACCAAACATTACGATTAGGAAGGAATCTCCAAATAAGTTGTCAGCAACAGGTATGTTTTACCATAAAAATTGTTCGTCGAACACTTCTCTGTCTCTCAGAGACACTAGTCTAGCTGTAAATACGTTGTCGGATACTTTGTCTGAAGAAGACATGCCTTTAGTTGGAAATAAGTTAACGGACACCTTGTCTGGAGAAGACACCCATTTGGTTAAGAATTCGTTGTCGGACACTTTGTCTGAAAAAGACAACGCTTTAATTGAAAATAAGCTGTCCGACATTTTGTCTGTAAGAGACACCATTGATGTGGGCAATGCACGGTCCGACATTTTGTCTATAAGAGACACCATTGATGTGGGCAATGCACGGTCCGACATTTTGTCTATAAGAGACACCATTGATGTGGACAATGCACGGTCCGACAGTTTGTCTGAAAAAGACACGACACATGCTCAGTTTGGTAATTTGCCTGAAAAGAATGTTGTATCAGTTGAAAATGATTTGTCAGATATTTCGTCTGTCGTAGACACTGTACATATCGCAGAGAAAGCCGATGCAAATAGCACAAAGATCCATACGGAGAATCAAAATTTCAGTTACTCGAGTTCTGTCACATCTGCATCCTTGAACAAAAGGAAAAGACAATCCAAGTACAAGTTGAAGAGAAGAGCGAAAATAAATTTTCAGCAACGATTAAAGTACGCCGATGATCCCGAGCCACAGAGGAAACGCGCAAGAATGGCTTACGCAGTTCGAAAACAGTTGAAATGTACTGAACAAGTTATCGAAACGTATAAACGTAACAAGAAGGTAAGCGCACCGAAACGAAAGGGTCAGGACACGTGTATCGAAGGTGATTATCCGATTAAAAAATGGAGAAAGATTCAGCTAGTAGATAAAGCTGAATCTGTTGCCAAACGGAATCCGAAGGAATCTAATACAAGAGCAAATTCCACAAGAGATTTGCAATTAATGGAAATCTACGTTAAAGCTCTTTTAAGAAATACGAAAGGTCGAAACTTTATTGTAAAGAGAATAGAGGCAGAAAACATAATTAAAAGATGTATTCACATCACAGAAGATTATGCTCATAATCTAAGAAAGATGTTCTCCTTACTGAAGAAGAAGGCGACCATCCATTTGACGAAGGCCGAAGAATGCTCCTCCAATCGCGATGCGTACATCGAAGCTTTGTGCGGACCATGCAAACATACACCTTCGTCGGAATCCTACTTTGCCGAAACCAGTTACAAACACGTTAAATTTGATCGACCGCTAATAATAAACGAAACCGGACAGGTCGTTAACGTTCTCCCGATCCGTAAAAGTAATAAGAAAACGGTGTTTTGGCAATGCGACTCAATGTGCAGAGCCAAAGAGGCGTCGTTAGTCGATAAATTGAAAGCATTTCTCTCCGTCATCTCCAATCGCTCAACGGCAAATCATATTGGAGCGCTTTTCAAATTTTTAGGAAGTTGTACCGTTAAAAACTCCCATAAATTTGGGCATTCTCATGCATGTTACGTCGATCCAAAGGTATGCGAGTCAAATCTATTAGCTATACAAATACTAGCGCCGCATTATCCGCGAGTAAGAAATATTCAGCGGCTGACGTATCGGTTGCGGCAGTACTATGATGAATTGGTAAAGTTACGCGAAGCTCTGCGTTCAGGAAATGCAGAAGTTTTAAAACAGTTTGTGGAAAACGCCCGAGACAAATGTCTCGTGGACGTTAATCTGAATGATAAGGATGCAATGAGCCTGGATGAAAATGAAATAATGTTAAAGTATGAAAAGGCGTTCAAGGCATTGGTCAAACGTAGTATGGATGCGCCGCGATTAGCGTGTCTGTCTTGCGAAAAACTTTGCTTCAAAAAGAATCTCATTCAAATCAGCAAAATGAGAAAAGAATTATCAGGAACACAGTGGCAAAGATTACTAGATTCTTTAAAAATTAATCCGAACGATTCTCGGATTTGTAAATACTGTCTGTCGTTCTTTCGAAGAGACTCTTTACCACCGACGTGTATACTGAATAATTTATGTGTTAGCAAAGGAACGGACGTACTGGCTACGCTGAATCAATATGAAAAAATATTGATACAAAGGGCAAAAGCTTTTCAAACTGTACAAATTATGGGAACAGTGTCAAAGAAAAACATGCCTCGCTGGCATTGTCATAGAAAGGTCAAAGGCAGAACGTTTCACTTGCCGTTACCCACGGAAAAGACCGTGGAGAAGATTTGTCGGCAAACCGATGCAATAAATACCGATCACGAATTGTACATACTAGTACGCGGTATACCAACAAAGAGTAAGGTCATATGGGAAAATTTGGTGAACGTTGAAAAAGTTTACGACGCATTGAAGTGGTTGAAGGAAAACAACCCTATCTATGCCGAAATTTGTTTACCCAGATCCCATCGAAATTTGTTAAACGACAACATGGCTGATACCGAATATCAGTTGGAAGCTGATACCGAAGGCACTACGTTATTAACGCAGATCGAGGAGTCGTCCGAATCGTATTACGAACAATTCACCATTTACCATTTGTATGAACGAAGAACAAATAAAAGTTCGACATTGCTGTACCAAATGCTAAAGATCCAAGACGAACCCTTAGACAATCGATTGAAAATTTTAGATCTTCTCTGCTTTCCAGACCTATTTCCATTCGGTAAAAATGGCCAACGCGAAAGCAGACCAGTACATCTTCCAGACAGCGAATTCATCAAATCACGATTAATGTCGAAACATTCCCAGTTTCGATTGAACTTGCAGTATCTCTTTTACCTATTGAACGATGCAAACATGCGACAGCTGAGCAGTGGCATTTATCATAAGATGAACGTAACAAATATCAGAAAACAATTGACAGCAAAAAATTTCATGGAAGCAATGTCAAAGAACGAACTGGAAGTAAATATGAACACAATTTTTTCTAGATTACGTAATACTGAACAGTTTTGGCGCAAACCCAGATCCGATTTGTCCTGCATGATTCAGCATTATGGACCAGCTACCTGGTTCTTAACACTGAGTCCGAGCGAATGGCTGTGGTCAGATCTAATCGAGTACCTTCGAGAAGTAAATCCAAATATGTCGACGAAGTCGGCGAACGAACTAATTGTTTCTGATCCAATCTCCGTGTCAAGGTACATGGATAACAAGTTTCACGCTATGCTCGATTTTATTTGTTCCAACGACCATCCAATTGGCGAGGTAACGCACTACTTCTGGAGACGAGAATATCAAAGTAGAGGGACGCAACATTTTCATCTACTGATATGGATAAAAGACGCGCCTATAATAGGCGAATCGTCCAACGAGGAGATTGTTAAATTTATTCTTAAGCACGTCACCTGTAGATTACCCAAAAAGAATGTGTCGCCGTCGCTGTATCGCAGAGTTACGACGCATCAGCGGCATATTCACAACAGTTATTGCTTGAGAAATAAAAAAGTTAAAAATCGTGTCACTCGTGTCTGTCGATTTGGATTTCCCCGCCCAATTACAGAGACTCTGATCTTGAGAGACTTAGTGTATTCCATAGCTGGTAGGAAGCAATTGAGGGCTAAGAGCAGGCTGTTTGATCTTCCGCGTACGAAAGATGAGAAAGACATTAATGACTATAACGCCGTGATTCTTACTGCATGGGAAGGTAATATGGATATACAGTTTATCGGTGAGAAATCCGCTATTCTGAATTGGTACTGTACGAAGTACACAACGAAATCGGAGTCCAGCTACGCGAATACTGCGTTTCAAGCGATCAATTCTACGAAGTCGGTACGCAGTCGGTTGTGGAATTTCGCATTAAGGATTTTGAATAACCGAGAGTGCGGAGCTTTGGAGGCCTCGGACACTCTTCTCGGCCTTTCGTTATACGGAACCGATCGGGATACCGTGATCAGATGGTTAGACGTCAATGAAATTCGGTCTCGGAAAATAAAGCCGAGCGAACAAATTAAGTCGCTGGATCCAAATTCAACGGACATCTTTTGCAGTTCCATCGTCGATAATTATTACCCCGGAAGGCCGGTTGAGCTTGAGTCGATGAACCTTTACAATTTTGCCAAGTGGTACGACGTGACAAGAGTAAAACCTCACAAAGATTTTTATGTCTTCACGAACGGAGACGGAAGTCTCTGTTACACAAGGAAGAGAAATCGACCTTACTTGATCAGTCACTACAAATACAACGTAGACATACAGCCAGAAAAGTATTTCTATTCTCTGTTACTGTTGTTCAAACCGTGGCGAGATACGGCTGATCTCAAATCGAAAGGCGTTAATACTTACGCGGAAACGTTCATTGCTCTGCAATCAGAATTAGTCGAAGCGGTATCGTATCACGAAAAAATCGTGAACAATAAGAAATGCCTGGAGGATATAAGAAAGTCCATTGAGGAGCAAATGAAGGAGACTGAGTTGTCAAATGCGAAAAAGCGTTCTCTCGATGGTGAGGAATGTGTCGCCTTTGAAGCAGGAAACGCGATGCAAGAATTTCGAGACATTGCAGACAAGCCGCAAGAAGCGGATGTGACCAACTTGATTTCGAAATTGAATCTCGATCAAAGAAGAGTATTCGACACTGTGACGTGTGCTCTCAGTTCGGAATCAAAATGCTTGAGACACTACGTAAGCGGTGAAGGTGGAACCGGGAAAAGTTATATCATAAGAACCATTAAATGTTGGATAAGGGAAACTATGAAACGCGATGTAGCGGTGACCGCACCCACCGGAATAGCTGCGTTTAATATCGATGGTCTGACGATTCACAGGCTATTTCAGTTACCGGTAGAGCATGGCCACACGCCAAAGTACGAGCAATTGTCCGACGCTGTCTTAAAAGCATTGCGGGACGAGTTGAAGGATACCGTCCTGTTTGTAATCGACGAGATATCTATGGTATCCAATGTTACCTTCATGTACATACACCTGCGTTTAATGGAGATCTTTAATACTTTCGACGATCGGGATGGATGGTTCGGAAAGAAGCACATACTGTTATTCGGCGATCTATTGCAGTTGCCGCCGGTACACGAAGCACCTGCTTACATTGAGATAAACAAATCGGAGAGTGAGAAGTATTTGGGATCCTTAGCGGTTACGAACTTGTGGCGCGAGTTATTCTCGTACGATGAGCTTAAGATAAATATGCGTCAACAGGGTAATGACAACGATGGTTACAAGGAAATGCTTTCTCGAATTCGCGTTGGCTGTCTAACGAACGACGATGCGAAAATGTTGACTAATAGAAAGATCAACTTCAAGTCCACATCTTGCAGCGATAGGCTGAATGAACTTTGCGACTACATTGCAAAATTATCGGACGATACAGTGTGCTTGCTACCAACTTGCAACATGTGCGATATTCTGAATGCGGCAATGTTGGAGCGCATAAGTTCTGAGAGTATTTCGTTAATAGCGCAAGACTCCATTGACTGTCCGCCATATTTGAAGAAACGGGTTGCAAAGGTTATTGAGAAGAACGACGAGGACAACACGAAAACTGCTGGGCTTTCGAGAGAAATAGTTATAAAAGTGGGAGCGAAGATTATGCTCCGAAGGAACATAGACGTTACTCTCGGACTTGTAAACGGAACGATCGCCGTTGTCACGGGTGTGTCGCGCGATATTGACAGCGGAGATGTGAGTACGCTAACTATTGCGCTACCAAACGGAAGGCAACAAAATATAGAGCGTGTTTGCGCTAAGTTCCAAGTTATGGAAAAGGCGTATGTTGTCCGAAACCAATTCCCAATATCGCTCAGTTACGGTATGACCATTCATAAGAGTCAAGGTCTGACTTTAAAGTCCGCTGTTGTCGACGTAGGGAACGCAATCTTTAGTTGTGGCCAAACGTATGTCGCATTGTCGCGACTTACGTCGATAGAAGGACTACACTTGATCAATATTGATCCCTCATCCATTAAAGCAAATGATCTGGCGATTGTTGAATACAATCGCTTAAGAAAGTTGTATCGTCCGGATCTTGACAATATAGATGTGCGAAAAAATAGTTATAACAAACTTTGGGATCAACGATGGTCGGCACTGGTGACAGTTGACGTCGACTCCGAAATATCCGCATCAACGAAATCTCTTGATCTTATAACTTCCGTTAAAGGCTTTGCGAATCCCGACAAAGTTTCGTGTTATGCAAACGTCATCCTGCAGTGCATTATAAATAACAATAGTATTAGAAAGTTCTTGTTGAATTGCAACGAAACTAACGAGGTACAGTGTTTGATTAATGATTACAATAGCAATAGATGCCCATTAACTACAATGAACATCAGAAAACTAATTGGTGAACCATTTTCCCTTAACGTGCAACAGGATGCTGCAGACTTTCTGACGGCACTTTGTACAAGGATCACTGCCTTAAGAAACGTAATGGAACACGATCTTCGTGTGACCGTCTGCTGTAAAAAGTGCAATTACTCAAAGACCGACATACAACGAAATCTAATAGCCACGCTGGCAATTCCGAAGAATTCGTCGAAAGCTGTCAATTTGGAATACTTGATGAAATGCAATTTCTCGCGTTGGTCATCCGTCGATGGAACGTGTACCAATTGTAAGCAATCTGGTTCATTATTGATTAAATACGATATGGATACAGGCGGATCGATTATTGTATTACAGTTAATGTTGTTTACACTTAGTGACAAAGGCGTAGAGAAAATTCAAAAGTACAATGTTATAGGTGTTCCCACCGCCAGGTTGTCCATTGGCTCCAAGACTTACAGAGTGACGAGTGCTGTATTTCATCACGGTAAGGATATTCGTCAGGGTCATTATACAAACATGTTGCAAGTTGGTACAGGCAATCGATCGGTGTGGTGTCACATTAGCGATGAAGTTGTCTCCCGTAAGCAGTGGCCGCGGGGAAGTAAGGATGCATACATCTTCTTTTTGGAGCAATTGTCGTAACGGACGTTCGAAAACTGTTAATCGCAAGAATTTACGGAGTACCGAGTATTTATCAAGTTGTCGGTCACGCATGACGCATACCTTGTACCTGCATTGACGACGTCACCGTGATATTACGTCTTACATTTTGCCTTAACGAACTAGGATGTAAATAGCAAATGAACCCTTTACCTTGCAATATTGGGAAAATTTAATTCTGGAACCTTCCATTTTTCGAACTCCTTATCCAGCTCATTCATTTTAGTATAAATACTAAAAGAAGTAATTTCTAATACGTTAATTAAGTTACCATTAGGATTACACGTGTACAAATTCTACATCGAAACTATAACGTAAAATCTTACAAGCAAGAAGAACGACACAAGCAAGCGAAAAATACAAGTAATAAGTTTCCTAATTTACAAATCTAGTCAACGTTAATTATTTATTTCTGCGTATTATATTTCTTCATACTTTTATTTAGATCTTTTATCGTTTGATGTCTGATCTCATTTGCTAAAACAAATATCCAATCATAAAAAGTTTTGTTCTGTTGTAATGTCAATCTGAAATTCTCCATCAAAATCTTTATTTTTTCAAGCTACATATATCTTATTACTAACGCAATTACATTGTTAAATAGGTGTAAGAAAAACTTTCCAACGACGAACAGCCATGCCAGTACCTGCGAATGGAAAAGAATGCCTTTATTAGTAACAGTTCCTATAAAAATTATTTATTATATAAATGTAGTGTAAAATAGTAAGAAGAGTTACGTACAAATAATAGCGTGTCTAAAGGAAAAATGTAGCAAAGCGAGACAAGTGGGAGGAGCGAACCACAGCCAATCACAGCGCAGCACGGAGAGCAACGAGCGCGAGCAGTATAAAAAGGGGAGTCGGCGAGCTCTCGTCGTCAATATAGTATGGTACAGCCTGTCGTCAAAGTCAGTTCGTCAAAGTTAAGCAGCGTACTAATATAAAAGTTGGAAGAGCCATATTCAATTGTACGAAGAAGAAAGACGGGAGGTGTAATAAGCAGAGTGGAATATAAATGTGAAAATGAAATCAGTGTATTTACTCAACCAAATCAGTCATTCTCATGACTACTGTCCTAGTAAAAATGGACAATACAAACCATTAAAACATTTTTATCGAACAATTCGGAAAAATTCGTTCACGATGGAGCACCCACTCATTACGGTCAACAGCGAGGACGCAGAACCCACGACACGCAGAGCAGCACCAACCCGCCAAACCTGGAACAAAGGAGGAAACAATCGTGAGACGTTGACGATTCAAATACAGTCGCAGAAGCTGTATCGAACAAAGCCGAGGAGGAAACAAGGAGACAAGACAAAGAGACGCAGTTCCATGGAGATATTATAAGAAGAAAACGAAAGTAAGAAAAGGTAGTAGTCCCAACACGAAATATCTTATCAAACAACACAGAATTTATTTAAAGGGCTCTTCCTTCACTTCCAATATTTAAGACACGTTACGTTACGAATATCAGCTGGGAGAAAGAATAGAATCAGGGATAATAAGCAGCAATAGAGGATACGAAATAATCAAAGACGATTGTGAACAAGTCAAAGAAGTTACGTTAGGATTACAGACTCACGAATCAAGTAATTCGTTAGGAGACCGTTTCGAACAGCTCGTAGTAGGCAGCGAACCTGCAAATAAAGAAAAAACATTAGTACAAACGAAAGTATCAAAATCACAACAGAAATTGTATCAGAAAGAAAGGAAATACGTAAAGCAGAGAGTAATAAGACAGAAAATTGTAAATCGAGATTAATTTCATTAGAATTAGCTGTAATAATACATAATACTGAGATTCCAATCGATGGTCCGAGACGAAACCGATATCTTCAAATTCGACAGCAACGAATGTATCCACTTCCAGCCATAGATATTCGTAGAAGCTCAGACAACCTGGAAAGTAAGAAAAAGAGAATTAGTAAACGATATGAAACCGGTAATACTCAAGCAAGAGTGGAAGAATACGTACCAAGTCAGATTTCGTACTTATTAATCCTCGAGTAACCTGTAAATAGAAAAATAGCGTTAGAACAGAGAAACGTTAAGAATAGTTATACTAAGACATATTGTATTGAGAAAGAATAGAATCAGGGATAATAAGCAGCAATAGAGGATACGAAATAATCAAAGACGATTGTGAACAAGTCAAAGAAGTTACCTTAGGATTACAGACTCACGAATCAAGTAATTCGTTGGGAGACCGTTTCGAACAGCTCGTAGTAGGCAGCGAACCTGCAAATAAAGAAAAAACATTAGTACAAACGAAAGTATCAAAATCACAACAGAAATTGTATCAGAAAGAAAGGAAATACGTAAAGCAGAGAGTAATAAGACAGAAAATTGTAAATCGAGATTAATTTCATTAGAGTTAGCTGTAATAATACATAATACTGAGATTCCAATCGATGGTCCGAGACGAAACCGATATCTTCAAATTCGACAGCAACGAATGTATCCACTTCCAGCCATAGATATTCGTAGAAGCTCAGACAACCTGGAAAGTAAGAAAAAGAGAATTAGTAAACGATATGAAACCGGTAATTCTCAAGCAAGAGTAGAAGAATACGTACCAAGTCAGATTTCATACTTATTAATCCTCGAGTAACCTGTAAATAGAAAAATAGCGTTAGAACAGAGAAACGTTAAGAACAGTTATACTAAGACATATTGTATTGAGAAAGAATAGAATCAGGGATAATAAGCAGCAATAGAGGATACGAAATAATCAAAGACGATTGAGAACAAGTCAAAGAAGTTACTTTAGGATTACAGACTTACGAATCAAGTAATTCGTTAGGAGACCGTTTCGAACAGCTCGTAGTAGGCAGCGAACCTGCAAATAAAGAAAAAACATTAGTACAAACGAAAGTATCAAAATCACAACAGAAATTGTATCAGAAAGAAAGGAAATACGTAAAGCAGAGACTAATAAGACAGAAAATTGTAAATCGAGATTAATTTCATTAGAATTAGCTGCAATAATACATAATACTGAGATTCCAATCGATGGTCCGAGACGAAACCGATATCTTCAAATTCGACAGCAACGAATGTATCCACTTCCAGCCATAGATATTCGTAGAAGCTCAGACAACCTGGAAAGTAAGAAAAAGAGAATTAGTAAACGATATGAAACCGGTAATACTCAAGCAAGAGTAGAAGAATACGTACCAAGTCAGATTTCATACTTATTAATCCTCGAGTAACCTGTAAATAGAAAAATAGCGTTAGAACAGAGAAACGTTAAGAATAGTTATACTAAGACATATTGTATTGAGAAAGAATAGAATCAGGGATAATAAGCAGCAATAGAGGATACGAAATAATCAAAGACGATTGTGAACAAGTCAAAGAAGTTACTTTAGGATTACAGACTTACGAATCAAGTAATTCGTTAGGAGACCGTTTCGAACAGCTCGTAGTAGGCAGCGAACCTGCAAATAAAGAAAAAACATTAGTACAAACGAAAGTATCAAAATCACAACAGAAATTGTAGCGATATAACAAGAAGTAGAAATAGAAGATTGAAATATTATTTGAAGTAGTGTACTTACGTTATAATCCAGAGTTGCATGTATGAATAAGATAATTTTCCAAACATTCTTAGCTCATAGCGTCTTCACAGAAATATTATATCCTTGTGTGTTGTATCCCTATAAATCAGAAGAATAGAATTATGAATATGAAATAAAACGTAGCGTCAAATGAGATAGGAAGTGTACGTCAAACCGTTACCTCAATACTTACCTTTGAAAACTTAACCTACACTTAATTGTTTCTATTTTAATCCTTAAAATCCTTACAATCAACTTAATCCTAAATACTTACCTAACTTACTTACCTCCTTATGCCCCTATACTCTTACAGCCTTAACATACAGGAAGCGCCTGTCAACATAAAGAGAACGAGATAGATTAATAGTTTGAACTGAAGATAGAGTCATTGATAGAAGTTTCAGAATAGTAATTAGAAGTGAGAGAAATAGATTTGTGATTGAGATTTAATATAACGACCGAGTTAAATAAGAGTAAAGTATTCATAACCTTACCATGCCGCATACAATTCTTTCGTATTCACTGGTAGAGTTGTTCTATGATTTCGCTCGGCTGGGGAAACACACACTATCGCGTGGGTTACAATTCACTTATCGAAGTCACTGTTAGATGCAGCTGGAACAGAAATAATTAATATTCACAATATTTTCACTGAACAAGACACTTCACTATAGCACTCACGCAAAAGTTAACCGTTTACCAGTGCCGCGGCACCAGGTTCCAACCAACGACTATCTATATTACATATCAATCTTAAAAGGTACATCACCATTTCGAGTACACACACGTAAAAAGTCAAAGCTGCAAATGCACTAAATTCGTCTTCGCATGTAACACACACGCACACGCGCACACAAGCGCGCGCGCGCGAACATTCGGTCATAGCCTTCTGCGTACATGGGTAAAAGGAATAAAGAATTTGGATGAAGGGTCTGCTCGCATAATTGATTGAATTTACACTATGTAACATAAAATATCAGTTTTATTTATGTAATATATACGTTGACGATTTTCCCCGTGCCCCTGCCTCTGCCGCCCCTGTCTCTGCCACCCCTGCCTCTGCCGCCCCGGCCTCTGCCCCTGTTAGCGTACCAGCGGGCACGCGACCTTCCCGCGCCTCTGCCCTTCGGACGGGTTCTACCTACGGAAACAATTATATTATTCATTAAGTACCAAGCATTCTTAAGGGGGTACCTACATTTATGGTAGAAATACAATGCAAATAAATTGAGAATATACAGGGTGAGTCAGTGACCTTGCACCAAACTGAAACCACGTATTTTGGGGGTCAATAGAAGCCTAAAAGTCCCGGAACACAAAGTTGAAATCTCAACCCTTTCGGAATTACAGGGGGTTGAAGTTTCAAGTTTTAAAAAATCATATCTTCCTACGGGATAATGCTAGCGTCACGGGTCTTTTTCTAGAATATGTGGGAGGGCCGGAGCTATGTGAAAAAAAATAGAAATCATTTAAAAATTATTATTAAGTCGCATTATTATTGATTTTATTGCACTTTTTCGATGAAGCAGCAACATTTTCAGGTACGAAAAAAATCACAGTCATTCTGTGATGCACCAAAAAAAATATCGCGTTGTGAAAAGTTTAAAATTTTAAGAAATGTGGCCAGGATAAATTATTTAAAGTTCTCTGCTAGCGATTCTCAATCCCGGGTTTACGGCTGCATGTGTCACTGCGGCGGTAGAAGGCTCGAAGTCGGCTCGGGTGTCTGTTTGCCTAGGTCAGTTAGGCCCAGCTTATCTCGAGGGCCTGCTACCGAACACCGCAGTGCGAGAGAGAGGGTGAGTGAGAGTGAGAGAGAGAAAAAAGGGTCAGGTTGATGAACTCTACAATGCTGCCATAAACCTGGGATTGAGAATCTCTAGCGGAAAACTTTAAATAATTTATCCTGGCCACATTTCTTAAAATTTTAAACTTTTCACAACGCGATATTTTTTTTGGTGCATCACAGAATGACTGTGATTTTTTTCGTACCTGAAAATGTTGCTCCTTCATCGAAAAAGTGCAAGAAAATCAATAATAATGCGACTTAATAATAATTTTTAAATGATTTCTATTTTTTTTCACATAGCTCCGGCCCTCCCACATATTCTAGAAAAAGACCCGTGACGCTAGCATTATCCCGTAGGAAGATATGATTTTTTAAAACTTGAAACTTCAACCCCCTGTAATTCCGAAAGGGTTGAGATTTCAACTTTGTGTTCCCGGGCTTTTATGCTTCTATTGACCCCTAAAATACGTGGTTTCAGTTTGGTGCAAGGTCACTGACTCACCCTGTATACATTCTTTAAAGCGATGATGAAATTCTGGTTGTGAACAAGAAAAATATGTATATTAATCAATGAAGTAGAAAATATTGTAAATTGGTATCGTAATTTTACATGCCATAGTTACAAAATTGTAACCATGGATATATGAACGCTTTTTAAAAGCTGCGATTTGCAATACTCATTGTACACGTAACAATTCTTATTGGAAAAAATAACACTAATTTTTCAGAAACTAAACACATATTCAGATGTACACACGTTCATATATTCATGGTTACATTTTGTAACTATGGCATGTAAAATTATGGTACCAATTTACAATATTTTCCACTTCATTGATTAATACACATATTTTTGTTGCTATGATAAGAATTTCATTACCGTTTTAAAAAATGTTTTGTATTTTCAATTTATTTCCACCTTGTAAATAAATGTATCACTAATATTCATATGTTCTACACATTACTTACTTTCTTCTTTCGCTTCGGCATCTCTCATTTCGGCCTCATACATTTCGGGATCTGCTGACTTCTGTTCCACCTGCTTCTGCTGGTTCTGCTGAGTCTCCTGCAGTGGAGGCCGTTGTTGCAGCAACTGCTGCAAAATTTGTTGCTGTTGTGCAATCTGCTGTTGCTGTTGCTGCTGTTGTTGCAGCAACTGCTGCATAAATTGCGCGTGATCAATGTTCTCTTTTTCTATAATGATAACAAAAGAGTTCGAACAATTAAGTACTGTCACGTGAAGTCCGCACCCACTTCGCGAAACTGCCCTGGCTAGCGGGACTTCACGCGAACAATGAAATTTCCTTGGACTCGACTTGGGGAAACGCGAATCAAATTCTACTGTCGAGACTTCTATGGGCGCCAGGCACTCGCGTGCCACGGGATTTCTCCCGCTTTTAATTTGTAATACTGGAATCGCGATACGGTTGATCTACGCGACCGAGTCTCGACCACACACACCGAAAAACGAATTCTTCCCCAAGTCGAAATTACGCGCAATACTAACGAACTCAGCGGGTGGGGTCGGTTACTCGAGAGGATCGTAAGGACGGGATAAGGCGAAATATAAATCAAATTCACAAAAATTTCGGTTTCCGAGAGTCGGCACAGTTTATTATAAACGACCTCGCCCTAAGGCGGAATTACACGCGTTAAATCCTATCATTACAACTCCCGGAACAGATACACTCGATCACCGCGACGACAATTTTCTTACACTGCTCGCAAAGCGATACGGAGAGGGAGCCGAGACGTGGACGTGAATTTTGAACGCGGCCGAACGAAAGATAATGGACCACCCAATAGCACAAATATTTCATATTACGCAATAAAGCTCGCAACGCGAAAAAGGGCTACTCTGTTCACCTCACCATTTCAGTTGTTCTCGGCTGCAGTTGGTCCCCAAATTGTTTAATTGTCTCTCCGGCTCTCTCCGCTCTTCTCCTTGGCTGCTCGATCAAACTGGCACTCGCGAGCTACGTAAAATTTGCGGACTACTCTCGCTGACTGTCGCTGATCGAAGATCTCGAAATTCGTGCTCCTCTCTCTGACGGTCGCCGGTCGAAGAAGGAACTCCTCACGGATCCGCGCGATCCGCGAGGATCTCCTGCGCATGCTAATTAACGCGACTACCCCCACCCCGGAAACCTCATGAAACGCCACGCCATAATTCGACTGTCGATAATTGGTGACTGCTGCCCTGTACTGTTCTGCTTGATCGGTGGTGGAAAATAGGCCCTCTTCTTGCTGTCTCCGCAGGATGCTGCCGTTCGCCCAGGTTCCTTTCATTCTTTCTCGCTCCGGTCCAGCAGGGTCGGAAAGGGTAGTCGACCCGCGCTACCGAGCACCAACCCCCCTGGGGCCGGTGGGTCCCTCCAACCCGCCTTCCCCCCGGGAATCGTTGGGTTGGAGTACCGCGAGGTATCCCGTCCCCAATTTCGACGGGGCCTGCCTCGGCCGCGGCGACTTCTTCCCCCGCTGGACGTCCGGTATTTACCGCGCTCCGGGCGGGAATCCGGCCTCCTCTGTAGACTCTTTCCCCTGGAAGCAGTCCCTGCGGCTTTGGGCTCCGATCGTCGTCCTCGGTGGTAGGCGTTGGCAATACAAAAAAAAGGATTCACCGGGCATTAGTCGGCGTTCATGGTTTTGGTGAGGCCCCGAGGTGTGCTCGTCGCTACTCCCGTGCCGGGAATTTACTAATTTTGGGACGTTGCAAAATGCAACGTCACAGTACTTTATACACTTTTCAAAAAATTATGCTAACAAAGATCTTGCTTGGGAATAGACCAAATTCAATTGACGATAACTTGGACGAAATCGATGGAAAAACTACGATTTTCTTTCTCAAATTAAAACTTGAAGACTTTACCGTCAATTTTTTTATTTAAAACTACAATTTTATGCACGCCTACTGTTACATTGCTTTACAACTGATTTGATGGCACGTTTGACAGGTTGAGATTGGCGAAATTCAACAACGCTTACAAAGTTACGAACATGTTTTTGAGCAATTCTGAAAACCGGCAAAAGAAAGGGGAAAGACTTCAAGTTTTAATTTAAAAAAGAAATCCGCAGTTCTTCCATCAATTTCGATTCGGTTACCGTCAATTGAATTTGACCTATTGCCGATGAAAATATTCATTACTATAATTCTTTTGTACTTACGTGCCATGTCGATGCTATCCACTCAAGAGTCGACTGTCAAATAATCGGCGCAACGGCTACGACGCTGGATCATTCCACCACCGTCGTTGTGACGCGTTTTAAAATTAGAATTAACACACACACATACATAGTAGTCCCGTGTAAAGCATGCGGGCCGCGGGACCGAACTCGTGCTGATAACGCGTGCTTCGCGGCGATGGTCTTACATTTTTTGCTGCTTTTAGGGGTGCTCACTGCGTGCCGAACATAAAGAGAGACGGATGCAGTCAAACCATAGGAGTGAGTGAAATGCCTGATCCTCGACCCTCGGTCGCCAAGCAGGCATAACTCATGCGGATCGGATTACAATGTAAGCCAAAGTTAAAACTTTTTTATTCGTGTTTCTTTTTTATAAAATTTGTTGCAATAAATGCGTGGTATTTTTCCAATTAAAATGATTCAAGAACGGTACAATTTGAGTCTATTTACGGATAATAATTACACGGCAAATATTACGTCTCTAACTTTTGATAATTCGCAATCATGCATATTGTGAACAATTTCGTGTTTCATACTTGTCATTAGAGTATTGGTTTAGCTATTGGTTTTAACGACGTATCATACATACTAATTATACTATTCATTTATTTCTCATTATAAGTACCACAGCTATGAATGAACAAATCATAATTCGTTTATATATTTTTGTCTGAAAGTATTATAGTACATTATTCCTTCGTGTTCTTGTTTTGGGATAATCTCGAATTGCCTAATAACGCATATAATAAGATTAAAATGAAAAATAATAATTACACGGCAAATTTTACGCGTCTAACTTTTGATAATTCGCAATCATGCATATTGTGAACAATTTCGTGTTTCATACTTGTCATTAGAGTATTGGTTTAGCTATTGGTTTTAACGACGTATCATACATACTAATTATACTATTCATTTATTTCTCATTATAAGTACCACAGCTATGAATGAACAAATCATAATTCGTTTATATATTTTTGTCTGAAAATATTATAGTACATTATTCCTTCGTGTTCTTGTTTTGGGATAATCTCGAATTGCCTAATAACGCATATAATCAGATTAAAATAAAAAAAAAAATAGATGTTCGTTGTTAAAAAACATAATTGCTATAATTGCTACATCTCTTATTGCAAAAACGTCTGCATATTGCTATCTTCTGAGCGCATTTAAACCGTGTAATTTTTAGTTAAACAATTTTGGTATTCTTTCAAAACTGAAGAAAATACTTTATTATACACGCATATACTACATGATACGTGGGATTTGTAATTTCGAACATCTGAGCGACACGTGCTTTACAATGGCACGATAACCCTGGGCGACATAACCGCAACTGTCAGTTCCTGGTTTGACAGCGCTAACGTAAGGGCATGGATTTGTAGTAATATGATTTATATTCTTTATTCCTTAATTATACACATTTTCTTATTCTAATTAAAATAATAACCAAAGCTGTGCTAGAGCCTGTTTAAACGCCGGTCAAAACAGAATAGTAGAACTTAAGTCGATTATCAAATCCAAATTATTAATGTTATGCATTGCTGATATGAAAAATATATTTGGTTTCAGTCAAATAAATAGGCGAGAAGTCGGGAAAGGAACGTGTGAGGGATGTCAAAGGATACGAGAAGCATCTTACAACCTTTGCCGTTAATGCAAGTAGCTGCAGCGATGAAATCAGGTATGATTTATATGATTTATATTCTTTATTCCTTAATTATACACATTTTCTTATTCTAATTATTTTCTTATTCTAATTAAAATAATAACCAAGGCTGTGCTAGAGCCTGTTTGAACGCCGGTCAAAACAGAATAGTAGAACTTAAGTCGATTATCAAATCCAAATTATTAATGTTATGCATTGCTGATATGAAAAATATATTTGGTTTCAGTCAAATAAATAGGCGAGAAGTCGGGAAAGGAACGTGTGAGGGATGTCAAAGGATACGAGAAGCATCTTACAACCTTTGCCGTTAATGCAAGTAGCTGCAGCGATGAAATCAGGTATGATTTATATGATTTATATTCTTTATTCCTTAATTATACACATTTTCTTATTCTAATTATTTTCTTATTCTAATTAAAATAATAACCAAAGCTGTGCTAGAGCCTGTTTGAACGCCGGTCAAAACAGAATAGTAGAACTTAAGTCGATTATCAAATCCAAATTATTAATGTTATGCATTGCTGATATGAAAAATATATTTGGTTTCAGTCAAATAAATAGGCGAGAAGTCGGGAAAAGAACGTGTGAGGGATGTCAAAGGATACGAGAAGCATCTTACAACCTTTGCCGTTAATGCAAGTAGCTGCAGCGATGAAATCAGGTATGATTTATATGATTTATATTCTTTATTCCTTAATTATACACATTTTCTTATTCTAATTAAAATAATAACCAAAGCTGTGCTCGAGTCTGTTTAAATGCCCGTCAAAACAGAATAGTAGAACATAAGTCGATTATCAAATCCAAATTATTAATGTTATGCATTGCTGATATGAAAAATATATTTGGTTTCAGTCAAATAAATAGGCGAGAAGTCGGGAAAGGAACGTGTGAGGGATGTCAAAGGATACGAGAAGCATCTTACAACCTTTGCCGTTAATGCAAGTAGCTGCAGCGATGAAATCAGGTATGATTTATATGATTTATATTCTTTATTCCTTAATTATACACATTTTCTTATTCTAATTATTTTCTTATTCTAATTAAAATAATAACCAAAGCTGTGCTAGAGCCTGTTTGAACGCCGGTCAAAACAGAATAGTAGAACTTAAGTCGATTATCAAATCCAAATTATTAATGTTATGCATTGCTGATATGAAAAATATATTTGGTTTCAGTCAAATAAATAGGCGAGAAGTCGGGAAAGGAACGTGTGAGGGATGTCAAAGGATACGAGAAGCATCTTACAACCTTTGCCGTTAATGCAAGTAGCTGCAGCGATGAAATCAGGTATGATTTATATGATTTATATGATTTATATTCTTTATTCCTTAATTATACACATTTTCTTATTCTAATTAAAATAATAACCAAAGCTGTGCTCGAGTCTGTTTAAATGCCCGTCAAAACAGAAGAGTAGAACATAAGTCGATTATCCAATCCAAATCATTAATGTTATGCATTGCTAATATGAAAAATATATTTGGTTTCAGTCAAATAAATAGGCGAGAAGTCAGGAAAGGAACGCGTAAGGGATGTCAAAGGATACGAGAAGCATCTTATAACCTTTGTCGTTAATGCAAGTAGCTGCAGCGATGAAATCAGGTATGATTTATATGATTTATATTCTTTATTCCTTAATTATACACATTTTCTTATTCTAATTAAAATAATAACCAAAGCTGTGCTCGAGTCTGTTTAAATGCCCGTCAAAACAGAAGAGTAGAACATAAGTCGATTATCCAATCCAAATCATTAATGTTATGCATTGCTAATATGAAAAATATATTTGGTTTCAGTCAAATAAATGGGCGAGAAGTCAGGAAAGGAACGCGTAAGGGATGTCAAAGGATACGAGAAGCATCTTATAACCTTTGTCGTTAATGCAAGTAGCTGCAGCGATGAAATCAGGTATGATTTATATGATTTATATTCTTTATTCCTTAATTATACACATTTTCTTATTCTAATTAAAATAATAACCAAAGCTGTGCTCGAGTCTGTTTAAATGCCCGTCAAAACAGAAGAGTAGAACATAAGTCGATTATCCAATCCAAATCATTAATGTTATGCATTGCTAATATGAAAAATATATTTGGTTTCAGTCAAATAAATGGGCGAGAAGTCAGGAAAGGAACGCGTAAGGGATGTCAAAGGATACGAGAAGCATCTTATAACCTTTGTCGTTAATGCAAGTAGCTGCAGCGATGAAATCAGGTATGATTTATATGATTTATATTCTTTATTCCTTAATTATACACATTTTCTTATTCTAATTAAAATAATAACCGAAGCTGTGCTCGAGTCTGTTTAAATGCCCGTCAAAACAGAATAGTAGAACATAAGTCGATTATCCAATCCAAATCATTAATGTTATGCATTGCTAATATGAAAAATATATTTGGTTTCAGTCAAATAAATAGGCGAGAAGTCGGGAAAGGAACGTGTAAGGGATGTCAAAGGATACGGGAAGCATCTTATGACCTTTACAGTTAATGAAACTAGACGCAACGATGAAATTTGGTATGATTTATATTTTTTGTTCCTTAATTATACACATTTTCTTTTTCTAATTAAAACAATAACCAAGTTCTTCTTGCGCCTGTTTGAACACCTATGAAGTTGAAGAAACAGAAAATGGGGATACATGCTGGTATATTTGATTTTTTTCTAATTACACATTGACTTACAAATTTTGATGCATCGCTTATTGGAATGTCCTCTCTTTGCTGGCTTAAGTTCTGTTTCTGTTGATTCCTCCGTTATTCTTTTTCTTCCTTCAATACTGCATTCACTAAGGATTCCAACCGACTTCTCGACAGCTGTCTAAAATTTGTCTAAGAACAAGATACTTTTGGAAAACGAATGTGTTCAGTACTCAGTATCATTATGAATTCTAAAGAGGCTACAACGAAATTGAAGGTGAAACAATCGAAGGTGAATCAGAAGTTTGGTAACATAAATACAAGCATAATCTACGCAAAGTAAATATAACAATAATACTAATACGTTACGAAAGGTTACAATTGTAGGTCCTTCGATGCATTCGTCCTTTTGTGCGTTCCGTCGATGCTTCAATACTTGAATGCTCGAGCCGCCGTGATCGGTATTGATAAATGTAAAGAGCTTCATACTCCCATCGGCTGTTGGTAGGTAATGCCAGTTTCCACTGCCGGAAAATACTGTCTGTCGCAGTAATCGTTTTCTATTTTACGTTTTAGGTTTTCACTCGACATATTATGGGGATTCACTGGCGCCTGCAAACAAGTAATATCAAGTTACAAGTAATATCTTCGGTTGCACAGATGTACGGCTCCTGTGTTTTTGTTTCTGTCGACAACTCGTCAGTGATAATTGTGCCTGAGTAAAAGTGGGTTGTATACAGGCCGAGTCAGTCAAAACGATCGCGGAAATATTTTTAGCGACTTGAAAGATATGCGTAGAGTGTCTGGGATAATATTCGATGGGTTGAGGGTGCAGCTAACGGTGTTTACATAATGATAATAGGGGGTGTTTCTTCAATTCTGTTTACTTTTGTGTGAAAAGTAATATTTTTACAATTATCGAAATATCATAATTTTCTGGAAACCGTAAAACAAAAAGAAATGTATACACTTTTTTCTTATAAAATTAATCAACTATTTAACTTATAAACTATTCACCTCGTTTTCAACCCACTTCTTCAAATGTGCAACTCAATATACTACTGTGTTATCAGTTATTGATATTTTTAAGATTATTTCAACGTAAACCCTTAAACATTTCGGTCCGAATATAAAGCGACTTCGGCCACTTTCCAAATAAACGATTCATTTCACACACGTATCAAATGTATATTCATGTATATAAAGTATGTATATTTATGTATGTTACAATCACAGATGTACCTAATTCAACGAAGTCGAGATATTAGTTAATAAGGTATGGAAAGCTTTCTTTGCTACCTCTAATTTTACCCCTGTGATAATGGAATCACATGACGAATAATTGATTGTATTTGCTGTTTTTCATATTCCTGAATTTTCGAAAATAAATAGCTGATCGTGTCTTTGCCTTCCTAAACACCGTAAGACATTTATAGTAAGTGTATGGAACTTGATCCTCGAACTTGTTGGTCTATGATTAATTGTGAGTGGACTGCAGACTTTTATGAAAACATTAATTTTATTATTTATAGAAAATTGTATGGAGTCGTTTTGAAGAGACACGTGAGTCACAATTCTGAATTTCGTACAGTGTTAGAAAAATTTCAAATTGCCTTTTCAATAATGATTTGTAATTTGCAACGACTTGTAACATCACGCTTTGACTATTTTGCATTACGGTCCGTAGCATTGTCATGAGTTGCTAATTTTAATTCACGTTGCTTAATTTGCTTTTTTTCGTGTTAATTCTCCACCGACTTCTGGAAAGAGAAAACAAATGCGAGACACGAGATTGCTTTGACTACAAAGCCATAGGCAATACCAGGCAATACCAATGTTTCTGCTCGCATGAAAGTATATGAATTGTACTAAATATAATATTAATGGAATATTAAAATAATAAATAAATAAAAAACGAACATTCATTGTATTTATTATTTATGAATGAAGGTAAAATTTCTTGGGATTTTAAGTTTGACACCCACAACACGAGGGACAACAGTGAACCCGCGATACAGCTGCATACTACAGCCCAGGGATGGGCAAACGTGACTAATTTTACGCTTGATTTTTTTTATTCACGAAGAAAATGCCTTGATTTTTTTTAGTCACTAAGAAAATGCTTTGATTTTTTTTAGTCGCGAAGAAAATGCCTTGATTTTTTTTAGTCACGAAGAAAATGCCTTGATTTTTTTTAATCACGCTGAAAATACGTTGATTTTTTTTAGTCACGAACAAAATACCTTGATTTTTCTTAGTCACGAAGAAAATACCTCGATTTTTTTTATTTACGAAGAGATTTTCGTGCATTTCTTTATTAATACGATACGTGCTCGGGTAGGAGCGTATGCAAGCGAGTTTTTGCAAGCGGGTAGAAGCGGATTCGAGCGTATTCGAGCGGATACGAGCTGTTTGGTGCTTCTGGGAGTAAGTGAAAGATTGCGGGCGCATGAAAAGATGCATGGGCGATTGTGAGCGTGTGAGGACGAACTTTTGCAAGCGGGTAGGAGCGGATTCGAGCGGATCGGAGCTGTTCGGTCCGACAGTCCGAACAACTCGTATTCGCTCGAATCCGCTCGAATCCGCTTCTACCCGCTTGCAAAAGTTCGTCCTCACACGCTCACAATCGCCCATGCATCTTTTCATGCGTCCGCAATCTTTCATTTACTCCCAGAAGCACCAAACAGCTCGTATCCGCTCGAATACGCTCGAATCCGCTTCTACCCGCTTGCAAAAACTCGCCTGCATACGCTCCTACCCGAGCACGTATCGTATTAATAAAGAAATGCACGAAAATCTCTTCGTAAATAAAAAAAATCGAGGTATTTTGTTCGTGACTAAGAAAAATCAAGGTATTTTGTTCGTGACTAAAAAAAATCAACGTATTTTCAGCGTGATTAAAAAAAATCAAGGCATTTTCTTCGTGACTAAAAAAAATCAAGGCATTTTCTTCGCGACTAAAAAAAATCAAAGCATTTTCTTAGTGACTAAAAAAAATCAAGGCATTTTCTTCGTGAATAAAAAATATCAAGCGTAAAATTAGTCACGTTTGCCCATCCCTGGCCATGAGGCTGAGACGGATAACTTCTCGGAGTCACCTCCGGATGTGTATACACTTTGATCTCAGCCATCAAGAGGACATGGATGGCTTCTCGGGGTCACCTAGGAATGTGTATACTCATTCTCACGTCAGCCATCAGGCCGAGATCGATGACTTTTCGGAGTTACCCCGGAATGTGTATACTCATTCTCACGTCAGCCATCAGGCCGAAATCGATGACTTTTCGGAGTCGCCCCAGAATGTGTATACTCATTCTCACGTCAGCCATCAGGCCGAGATCGATGACTTTTCGGAGTCGCCCCGGAATGTGTATACACTTCGATCTCACGAATCAGGCCGAGATGGATGACTTCTCAGAGTTACCTCGGAATATGTATACACATCCTGATCTTAGCCATCAGGCCAAGATGCATGACTTCTATGAGTCATCTCCGGATGTGTATACACTTCGATCTTGGTCGTCGGGCTGAGATGGATAGGTTCTCGGAGTCACCCCGCGACGCGTATACACATTCTCATATCAGCCACCAGGCCGTGATGGATGACTTCTCAGAGTTACCCCGGAATGTCTAGTCACATTGTCATCTTAGCCATCGGGCCGAGATGGGTGACATCTTGGAGTCGCCTCGGAATGTGTATACGCATTGTCATCTCAGCCATCAGGCCGAGATGGACGACTTCTCGGAGTCACCTCCGGATGTGTATACACTTTGATCTCAGCCATCAAGCCGACATGGATGACTTCTTGGAGTTACCCCGGAATGTGTATACACATTGTAATCTTAGCCATCGGGCCGAGATGGGTGACTTCTTGGAGTCGCCTCGCAATGTGTATACGCATTGTCATCTCAGCCATCAGGCCGAGATGGACGACTTCTCGGAGTCACCTCCGGATGTGTATACACTTTGATCTCAGCCATCAAGCCGACATGGATGACCTCTCGGAGTTACCCCGGAATGTGTATACACATTGTCATCTCAGCCATCAGGCCGAGATGGACGACTTCTCGGAGGTACCTCGGAATATGGACACACATCCTGATCTTAGCCATCAGGCTGAGACGGATAACTTCTCGGAGTCACCTCCGGATGTGTATACACTTTGATCTCAGCCATCAAGAGGACATGGATGGCTTCTCGGGGTCACCTAGGAATGTGTATACACATTGTCATCTCAGCCATCAGGCCGAGATGGACGACTTCTCGGAGTCACCTCCGGATGTATACACACTTCGATCTTAGGCGTCGGGCTGAGATGGATAACTTCTCGGAGTCACCTCGGAACGTGTATACACTTCGACCTTAGGCATCGGGCCGAGATGGATGACTTCTCAGAGTTACCTCGGAATATGGACACACATCCTGATCTTAGCCATCAGGCTGAGATGTATAACTTCTCGGAGTCACCTCCGGATGTGTATACACTTTGATCTCAGCCATCAAGCCGACATGGATGACTTCTTGGAGTTACCCCGGAATGTGTATACACATTGTCATCTTAGCCATCAGGCCGAGAACGATGACTTTTCGGAGTCGCCCGGAATGTGTAGAGTCATTCTCACGTCAGCCATCCGGCCGAGAACGATGACTTTTCGGAGTCGCCCTGGAATGTGTATACACATTGTCATCTTAGCCATCAGGCCGGGACGGGTGACTTCTTGGTGTCGCCTCGGAATGTGTATACGCATTGTCATCTCAGCCATCCGGCCGAGATGAACGACTTCTCGGAGTTACCCCGGAATGTGTATACACATTGTCATCTTAGGCATCCGGCCGAGAACGATGACTTTTCGGAGTCGCCCCGGAATGTGAATAGTCATTCTCACGTCAGCCATCAGGCCGACAACGATGACCTTTCGGAGTCGCCCCGGAATGTGTATACACATTCTCATCTCAGCCATCAGGCCGAGAACGATGACTTTTCGGAGTCGCCCCGGAATGTGTATACACTTCGATCTCACGAATCAGGCCGAGATGGATGACTTCTCAGAGTTACCTCGGAATATGTATACACATCCTGATCTTAGCCATCGGGCCGAGATGGGTGACTTCTTGGAGTCGCCTCCGGATGTGTATACACTTTGATCTCAGCCATCAAGCCGACATGGATGACTTCTCGGAGTTACCCCGGAATGTGTATACACACTGTAATCTTAGCCATCGGGCCGAGATGGGTGACTTCTTGGAGTCGCCTCGGAATGTGTATACGCATTGTCATCTCAGCCATCAGGCCGAGATGGACGACTTCTCGGAGTCACCTCCGGATGTGTATACACTTTGATCTCAGCCATCAAGCCGACATGGACGACTTCTCGGAGTCACCTCCGGATGTGTATACACTTTGATCTCAGCCATCAAGCCGACATGGATGCCCTCTCGGAGTTACCCCGGAATGTGTATACACATTGTCATCTTAGCCATCAGGCCGAGAACGATGACTTTTCGGAGTCGCCCTGGAATGTGTATACGCATTGTCATCTCAGCCATCAAGCCGACATGGATGATTTCTTGGAGTTACCCCGGAATGTGTGTACACATTGTCATCTTAGCCATCAGGTCGAGACGGATATCTTCCCGGAGTCACCTCGGAATGTGTATACACTTCGATCTCAGGCACCGGGCCGAGATGTGTGACTTTTCGGAGTCGCCCTGGAATTTGTATACACATTGTCATCTTAGCCATCAGGCCGAGACGGGTGACTTCTTGGTGTCGCCTCGGAATGTGTATACGCATAGTCATCTCAGCCATCAAGCCGAGATGGGCGACTTTTCGGAGTCGCCCCGGAATGTGTATACACATTGTCATTTTAGCCATCAGGCCGAGATGGGTGACATCTTGGTGTCGCCTCGGAATGTGTATACGCATAGTCATCTCAGCCATCAGGCCGAGATGGACGACTTCTCGGAGTCACCTCCGGATGTGTATACACTTTGATCTCAGCCATCAAGCCGACATGGACGACTTCTCGGAGTCACCTCCGGATGTGCATACACTTTGATCTCAGCCATCAAGCCGACATGGATGCCCTCTCGGAGTCGCCCAGGAATGTGTATACACATTGTCATCTTAGCCATCAGGCCGAGATGGGTGACATCTTGGAGTCACCTCGGAATGTGTATACACTTCGATCTCAAGAATCAGGCCGAGATGGATGACTTCTCAGAGTTACCTCGGAATATGTATACACATCCTGATCTTAGCCATCAGGCCGAGATGGATGACTTCTGTGAGTCAGCTCCGGATGTGTATACACTTCGATCCTAGTCGTCGGGCTGAGATGGATAAGTTCTCGGAGTCACCCCGCGACGTGTATACACATTCTCATATCAGCCACCAGGCCGTGATGGATGACTTCTCAGAGTTACCCCGGAATGTCTAGTCACATTGTCATTTTAGCCATCGGGCCGAGATGGGTGACTTCTTGGAGTCGCCTCCGGATGTGTATACACTTTGATCTCAGCCATCAAGCCGACATGGACGACTTCTCGGAGTCACCTCCGGATGTGTATACACTTTGATCTCAGCCATCAAGCCGACATGGACGACTTCTCGGAGTCACCTCCGGATGTGCATACACTTTGATCTCAGCCATCAAGCCGACATGGATGCCCTCTCGGAGTTACCCCGGAATGTGTATACGCATAGTCATCTCAGCCATCAAGCCGAGATGGGCGACTTTTCGGAGTCGCCCAGGAATGTGTATACACATTGTCATCTTAGCCATCAGGCCGAGATGGGTGACATCTTGGAGTCACCTCGGAATGTGTATACACTTCGATCTCAAGAATCAGGCCGTGATGGATGACTTCTCAGAGTTACCCCGGAATGTGTATTCACATTGTCATCTTAGCCATCGGACCGAGATGGGTGACTTCTTGGAGTCGCCTCGGAATGTGTATACGCATTGTCATCTCAGCCATCATCCCGAGATGGACGACTTCTCGGAGTCAAGTCCGGATGTGTATACACTTTGATCTCAGCCATCAAGCCGACATGGATGACTTCTTGGAGTTACCCCGGAATGTGTATACACATTGCCATCTTAGCCATCAGGCCGAGAACGATGACTTTTCGGAGTCGCCCGGAATGTGTATACACATTGTCATCTTAGCCATCAGGCCGGGACGGGTGACTTCTTGGTGTCGCCTCGGAATGTGTATACGCATTGTCATCTCAGCCATCAGGCCGAGATGGGCGACTTCTCGGAGTCACCTCCGGATGTGTATACACTTTGATCTCAGCCATCAAGCCGACATGGATGCATTCTCGGAGTTACTTCGGAATGTGTATACACATCCTCATCTTGGTCATTAGGCCGGGATGGGTGACTTCTTGGAGTCGCCTCCGAATGTGTATACACATTGTCTTCTTAGCCATCAGACCGAGATGCGTGACTTCTTGGAGTCCCCTCGGAATGTGTATACGCATAGTCATCTGAGCCATCAAGCCGAGATGGGCGACTTTTCGGAGTCGCCCCGGAATGTGTATACACATTGTCATCTTAGCAATCAGGCCGAGATGGGTGACATCTTGGAGTCGCCTCGGAATGTGTATACGCATTGTCATCTCAGCCATCAGGCCGAGATGAACGACTTCTCGGAGTTACCCCGGAATGTGTATACACATTGTCATCTTAGCCATCAGGCCGAGAACGATGACTTTTCGGAGTCGCCCGGAATGTGTATACACATTGTCATCTTAGCCATCAGGCCGGGACGGGTGACTTCTTGGTGTCGCCTCGGAATGTGTATACGCATTGTCATCTCAGCCATCAGGCCGAGATGGGCGACTTCTCGGAGTCACCTCCGGATGTGTATACACTTTGATCTCAGCCATCAGGCCGAGATGTATAACTTCTCGGAGTCACCTCCGGATGTGTATACACTTTGATCTCAGCCATCAAGCCGACATGGATGCATTCTCGGAGTTACTTCGGAATGTGTATACACATCCTCATCTTGGTCATTAGGCCGGGATGGGTGACTTCCTGGAGTCCCCTCGGAATGTGTATACGCATAGTCATCTCAGCCATCAGGCCGAGATGAACGACTTCTCGGAGTTACCCCGGAATGTGTATACACATTGTCATCTTAGCCATCAGGCCGAGAACGATGACTTTTCGGAGTCGCCCGGAATGTGTACACTCATTCTCACGTCAGCCATCCGGCCGAGAACGATGACTTTTCGGAGTCGCCCTGGAATGTGGATACACATTGTCATCTTAGCCATCAGGCCGGGACGGGTGACTTCTTGGTGTCGCCTCGGAATGTGTATACGCATTGTCATCTCAGCCATCAGGCCGAGATGAACGACTTCTCGGAGTTACCCCGGAATGTGTATACACATTGTCATCTTAGGCATCCGGCTGAGAATGATGACTTTTCGGAGTCGGCCCGGAATGTGAATACTCATTCTCACGTCAGCCATCAGGCCGAGATCGATGACTTTTCAGAGTCACTTCGGAACGTGTATACACTTCGATCTCAAGAATCAGGCCGAGATGGATGACTTCTCAGAGCTACCCCGGAATGTGTATTCACATTGTCATCTTAGCCATCGGGCCGACATAGATGACTTCTCGGAGTTACCCCGGAATGTGTATACACATTGTAATCTTAGCCATCGGGCCGAGATGGGTGACTTCTTGGAGTCGCCTCGGAATGTGTATACGCATTGTCATCTCAGCCATCAGGCCGAGATGGACGACTTCTCGGAGTCACCTCCGGATGTGTATACACTTTGATCTCAGCCATCAAGCCGACATGGATGACTTCTTGGAGTTACCCCGGAATGTGTATACACATTGTCATCTTAGCCATCAGGCCGAGAACGATGACTTTTCGGAGTCGCCCGGAATGTGTACACTCATTCTCACGTCAGCCATCCGGCCGAGAACGATGACTTTTCGGAGTCGCCCTGGAATGTGTATACACATTGTCATCTTAGCCATCAGGCCGGGACGGGTGACTTCTTGGTGTCGCCTCGGAATGTGTATACGCATTGTCATCTCAGCCATCAGGCCGAGATGGACGACTTCTCGGAGTCACCTCCGGATGTGTATACACTTTGATCTCAGCCATCAAGCCGACATGGATGCATTCTCGGAGTTACTTCGGAATGTGTATACACATCCTCATCTTGGTCATTAGGCCGGGATGGGTGACTCCTTGGAGTCGCCTCCGAATGTGTATACACATTGTCATCTTAGCCATCAGACCGAGATGCGTGACTTCTTGGAGTCCCCTCGGAATGTGTATACGCATAGTCATCTCAGCCATCAAGCCGAGATGGGCGACTTTTCGGAGTCGCCCAGGAATGTGTATACACATTGTCATCTTAGCCATCAGGCCGAGATGTGTGACATCTTGGAGTCGCCTCGGAATGTGTATACGCATTGTCATCTCAGCCATCAGGCCGGGATGAACGACTTCTCGGAGTTACCCCGGAATGTGTATACACATTGTCATCTTAGGCATCCGGCTGAGAATGATGACTTTTCGGAGTCGCCCCGGAATGTGAATAGTCATTCTCACGTCAGCCATCAGGCCGACAACGATGACCTTTCGGAGTCGCCCCGGAATGTGTATACACATTCTCATCTCAGCCATCAGGCCGAGAACGATGACTTTTCGGAGTCGCCCCGGAATGTGTATACACTTCGATCTCACGAATCAGGCCGAGATGGATGACTTCTCAGAGTTACCTCGGAATATGTATACACATCCTGATCTTAGCCATCAGGCTGAGATGCATGACTTCTATGAGTCATCTCCGGATGTGTATACACTTCGATCTTAGTCGTCGGGCTGAGATGGATAAGTTCTCGGAGTCACCCCGCGACGTGTATACACATTCTCATATCAGCCACCAGGCCGTGATGGATGACTTCTCAGAGTTACCCCGGAATGTGTATTCACATTGTCATCTTAGCCATCGGGCCGAGATGGGTGACTTCTTGGAGTCGCCTCGGAATGTGTATACGCATTGTCATCTCAGCCATCAGTCCGAGATGGACGACTTCTCGGAGTCACCTCCGGATGTGTATACACTTTGATCTCAGCCATTAAGCCGACATGGATGACTTCTCGGAGTTACCCCGGAATGTGTATACACACTGTAATCTTAGCCATCGGGCCGAGATGGGTGACTTCTTGGATTCGCCTCGGAATGTGTATACGCATTGTCATCTCAGCCATCAGGCCGAGATGGACGACTTCTCGGAGTCACCTCCGGATGTGTATACACTTTGATCTCAGCCATCAAGCCGACATGGATGACTTCTTGGAGTTACCCCGGAATGTGTATACACATTGTCATCTTAGCCATCAGGCCGAGAACGATGACTTTTCGGAGTCGCCCGGAATGTGTAGAGTCATTCTCACGTCAGCCATCCGGCCGAGAACGATGACTTTTCGGAGTCGCCCTGGAATGTGTATACACATTGTCATCTTAGCCATCAGGCCGGGACGGGTGACTTCTTGGTGTCGCCTCGGAATGTGTATACGCATTGTCATCTCAGCCATCCGGCCGAGATGAACGACTTCTCGGAGTTACCCCGGAATGTGTATACACATTGTCATCTTAGGCATCCGGCCGAGAACGATGACTTTTCGGAGTCGCCCCGGAATGTGAATAGTCATTCTCACGTCAGCCATCAGGCCGACAACGATGACCTTTCGGAGTCGCCCCGGAATGTGTATACACATTCTCATCTCAGCCATCAGGCCGAGAACGATGACTTTTCGGAGTCGCCCCGGAATGTGTATACACTTCGATCTCACGAATCAGGCCGAGATGGATGACTTCTCAGAGTTACCTCGGAATATGTATACACATCCTGATCTTAGCCATCAGGCTGAGATGCATGACTTCTATGAGTCATCTCCGGATGTGTATACACTTCGATCTTAGTCGTCGGGCTGAGATGGATAGGTTCTCGGAGTCACCCCGCGACGTGTATACACATTCTCATATCAGCCACCAGGCCGTGATGGATGACTTCTCAGAGTCACCTCCGGATGTGTATACACTTTGATCTCAGCCATCAAGCCGACATGGATGCATTCTCGGAGTTACTTCGGAATGTGTATACACATCCTCATCTTGGTCATT
This sequence comes from Trypoxylon attenuatum, assembly GCA_963989405.1. Classification (NCBI taxonomy): domain Eukaryota; kingdom Metazoa; phylum Arthropoda; class Insecta; order Hymenoptera; family Crabronidae; genus Trypoxylon; species Trypoxylon attenuatum. Next base: position 8,242,398 of record OZ022492.1, on the reverse strand, counting down.
AGGCCGGGATGGGTGACTCCTTGGAGTCGCCTCCGAATGTGTATACACATTGTCATCTTAGCCATCAGACCGAGATGCGTGACTTCTTGGAGTCCCCTCGGAATGTGTATACGCATAGTCATCTCAGCCATCAAGCCGAGATGGGCGACTTTTCGGAGTCGCCCAGGAATGTGTATACACATTGTCATCTTAGCCATCAGGCCGAGATGTGTGACATCTTGGAGTCGCCTCGGAATGTGTATACGCATTGTCATCTCAGCCATCAGGCCGGGATGAACGACTTCTCGGAGTTACCCCGGAATGTGTATACACATTGTCATCTTAGGCATCCGGCTGAGAATGATGACTTTTCGGAGTCGCCCCGGAATGTGAATAGTCATTCTCACGTCAGCCATCAGGCCGACAACGATGACCTTTCGGAGTCGCCCCGGAATGTGTATACACATTCTCATCTCAGCCATCAGGCCGAGAACGATGACTTTTCGGAGTCGCCCCGGAATGTGTATACACTTCGATCTCACGAATCAGGCCGAGATGGATGACTTCTCAGAGTTACCTCGGAATATGTATACACATCCTGATCTTAGCCATCAGGCTGAGATGCATGACTTCTATGAGTCATCTCCGGATGTGTATACACTTCGATCTTAGTCGTCGGGCTGAGATGGATAAGTTCTCGGAGTCACCCCGCGACGTGTATACACATTCTCATATCAGCCACCAGGCCGTGATGGATGACTTCTCAGAGTTACCCCGGAATGTGTATACACATTGTCATCTTAGGCATCCGGCTGAGAATGATGACTTTTCGGAGTCGGCCCGGAATGTGAATACTCATTCTCACGTCAGCCATCAGGCCGAGATCGATGACTTTTCAGAGTCACTTCGGAACGTGTATACACTTCGATCTCAAGAATCAGGCCGAGATGGATGACTTCTCAGAGTTACCCCGGAATGTGTATTCACATTGTCATCTTAGCCATCGGGCCGACATGGATGACTTCTCGGAGTTACCCCGGAATGTGTATACACATTGTAATCTTAGCCATCGGGCCGAGATGGGTGACTTCTTGGAGTCGCCTCGGAATGTGTATACGCATTGTCATCTCAGCCATCAGGCCGAGATGGACGACTTCTCGGAGTCACCTCCGGATGTGTATACACTTTGATCTCAGCCATCAAGCCGACATGGATGACTTCTTGGAGTTAACCCGGAATGTGTATACACATTGTCATCTTAGCCATCAGGCCGAGAACGATGACTTTTCGGAGTCGCCCGGAATGTGTACACTCATTCTCACGTCAGCCATCCGGCCGAGAACGATGACTTTTCGGAGTCGCCCTGGAATGTGTATACACATTGTCATCTTAGCCATCAGGCCGGGACGGGTGACTTCTTGGTGTCGCCTCGGAATGTGTATACGCATTGTCATCTCAGCCATCAGGCCGAGATGGACGACTTCTCGGAGTCACCTCCGGATGTGTATACACTTTGATCTCAGCCATCAAGCCGACATGGATGCATTCTCGGAGTTACTTCGGAATGTGTATACACATCCTCATCTTGGTCATTAGGCCGGGATGGGTGACTCCTTGGAGTCGCCTCCGAATGTGTATACACATTGTCATCTTAGCCATCAGACCGAGATGCGTGACTTCTTGGAGTCCCCTCGGAATGTGTATACGCATAGTCATCTCAGCCATCAAGCCGAGATGGGCGACTTTTCGGAGTCGCCCAGGAATGTGTATACACATTGTCATCTTAGCCATCAGGCCGAGATGTGTGACATCTTGGAGTCGCCTCGGAATGTGTATACGCATTGTCATCTCAGCCATCAGGCCGGGATGAACGACTTCTCGGAGTTACCCCGGAATGTGTATACACATTGTCATCTTAGGCATCCGGCTGAGAATGATGACTTTTCGGAGTCGCCCCGGAATGTGAATAGTCATTCTCACGTCAGCCATCAGGCCGACAACGATGACCTTTCGGAGTCGCCCCGGAATGTGTATACACATTCTCATCTCAGCCATCAGGCCGAGAACGATGACTTTTCGGAGTCGCCCCGGAATGTGTATACACTTCGATCTCACGAATCAGGCCGAGATGGATGACTTCTCAGAGTTACCTCGGAATATGTATACACATCCTGATCTTAGCCATCAGGCTGAGATGCATGACTTCTATGAGTCATCTCCGGATGTGTATACACTTCGATCTTAGTCGTCGGGCTGAGATGGATAAGTTCTCGGAGTCACCCCGCGACGTGTATACACATTCTCATATCAGCCACCAGGCCGTGATGGATGACTTCTCAGAGTTACCCCGGAATGTGTATTCACATTGTCATCTTAGCCATCGGGCCGAGATGGGTGACTTCTTGGAGTCGCCTCGGAATGTGTATACGCATTGTCATCTCAGCCATCAGTCCGAGATGGACGACTTCTCGGAGTCACCTCCGGATGTGTATACACTTTGATCTCAGCCATTAAGCCGACATGGATGACTTCTCGGAGTTACCCCGGAATGTGTATACACACTGTAATCTTAGCCATCGGGCCGAGATGGGTGACTTCTTGGATTCGCCTCGGAATGTGTATACGCATTGTCATCTCAGCCATCAGGCCGAGATGGACGACTTCTCGGAGTCACCTCCGGATGTGTATACACTTTGATCTCAGCCATCAAGCCGACATGGATGACTTCTTGGAGTTACCCCGGAATGTGTATACACATTGTCATCTTAGCCATCAGGCCGAGAACGATGACTTTTCGGAGTCGCCCGGAATGTGTAGAGTCATTCTCACGTCAGCCATCCGGCCGAGAACGATGACTTTTCGGAGTCGCCCTGGAATGTGTATACACATTGTCATCTTAGCCATCAGGCCGGGACGGGTGACTTCTTGGTGTCGCCTCGGAATGTGTATACGCATTGTCATCTCAGCCATCCGGCCGAGATGAACGACTTCTCGGAGTTACCCCGGAATGTGTATACACATTGTCATCTTAGGCATCCGGCCGAGAACGATGACTTTTCGGAGTCGCCCCGGAATGTGAATAGTCATTCTCACGTCAGCCATCAGGCCGACAACGATGACCTTTCGGAGTCGCCCCGGAATGTGTATACACATTCTCATCTCAGCCATCAGGCCGAGAACGATGACTTTTCGGAGTCGCCCCGGAATGTGTATACACTTCGATCTCACGAATCAGGCCGAGATGGATGACTTCTCAGAGTTACCTCGGAATATGTATACACATCCTGATCTTAGCCATCAGGCTGAGATGCATGACTTCTATGAGTCATCTCCGGATGTGTATACACTTCGATCTTAGTCGTCGGGCTGAGATGGATAGGTTCTCGGAGTCACCCCGCGACGTGTATACACATTCTCATATCAGCCACCAGGCCGTGATGGATGACTTCTCAGAGTCACCTCCGGATGTGTATACACTTTGATCTCAGCCATCAAGCCGACATGGATGCATTCTCGGAGTTACTTCGGAATGTGTATACACATCCTCATCTTGGTCATTAGGCCGGGATGGGTGACTCCTTGGAGTCGCCTCCGAATGTGTATACACATTGTCATCTTAGCCATCAGACCGAGATGCGTGACTTCTTGGAGTCCCCTCGGAATGTGTATACGCATAGTCATCTCAGCCATCAAGCCGAGATGGGCGACTTTTCGGAGTCGCCCAGGAATGTGTATACACATTGTCATCTTAGCCATCAGGCCGAGATGTGTGACATCTTGGAGTCGCCTCGGAATGTGTATACGCATTGTCATCTCAGCCATCAGGCCGGGATGAACGACTTCTCGGAGTTACCCCGGAATGTGTATACACATTGTCATCTTAGGCATCCGGCTGAGAATGATGACTTTTCGGAGTCGCCCCGGAATGTGAATAGTCATTCTCACGTCAGCCATCAGGCCGACAACGATGACCTTTCGGAGTCGCCCCGGAATGTGTATACACATTCTCATCTCAGCCATCAGGCCGAGAACGATGACTTTTCGGAGTCGCCCCGGAATGTGTATACACTTCGATCTCACGAATCAGGCCGAGATGGATGACTTCTCAGAGTTACCTCGGAATATGTATACACATCCTGATCTTAGCCATCAGGCTGAGATGCATGACTTCTATGAGTCATCTCCGGATGTGTATACACTTCGATCTTAGTCGTCGGGCTGAGATGGATAAGTTCTCGGAGTCACCCCGCGACGTGTATACACATTCTCATATCAGCCACCAGGCCGTGATGGATGACTTCTCAGAGTTACCCCGGAATGTGTATTCACATTGTCATCTTAGCCATCGGGCCGAGATGGGTGACTTCTTGGAGTCGCCTCGGAATGTGTATACGCATTGTCATCTCAGCCATCAGTCCGAGATGGACGACTTCTCGGAGTCACCTCCGGATGTGTATACACTTTGATCTCAGCCATTAAGCCGACATGGATGACTTCTCGGAGTTACCCCGGAATGTGTATACACACTGTAATCTTAGCCATCGGGCCGAGATGGGTGACTTCTTGGATTCGCCTCGGAATGTGTATACGCATTGTCATCTCAGCCATCAGGCCGAGATGGACGACTTCTCGGAGTCACCTCCGGATGTGTATACACTTTGATCTCAGCCATCAAGCCGACATGGATGACTTCTTGGAGTTACCCCGGAATGTGTATACACATTGTCATCTTAGCCATCAGGCCGAGAACGATGACTTTTCGGAGTCGCCCGGAATGTGTATACACATTGTCATCTTAGCCATCAGGCCGGGACGGGTGACTTCTTGGTGTCGCCTCGGAATGTGTATACGCATTGTCATCTCAGCCATCAGGCCGAGATGGGCGACTTCTCGGAGTCACCTTCGGATGTGTATACACTTTGATCTCAGCCATCAAGCCGACATGGATGCCCTCTCGGAGTTACCCCGGAATGTGTATACACATTGTCATCTCAGCCATCAGGCCGAGATGTATAACTTCTCGGAGTCACCTCCGGATGTGTATACACTTTGATCTCAGCCATCAAGCCGACATGGATGCATTCTCGGAGTTACTTCGGAATGTGTATACACATCCTCATCTTGGTCATTAGGCCGGGATGGGTGACTTCCTGGAGTCGCCTCCGAATGTGTATACACATTGTCATCTTAGCCATCAGACCGAGATGCGTGACTTCTTGGAGTCCCCTCGGAATGTGTATACGCATAGTCATCTCAGCCATCAAGCCGAGATGGGCGACTTTTCGGAGTCGCCCAGGAATGTGTATACACATTGTCATCTTAGCCATCAGGCCGAGATGGGTGACATCTTGGAGTCACCTCGGAATGTGTATACACTTCGATCTCAAGAATCAGGCCGAGATGGATGACTTCTCAGAGTTACCTCGGAATATGTATACACATCCTGATCTTAGCCATCAGGCCGAGATGCATGACTTCTGTGAGTCATCTCCGGATGTGTATACACTTCGATCTTAGTCGTCGGGCTGAGATGGATAAGTTCTCGGAGTCACCCCGCGACGTGTATACACATTCTCATATCAGCCACCAGGCCGTGATGGATGACTTCTCAGAGTTACCCCGGAATGTGTATTCACATTGTCATCTTAGCCATCAGGCCGAGAACGATGACTTTTCGGAGTCGCCCGGAGTGTGTACACTCATTCTCACGTCAGCCATCCGGCCGAGAACGATGACTTTTCGGAGTCGCCCTGGAATGTGTATACACATTGTCATCTTAGCCATCAGGCCGGGACGGGTGACTTCTTGGTGTCGCCACGGAATGTGTATACACATTGTCATCTTAGCCATCAGGCCGAGATGGGTGACATTTTGGAGTCACCTCGGAATGTGTATACACTTCGATCTCAAGAATCAGGCCGAGATGGATGACTTCTCAGAGCTACCTCGGAATATGTATACACATCCTGATCTTAGCCATCAGGCTGAGATGCATGACTTCTATGAGTCATCTCCGGATGTGTATACACTTCGATCTTAGTCGTCGGGCTGAGATGGATAGGTTCTCGGAGTCACCCCGCGACGTGTATACACATTCTCATATCAGCCACCAGGCCGTGATGGATGACTTCTCAGAGTTACCCCGGAATGTCTAGTCACATTGTCATCTTAGCCATCGGGCCGAGATGGGTGACTTCTTGGAGTCGCCTCCGGATGTGTATACACTTTGATCTCAGCCATCAAGCCGACATGGACGACTTCTCGGAGTCACCTCCGGATGTGTATACACTTTGATCTCAGCCATCAAGCCGACATGGATGCATTCTCGGAGTTACTTCGGAATGTGTATACACATCCTCATCTTGGTCATTAGGCCGGGATGGGTGACTTCTTGGAGTCGCCTCCGAATGTGTATACACATTGTCATCTTAGCCATCAGACCGAGATGCGTGACTTCTTGGAGTCCCCTCGGAATGTGTATACGCATAGTCATCTCAGCCATCAAGCCGAGATGGGCGACTTTTCGGAGTCGCCCAGGAATGTGTATACACATTGTCATCTTAGCCATCAGACCGAGATGCGTGACTTCTTGGAGTCCCCTCGGAATGTGTATACGCATAGTCATCTCAGCCATCAGGCCGTGATGAACGACTTCTCGGAGTTACCCCGGAATGTGTATACACATTGTCATCTTAGGCATCCGGCTGAGAATGATGACTTTTCGGAGTCGGCCCGGAATGTGAATACTCATTCTCACGTCAGCCATCAGGCCGAGATCGATGACTTTTCAGAGTCACTTCGGAACGTGTATACACTTCGATCTCAAGAATCAGGCCGAGATGGATGACTTCTCAGAGTTACCCCGGAATGTGTATTCACATTGTCATCTTAGCCATCCGGCCGAGAACGATGACTTTTCGGAGTCGCCCTGGAATGTGTATACACATTGTCATCTTAGCCATCAGGCCGGGACGGGTGACTTCTTGGTGTCGCCTCGGAATGTGTATACGCATTGTCATCTCAGCCATCAGGCCGAGATGGACGACTTCTCGGAGTCACCTCCGGATGTGTATACACTTTGATCTCAGCCATCAAGCCGACATGGATGCATTCTCGGAGTTACTTCGGAATGTGTATACACATCCTCATCTTGGTCATTAGGCCGGGATGGGTGACTCCTTGGAGTCGCCTCCGAATGTGTATACACATTGTCATCTTAGCCATCAGACCGAGATGCGTGACTTCTTGGAGTCCCCTCGGAATGTGTATACGCATAGTCATCTCAGCCATCAAGCCGAGATGGGCGACTTTTCGGAGTCGCCCAGGAATGTGTATACACATTGTCATCTTAGCCATCAGGCCGAGATGTGTGACATCTTGGAGTCGCCTCGGAATGTGTATACGCATTGTCATCTCAGCCATCAGGCCGGGATGAACGACTTCTCGGAGTTACCCCGGAATGTGTATACACATTGTCATCTTAGGCATCCGGCTGAGAATGATGACTTTTCGGAGTCGCCCCGGAATGTGAATAGTCATTCTCACGTCAGCCATCAGGCCGACAACGATGACCTTTCGGAGTCGCCCCGGAATGTGTATACACATTCTCATCTCAGCCATCAGGCCGAGAACGATGACTTTTCGGAGTCGCCCCGGAATGTGTATACACTTCGATCTCACGAATCAGGCCGAGATGGATGACTTCTCAGAGTTACCTCGGAATATGTATACACATCCTGATCTTAGCCATCAGGCTGAGATGCATGACTTCTATGAGTCATCTCCGGATGTGTATACACTTCGATCTTAGTCGTCGGGCTGAGATGGATAAGTTCTCGGAGTCACCCCGCGACGTGTATACACATTCTCATATCAGCCACCAGGCCGTGATGGATGACTTCTCAGAGTTACCCCGGAATGTGTATTCACATTGTCATCTTAGCCATCGGGCCGAGATGGGTGACTTCTTGGAGTCGCCTCGGAATGTGTATACGCATTGTCATCTCAGCCATCAGTCCGAGATGGACGACTTCTCGGAGTCACCTCCGGATGTGTATACACTTTGATCTCAGCCATTAAGCCGACATGGATGACTTCTCGGAGTTACCCCGGAATGTGTATACACACTGTAATCTTAGCCATCGGGCCGAGATGGGTGACTTCTTGGATTCGCCTCGGAATGTGTATACGCATTGTCATCTCAGCCATCAGGCCGAGATGGACGACTTCTCGGAGTCACCTCCGGATGTGTATACACTTTGATCTCAGCCATCAAGCCGACATGGATGACTTCTTGGAGTTACCCCGGAATGTGTATACACATTGTCATCTTAGCCATCAGGCCGAGAACGATGACTTTTCGGAGTCGCCCGGAATGTGTAGAGTCATTCTCACGTCAGCCATCCGGCCGAGAACGATGACTTTTCGGAGTCGCCCTGGAATGTGTATACACATTGTCATCTTAGCCATCAGGCCGGGACGGGTGACTTCTTGGTGTCGCCTCGGAATGTGTATACGCATTGTCATCTCAGCCATCCGGCCGAGATGAACGACTTCTCGGAGTTACCCCGGAATGTGTATACACATTGTCATCTTAGGCATCCGGCCGAGAACGATGACTTTTCGGAGTCGCCCCGGAATGTGAATAGTCATTCTCACGTCAGCCATCAGGCCGACAACGATGACCTTTCGGAGTCGCCCCGGAATGTGTATACACATTCTCATCTCAGCCATCAGGCCGAGAACGATGACTTTTCGGAGTCGCCCCGGAATGTGTATACACTTCGATCTCACGAATCAGGCCGAGATGGATGACTTCTCAGAGTTACCTCGGAATATGTATACACATCCTGATCTTAGCCATCAGGCTGAGATGCATGACTTCTATGAGTCATCTCCGGATGTGTATACACTTCGATCTTAGTCGTCGGGCTGAGATGGATAAGTTCTCGGAGTCACCCCGCGACGTGTATACACATTCTCATATCAGCCACCAGGCCGTGATGGATGACTTCTCAGAGTTACCCCGGAATGTCTAGTCACATTGTCATCTTAGCCATCGGGCCGAGATGGGTGACTTCTTGGAGTCGCCTCCGGATGTGTATACACTTTGATCTCAGCCATCAAGCCGACATGGACGACTTCTCGGAGTCACCTCCGGATGTGTATACACTTCGATCTCAGCCATCAAGCCGACATGGATGCCCTCTCGGAGTTACACCGGAATGTGTATTCACATTGTCATCTTAGCCATCGGACCGAGATGGGTGACTTCTTGGAGTCGCCTCGGAATGTGTATACACATTGTCATCTCAGCCATCAGGCCGAGATGAACGACTTCTCGGAGTTACCCCGGAATGTGTATACACATTGTCATCTTAGCCATCAGGCCGAGAACGATGACTTTTCGGAGTCGCCCGGAATGTGTATACACATTGTCATCTTAGCCATCAGGCCGGGACGGGTGACTTCTTGGTGTCGCCTCGGAATGTGTATACGCATTGTCATCTCAGCCATCAGGCCGAGATGGGCGACTTCTCGGAGTCACCTCCGGATGTGTATACACTTTGATCTCAGCCATCAAGCCGACATGGATGCCCTCTCGGAGTTACCCCGGAATGTGTATACACATTGTCATCTCAGCCATCAGGCCGAGATGTATAACTTCTCGGAGTCACCTCCGGATGTGTATACACTTTGATCTCAGCCATCAAGCCGACATGGATGCATTCTCGGAGTTACTTCGGAATGTGTATACACATCCTCATCTTGGTCATTAGGCCGGGATGGGTGACTTCCTGGAGTCGCCTCCGAATGTGTATACACATTGTCATCTTAGCCATCAGACCGAGATGCGTGACTTCTTGGAGTCCCCTCGGAATGTGTATACGCATAGTCATCTCAGCCATCAAGCCGAGATGGGCGACTTTTCGGAGTCGCCCAGGAATGTGTATACACATTGTCATCTTAGCCATCAGGCCGAGATGGGTGACATCTTGGAGTCACCTCGGAATGTGTATACACTTCGATCTCAAGAATCAGGCCGAGATGGATGACTTCTCAGAGTTACCTCGGAATATGTATACACATCCTGATCTTAGCCATCAGGCCGAGATGCATGACTTCTGTGAGTCATCTCCGGATGTGTATACACTTCGATCTTAGTCGTCGGGCTGAGATGGATAAGTTCTCGGAGTCACCCCGCGACGTGTATACACATTCTCATATCAGCCACCAGGCCGTGATGGATGACTTCTCAGAGTTACCCCGGAATGTCTAGTCACATTGTCATCTTAGCCATCGGGCCGAGATGGGTGACTTCTTGGAGTCGCCTCCGGATGTGTATACACTTTGATCTCAGCCATCAAGCCGACATGGACGACTTCTCGGAGTCACCTCCGGATGTGTATACACTTTGATCTCAGCCATCAAGCCGACATGGATGCCCTCTCGGAGTTACCCCGGAATGTGTATACGCATAGTCATCTCAGCCATCAAGCCGAGATGGGCGACTTTTCGGAGTCGCCCAGGAATGTGTATACACATTGTCATCTTAGCCATCAGGCCGAGATGGGTGACATCTTGGAGTCACCTCGGAATGTGTATACACTTCAATCTCAAGAATCAGGCCGAGATGGATGACTTCTCAGAGTTACCTCGGAATATGTATACACATCCTGATCTTAGCCATCAGGCCGAGATGGATGACTTCTGTGAGTCATCTCCGGATGTGTATACACTTCGATCTTAGTCGTCGGGCTGAGATGGATAAGTTCTCGGAGTCACCCCGCGACGTGTATACACATTCTCATATCAGCCACCAGGCCGTGATGGATGACTTCTCAGAGTTACCCCGGAATGTGTATTCACATTGTCATCTTAGCGATCGGGCCGAGATGGGTGACTTCTTGGAGTCGCCTCGGAATGTGTATACGCATTGTCATCTCAGCCATCATCCCGAGATGGACGACTTCTCGGAGTCAAGTCCGGATGTGTATACACTTTGATCTCAGCCATCAAGCCGACATGGATGACTTCTTGGAGTTACCCCGGAATGTGTATACACATTGCCATCTTAGCCATCAGGCCGAGAACGATGACTTTTCGGAGTCGCCCGGAATGTGTATACACATTGTCATCTTAGCCATCAGGCCGGGACGGGTGACTTCTCAGAGTTACCCCGGAATGTGTATTCACATTGTCATCTTAGCCATCGGGCCGAGATGGGTGACTTCTTGGAGTCGCCTCGGAATGTGTATACGCATTGTCATCTCAGCCATCATCCCGAGATGGACGACTTCTCGGAGTCAAGTCCGGATGTGTATACACTTTGATCTCAGCCATCAAGCCGACATGGATGACTTCTTGGAGTTACCCCGGAATGTGTATACACATTGCCATCTTAGCCATCAGGCCGAGAACGATGACTTTTCGGAGTCGCCCGGAGTGTGTACACTCATTCTCACGTCAGCCATCCGGCCGAGAACGATGACTTTTCGGAGTCGCCCTGGAATGTGTATACACATTGTCATCTTAGCCATCAGGCCGGGACGGGTGACTTCTTGGTGTCGCCACGGAATGTGTATACACATTGTCATCTTAGCCATCAGGCCGAGATGGGTGACATTTTGGAGTCACCTCGGAATGTGTATACACTTCGATCTCAAGAATCAGGCCGAGATGGATGACTTCTCAGAGCTACCTCGGAATATGTATACACATCCTGATCTTAGCCATCAGGCTGAGATGCATGACTTCTATGAGTCATCTCCGGATGTGTATACACTTCGATCTTAGTCGTCGGGCTGAGATGGATAGGTTCTCGGAGTCACCCCGCGACGTGTATACACATTCTCATATCAGCCACCAGGCCGTGATGGATGACTTCTCAGAGTTACCCCGGAATGTCTAGTCACATTGTCATCTTAGCCATCGGGCCGAGATGGGTGACTTCTTGGAGTCGCCTCCGGATGTGTATACACTTTGATCTCAGCCATCAAGCCGACATGGACGACTTCTCGGAGTCACCTCCGGATGTGTATACACTTTGATCTCAGCCATCAAGCCGACATGGATGCATTCTCGGAGTTACTTCGGAATGTGTATACACATCCTCATCTTGGTCATTAGGCCGGGATGGGTGACTTCTTGGAGTCGCCTCCGAATGTGTATACACATTGTCATCTTAGCCATCAGACCGAGATGCGTGACTTCTTGGAGTCCCCTCGGAATGTGTATACGCATAGTCATCTCAGCCATCAAGCCGAGATGGGCGACTTTTCGGAGTCGCCCAGGAATGTGTATACACATTGTCATCTTAGCCATCAGACCGAGATGCGTGACTTCTTGGAGTCCCCTCGGAATGTGTATACGCATAGTCATCTCAGCCATCAGGCCGTGATGAACGACTTCTCGGAGTTACCCCGGAATGTGTATACACATTGTCATCTTAGGCATCCGGCTGAGAATGATGACTTTTCGGAGTCGGCCCGGAATGTGAATACTCATTCTCACGTCAGCCATCAGGCCGAGATCGATGACTTTTCAGAGTCACTTCGGAACGTGTATACACTTCGATCTCAAGAATCAGGCCGAGATGGATGACTTCTCAGAGTTACCCCGGAATGTGTATTCACATTGTCATCTTAGCCATCCGGCCGAGAACGATGACTTTTCGGAGTCGCCCTGGAATGTGTATACACATTGTCATCTTAGCCATCAGGCCGGGACGGGTGACTTCTTGGTGTCGCCTCGGAATGTGTATACGCATTGTCATCTCAGCCATCAGGCCGAGATGGACGACTTCTCGGAGTCACCTCCGGATGTGTATACACTTTGATCTCAGCCATCAAGCCGACATGGATGCATTCTCGGAGTTACTTCGGAATGTGTATACACATCCTCATCTTGGTCATTAGGCCGGGATGGGTGACTCCTTGGAGTCGCCTCCGAATGTGTATACACATTGTCATCTTAGCCATCAGACCGAGATGCGTGACTTCTTGGAGTCCCCTCGGAATGTGTATACGCATAGTCATCTCAGCCATCAAGCCGAGATGGGCGACTTTTCGGAGTCGCCCAGGAATGTGTATACACATTGTCATCTTAGCCATCAGGCCGAGATGTGTGACATCTTGGAGTCGCCTCGGAATGTGTATACGCATTGTCATCTCAGCCATCAGGCCGGGATGAACGACTTCTCGGAGTTACCCCGGAATGTGTATACACATTGTCATCTTAGGCATCCGGCTGAGAATGATGACTTTTCGGAGTCGCCCCGGAATGTGAATAGTCATTCTCACGTCAGCCATCAGGCCGACAACGATGACCTTTCGGAGTCGCCCCGGAATGTGTATACACATTCTCATCTCAGCCATCAGGCCGAGAACGATGACTTTTCGGAGTCGCCCCGGAATGTGTATACACTTCGATCTCACGAATCAGGCCGAGATGGATGACTTCTCAGAGTTACCTCGGAATATGTATACACATCCTGATCTTAGCCATCAGGCTGAGATGCATGACTTCTATGAGTCATCTCCGGATGTGTATACACTTCGATCTTAGTCGTCGGGCTGAGATGGATAAGTTCTCGGAGTCACCCCGCGACGTGTATACACATTCTCATATCAGCCACCAGGCCGTGATGGATGACTTCTCAGAGTTACCCCGGAATGTGTATTCACATTGTCATCTTAGCCATCGGGCCGAGATGGGTGACTTCTTGGAGTCGCCTCGGAATGTGTATACGCATTGTCATCTCAGCCATCAGTCCGAGATGGACGACTTCTCGGAGTCACCTCCGGATGTGTATACACTTTGATCTCAGCCATTAAGCCGACATGGATGACTTCTCGGAGTTACCCCGGAATGTGTATACACACTGTAATCTTAGCCATCGGGCCGAGATGGGTGACTTCTTGGATTCGCCTCGGAATGTGTATACGCATTGTCATCTCAGCCATCAGGCCGAGATGGACGACTTCTCGGAGTCACCTCCGGATGTGTATACACTTTGATCTCAGCCATCAAGCCGACATGGATGACTTCTTGGAGTTACCCCGGAATGTGTATACACATTGTCATCTTAGCCATCAGGCCGAGAACGATGACTTTTCGGAGTCGCCCGGAATGTGTAGAGTCATTCTCACGTCAGCCATCCGGCCGAGAACGATGACTTTTCGGAGTCGCCCTGGAATGTGTATACACATTGTCATCTTAGCCATCAGGCCGGGACGGGTGACTTCTTGGTGTCGCCTCGGAATGTGTATACGCATTGTCATCTCAGCCATCCGGCCGAGATGAACGACTTCTCGGAGTTACCCCGGAATGTGTATACGCATTGTCATCTTAGGCATCCGGCCGAGAACGATGACTTTTCGGAGTCGCCCCGGAATGTGAATAGTCATTCTCACGTCAGCCATCAGGCCGACAACGATGACCTTTCGGAGTCGCCCCGGAATGTGTATACACATTCTCATCTCAGCCATCAGGCCGAGAACGATGACTTTTCGGAGTCGCCCCGGAATGTGTATACACTTCGATCTCACGAATCAGGCCGAGATGGATGACTTCTCAGAGTTACCTCGGAATATGTATACACATCCTGATCTTAGCCATCAGGCTGAGATGCATGACTTCTATGAGTCATCTCCGGATGTGTATACACTTCGATCTTAGTCGTCGGGCTGAGATGGATAGGTTCTCGGAGTCACCCCGCGACGTGTATACACATTCTCATATCAGCCACCAGGCCGTGATGGATGACTTCTCAGAGTCACCTCCGGATGTGTATACACTTTGATCTCAGCCATCAAGCCGACATGGATGCATTCTCGGAGTTACTTCGGAATGTGTATACACATCCTCATCTTGGTCATTAGGCCGGGATGGGTGACTCCTTGGAGTCGCCTCCGAATGTGTATACACATTGTCATCTTAGCCATCAGACCGAGATGCGTGACTTCTTGGAGTCCCCTCGGAATGTGTATACGCATAGTCATCTCAGCCATCAAGCCGAGATGGGCGACTTTTCGGAGTCGCCCAGGAATGTGTATACACATTGTCATCTTAGCCATCAGGCCGAGATGTGTGACATCTTGGAGTCGCCTCGGAATGTGTATACGCATTGTCATCTCAGCCATCAGGCCGGGATGAACGACTTCTCGGAGTTACCCCGGAATGTGTATACACATTGTCATCTTAGGCATCCGGCTGAGAATGATGACTTTTCGGAGTCGCCCCGGAATGTGAATAGTCATTCTCACGTCAGCCATCAGGCCGACAACGATGACCTTTCGGAGTCGCCCCGGAATGTGTATACACATTCTCATCTCAGCCATCAGGCCGAGAACGATGACTTTTCGGAGTCGCCCCGGAATGTGTATACACTTCGATCTCACGAATCAGGCCGAGATGGATGACTTCTCAGAGTTACCTCGGAATATGTATACACATCCTGATCTTAGCCATCAGGCTGAGATGCATGACTTCTATGAGTCATCTCCGGATGTGTATACACTTCGATCTTAGTCGTCGGGCTGAGATGGATAAGTTCTCGGAGTCACCCCGCGACGTGTATACACATTCTCATATCAGCCACCAGGCCGTGATGGATGACTTCTCAGAGTTACCCCGGAATGTGTATTCACATTGTCATCTTAGCCATCGGGCCGAGATGGGTGACTTCTTGGAGTCGCCTCGGAATGTGTATACGCATTGTCATCTCAGCCATCAGTCCGAGATGGACGACTTCTCGGAGTCACCTCCGGATGTGTATACACTTTGATCTCAGCCATTAAGCCGACATGGATGACTTCTCGGAGTTACCCCGGAATGTGTATACACACTGTAATCTTAGCCATCGGGCCGAGATGGGTGACTTCTTGGATTCGCCCCGGAATGTGTATACACATTGTCATCTTAGCCATCAGGCCGAGAACGATGACTTTTCGGAGTCGCCCGGAATGTGTAGAGTCATTCTCACGTCAGCCATCCGGCCGAGAACGATGACTTTTCGGAGTCGCCCTGGAATGTGTATACACATTGTCATCTTAGCCATCAGGCCGGGACGGGTGACTTCTTGGTGTCGCCTCGGAATGTGTATACGCATTGTCATCTCAGCCATCCGGCCGAGATGAACGACTTCTCGGAGTTACCCCGGAATGTGTATACACATTGTCATCTTAGGCATCCGGCCGAGAACGATGACTTTTCGGAGTCGCCCCGGAATGT
The DNA here is from genome assembly GCA_963989405.1 of Trypoxylon attenuatum. NCBI lineage: Eukaryota > Metazoa > Arthropoda > Insecta > Hymenoptera > Crabronidae > Trypoxylon > Trypoxylon attenuatum. The sequence goes on along the minus strand of OZ022492.1, from coordinate 8,226,186 downwards.
GAATAGTCATTCTCACGTCAGCCATCAGGCCGACAACGATGACCTTTCGGAGTCGCCCCGGAATGTGTATACACATTCTCATCTCAGCCATCAGGCCGAGAACGATGACTTTTCGGAGTCGCCCCGGAATGTGTATACACTTCGATCTCACGAATCAGGCCGAGATGGATGACTTCTCAGAGTTACCTCGGAATATGTATACACATCCTGATCTTAGCCATCAGGCTGAGATGCATGACTTCTATGAGTCATCTCCGGATGTGTATACACTTCGATCTTAGTCGTCGGGCTGAGATGGATAGGTTCTCGGAGTCACCCCGCGACGTGTATACACATTCTCATATCAGCCACCAGGCCGTGATGGATGACTTCTCAGAGTCACCTCCGGATGTGTATACACTTTGATCTCAGCCATCAAGCCGACATGGATGCATTCTCGGAGTTACTTCGGAATGTGTATACACATCCTCATCTTGGTCATTAGGCCGGGATGGGTGACTCCTTGGAGTCGCCTCCGAATGTGTATACACATTGTCATCTTAGCCATCAGACCGAGATGCGTGACTTCTTGGAGTCCCCTCGGAATGTGTATACGCATAGTCATCTCAGCCATCAAGCCGAGATGGGCGACTTTTCGGAGTCGCCCAGGAATGTGTATACACATTGTCATCTTAGCCATCAGGCCGAGATGTGTGACATCTTGGAGTCGCCTCGGAATGTGTATACGCATTGTCATCTCAGCCATCAGGCCGGGATGAACGACTTCTCGGAGTTACCCCGGAATGTGTATACACATTGTCATCTTAGGCATCCGGCTGAGAATGATGACTTTTCGGAGTCGCCCCGGAATGTGAATAGTCATTCTCACGTCAGCCATCAGGCCGACAACGATGACCTTTCGGAGTCGCCCCGGAATGTGTATACACATTCTCATCTCAGCCATCAGGCCGAGAACGATGACTTTTCGGAGTCGCCCCGGAATGTGTATACACTTCGATCTCACGAATCAGGCCGAGATGGATGACTTCTCAGAGTTACCTCGGAATATGTATACACATCCTGATCTTAGCCATCAGGCTGAGATGCATGACTTCTATGAGTCATCTCCGGATGTGTATACACTTCGATCTTAGTCGTCGGGCTGAGATGGATAAGTTCTCGGAGTCACCCCGCGACGTGTATACACATTCTCATATCAGCCACCAGGCCGTGATGGATGACTTCTCAGAGTTACCCCGGAATGTGTATTCACATTGTCATCTTAGCCATCGGGCCGAGATGGGTGACTTCTTGGAGTCGCCTCGGAATGTGTATACGCATTGTCATCTCAGCCATCAGTCCGAGATGGACGACTTCTCGGAGTCACCTCCGGATGTGTATACACTTTGATCTCAGCCATTAAGCCGACATGGATGACTTCTCGGAGTTACCCCGGAATGTGTATACACACTGTAATCTTAGCCATCGGGCCGAGATGGGTGACTTCTTGGATTCGCCTCGGAATGTGTATACGCATTGTCATCTCAGCCATCAGGCCGAGATGGACGACTTCTCGGAGTCACCTCCGGATGTGTATACACTTTGATCTCAGCCATCAAGCCGACATGGATGACTTCTTGGAGTTACCCCGGAATGTGTATACACATTGTCATCTTAGCCATCAGGCCGAGAACGATGACTTTTCGGAGTCGCCCGGAATGTGTAGAGTCATTCTCACGTCAGCCATCCGGCCGAGAACGATGACTTTTCGGAGTCGCCCTGGAATGTGTATACACATTGTCATCTTAGCCATCAGGCCGGGACGGGTGACTTCTTGGTGTCGCCTCGGAATGTGTATACGCATTGTCATCTCAGCCATCCGGCCGAGATGAACGACTTCTCGGAGTTACCCCGGAATGTGTATACACATTGTCATCTTAGGCATCCGGCCGAGAACGATGACTTTTCGGAGTCGCCCCGGAATGTGAATAGTCATTCTCACGTCAGCCATCAGGCCGACAACGATGACCTTTCGGAGTCGCCCCGGAATGTGTATACACATTCTCATCTCAGCCATCAGGCCGAGAACGATGACTTTTCGGAGTCGCCCCGGAATGTGTATACACTTCGATCTCACGAATCAGGCCGAGATGGATGACTTCTCAGAGTTACCTCGGAATATGTATACACATCCTGATCTTAGCCATCAGGCTGAGATGCATGACTTCTATGAGTCATCTCCGGATGTGTATACACTTCGATCTTAGTCGTCGGGCTGAGATGGATAGGTTCTCGGAGTCACCCCGCGACGTGTATACACATTCTCATATCAGCCACCAGGCCGTGATGGATGACTTCTCAGAGTTACCCCGGAATGTCTAGTCACATTGTCATCTTAGCCATCGGGCCGAGATGGGTGACTTCTTGGAGTCGCCTCCGGATGTGTATACACTTTGATCTCAGCCATCAAGCCGACATGGATGACTTCTCGGAGTTACCCCGGAATGTGTATACACACTGTAATCTTAGCCATCGGGCCGAGATGGGTGACTTCTTGGAGTCGCCTCGGAATGTGTATACGCATTGTCATCTCAGCCATCAGGCCGAGATGGACGACTTCTCGGAGTCACCTCCGGATGTGTATACACTTTGATCTCAGCCATCAAGCCGACATGGACGACTTCTCGGAGTCACCTCCGGATGTACATACACTTTGATCTCAGCCATCAAGCCGACATGGATGCCCTCTCGGAGTTACCCCGGAATGTGTATACGCATAGTCATCTCAGCCATCAAGCCGAGATGGGCGACTTTTCGGAGTCGCCCAGGAATGTGTATACACATTGTCATCTTAGCCATCAGGCCGAGATGGGTGACATCTTGGAGTCACCTCGGAATGTGTATACACTTCGATCTCAAGAATCAGGCCGAGATGGATGACTTCTCAGAGTTACCTCGGAATATGTATACACATCCTGATCTTAGCCATCAGGCCGAGATGGATGACTTCTGTGAGTCATCTCCGGATGTGTATACACTTCGATCTTAGTCGTCGGGCTGAGATGGATAAGTTCTCGGAGTCACCCCGCGACGTGTATACACATTCTCATATCAGCCACCAGGCCGTGATGGATGACTTCTCAGAGTTACCCCGGAATGTCTAGTCACATTGTCATCTTAGCCATCGGGCCGAGATGGGTGACTTCTTGGAGTCGCCTCCGGATGTGTATACACTTTGATCTCAGCCATCAAGCCGACATGGACGACTTCTCGGAGTCACCTCCGGATGTGTATACACTTCGATCTCAGCCATCAAGCCGACATGGATGCCCTCTCGGAGTTACACCGGAATGTGTATTCACATTGTCATCTTAGCCATCGGACCGAGATGGGTGACTTCTTGGAGTCGCCTCGGAATGTGTATACGCATTGTCATCTCAGCCATCATCCCGAGATGGACGACTTCTCGGAGTCAAGTCCGGATGTGTATACACTTTGATCTCAGCCATCAAGCCGACATGGATGACTTCTCGGAGTTACTTCGGAATGTGTATACACATCCTCATCTTGGTCATTAGGCCGGGATGGGTGACTTCTTGGAGTCGCCTCCGAATGTGTATACACATTGTCTTCTTAGCCATCAGACCGAGATGCGTGACTTCTTGGAGTCCCCTCGGAATGTGTATACGCATAGTCATCTGAGCCATCAAGCCGAGATGGGCGACTTTTCGGAGTCGCCCCGGAATGTGTATACACATTGTCATCTTAGCCATCAGGCCGAGATGGGTGACATCTTGGAGTCGCCTCGGAATGTGTATACGCATTGTCATCTCAGCCATCAGGCCGAGATGAACGACTTCTCGGAGTTACCCCGGAATGTGTATACACATTGTCATCTTAGCCATCAGGCCGAGAACGATGACTTTTCGGAGTCGCCCGGAATGTGTATACACATTGTCATCTTAGCCATCAGGCCGGGACGGGTGACTTCTTGGTGTCGCCTCGGAATGTGTATACGCATTGTCATCTCAGCCATCAGGCCGAGATGGGCGACTTCTCGGAGTCACCTCCGGATGTGTATACACTTTGATCTCAGCCATCAAGCCGACATGGATGCCCTCTCGGAGTTACCCCGGAATGTGTATACACATTGTCATCTCAGCCATCAGGCCGAGATGTATAACTTCTCGGAGTCACCTCCGGATGTGTATACACTTTGATCTCAGCCATCAAGCCGACATGGATGCATTCTCGGAGTTACTTCGGAATGTGTATACACATCCTCATCTTGGTCATTAGGCCGGGATGGGTGACTTCCTGGAGTCGCCTCCGAATGTGTATACACATTGTCATCTTAGCCATCAGACCGAGATGCGTGACTTCTTGGAGTCCCCTCGGAATGTGTATACGCATAGTCATCTCAGCCATCAAGCCGAGATGGGCGACTTTTCGGAGTCGCCCAGGAATGTGTATACACATTGTCATCTTAGCCATCAGGCCGAGATGGGTGACATCTTGGAGTCACCTCGGAATGTGTATACACTTCGATCTCAAGAATCAGGCCGAGATGGATGACTTCTCAGAGTTACCTCGGAATATGTATACACATCCTGATCTTAGCCATCAGGCCGAGATGCATGACTTCTGTGAGTCATCTCCGGATGTGTATACACTTCGATCTTAGTCGTCGGGCTGAGATGGATAAGTTCTCGGAGTCACCCCGCGACGTGTATACACATTCTCATATCAGCCACCAGGCCGTGATGGATGACTTCTCAGAGTTACCCCGGAATGTCTAGTCACATTGTCATCTTAGCCATCGGGCCGAGATGGGTGACTTCTTGGAGTCGCCTCCGGATGTGTATACACTTTGATCTCAGCCATCAAGCCGACATGGACGACTTCTCGGAGTCACCTCCGGATGTGTATACACTTTGATCTCAGCCATCAAGCCGACATGGATGCCCTCTCGGAGTTACCCCGGAATGTGTATACGCATAGTCATCTCAGCCATCAAGCCGAGATGGGCGACTTTTCGGAGTCGCCCAGGAATGTGTATACACATTGTCATCTTAGCCATCAGGCCGAGATGGGTGACTTCTTGGAGTCGCCTCGGAATGTGTATACGCATTGTCATCTCAGCCATCATCCCGAGATGGACGACTTCTCGGAGTCAAGTCCGGATGTGTATACACTTTGATCTCAGCCATCAAGCCGACATGGATGACTTCTTGGAGTTACCCCGGAATGTGTATACACATTGCCATCTTAGCCATCAGGCCGAGAACGATGACTTTTCGGAGTCGCCCGGAATGTGTATACACATTGTCATCTTAGCCATCAGGCCGGGACGGGTGACTTCTCAGAGTTACCCCGGAATGTGTATTCACATTGTCATCTTAGCCATCGGGCCGAGATGGGTGACTTCTTGGAGTCGCCTCGGAATGTGTATACGCATTGTCATCTCAGCCATCATCCCGAGATGGACGACTTCTCGGAGTCAAGTCCGGATGTGTATACACTTTGATCTCAGCCATCAAGCCGACATGGATGACTTCTTGGAGTTACCCCGGAATGTGTATACACATTGCCATCTTAGCCATCAGGCCGAGAACGATGACTTTTCGGAGTCGCCCGGAGTGTGTACACTCATTCTCACGTCAGCCATCCGGCCGAGAACGATGACTTTTCGGAGTCGCCCTGGAATGTGTATACACATTGTCATCTTAGCCATCAGGCCGGGACGGGTGACTTCTTGGTGTCGCCACGGAATGTGTATACACATTGTCATCTTAGCCATCAGGCCGAGATGGGTGACATTTTGGAGTCACCTCGGAATGTGTATACACTTCGATCTCAAGAATCAGGCCGAGATGGATGACTTCTCAGAGCTACCTCGGAATATGTATACACATCCTGATCTTAGCCATCAGGCTGAGATGCATGACTTCTATGAGTCATCTCCGGATGTGTATACACTTCGATCTTAGTCGTCGGGCTGAGATGGATAGGTTCTCGGAGTCACCCCGCGACGTGTATACACATTCTCATATCAGCCACCAGGCCGTGATGGATGACTTCTCAGAGTTACCCCGGAATGTCTAGTCACATTGTCATCTTAGCCATCGGGCCGAGATGGGTGACTTCTTGGAGTCGCCTCCGGATGTGTATACACTTTGATCTCAGCCATCAAGCCGACATGGACGACTTCTCGGAGTCACCTCCGGATGTGTATACACTTTGATCTCAGCCATCAAGCCGACATGGATGCATTCTCGGAGTTACTTCGGAATGTGTATACACATCCTCATCTTGGTCATTAGGCCGGGATGGGTGACTTCTTGGAGTCGCCTCCGAATGTGTATACACATTGTCATCTTAGCCATCAGACCGAGATGCGTGACTTCTTGGAGTCCCCTCGGAATGTGTATACGCATAGTCATCTCAGCCATCAAGCCGAGATGGGCGACTTTTCGGAGTCGCCCAGGAATGTGTATACACATTGTCATCTTAGCCATCAGACCGAGATGCGTGACTTCTTGGAGTCCCCTCGGAATGTGTATACGCATAGTCATCTCAGCCATCAGGCCGTGATGAACGACTTCTCGGAGTTACCCCGGAATGTGTATACACATTGTCATCTTAGGCATCCGGCTGAGAATGATGACTTTTCGGAGTCGGCCCGGAATGTGAATACTCATTCTCACGTCAGCCATCAGGCCGAGATCGATGACTTTTCAGAGTCACTTCGGAACGTGTATACACTTCGATCTCAAGAATCAGGCCGAGATGGATGACTTCTCAGAGTTACCCCGGAATGTGTATTCACATTGTCATCTTAGCCATCCGGCCGAGAACGATGACTTTTCGGAGTCGCCCTGGAATGTGTATACACATTGTCATCTTAGCCATCAGGCCGGGACGGGTGACTTCTTGGTGTCGCCTCGGAATGTGTATACGCATTGTCATCTCAGCCATCAGGCCGAGATGGACGACTTCTCGGAGTCACCTCCGGATGTGTATACACTTTGATCTCAGCCATCAAGCCGACATGGATGCATTCTCGGAGTTACTTCGGAATGTGTATACACATCCTCATCTTGGTCATTAGGCCGGGATGGGTGACTCCTTGGAGTCGCCTCCGAATGTGTATACACATTGTCATCTTAGCCATCAGACCGAGATGCGTGACTTCTTGGAGTCCCCTCGGAATGTGTATACGCATAGTCATCTCAGCCATCAAGCCGAGATGGGCGACTTTTCGGAGTCGCCCAGGAATGTGTATACACATTGTCATCTTAGCCATCAGGCCGAGATGTGTGACATCTTGGAGTCGCCTCGGAATGTGTATACGCATTGTCATCTCAGCCATCAGGCCGGGATGAACGACTTCTCGGAGTTACCCCGGAATGTGTATACACATTGTCATCTTAGGCATCCGGCTGAGAATGATGACTTTTCGGAGTCGCCCCGGAATGTGAATAGTCATTCTCACGTCAGCCATCAGGCCGACAACGATGACCTTTCGGAGTCGCCCCGGAATGTGTATACACATTCTCATCTCAGCCATCAGGCCGAGAACGATGACTTTTCGGAGTCGCCCCGGAATGTGTATACACTTCGATCTCACGAATCAGGCCGAGATGGATGACTTCTCAGAGTTACCTCGGAATATGTATACACATCCTGATCTTAGCCATCAGGCTGAGATGCATGACTTCTATGAGTCATCTCCGGATGTGTATACACTTCGATCTTAGTCGTCGGGCTGAGATGGATAAGTTCTCGGAGTCACCCCGCGACGTGTATACACATTCTCATATCAGCCACCAGGCCGTGATGGATGACTTCTCAGAGTTACCCCGGAATGTGTATTCACATTGTCATCTTAGCCATCGGGCCGAGATGGGTGACTTCTTGGAGTCGCCTCGGAATGTGTATACGCATTGTCATCTCAGCCATCAGTCCGAGATGGACGACTTCTCGGAGTCACCTCCGGATGTGTATACACTTTGATCTCAGCCATTAAGCCGACATGGATGACTTCTCGGAGTTACCCCGGAATGTGTATACACACTGTAATCTTAGCCATCGGGCCGAGATGGGTGACTTCTTGGATTCGCCTCGGAATGTGTATACGCATTGTCATCTCAGCCATCAGGCCGAGATGGACGACTTCTCGGAGTCACCTCCGGATGTGTATACACTTTGATCTCAGCCATCAAGCCGACATGGATGACTTCTTGGAGTTACCCCGGAATGTGTATACACATTGTCATCTTAGCCATCAGGCCGAGAACGATGACTTTTCGGAGTCGCCCGGAATGTGTAGAGTCATTCTCACGTCAGCCATCCGGCCGAGAACGATGACTTTTCGGAGTCGCCCTGGAATGTGTATACACATTGTCATCTTAGCCATCAGGCCGGGACGGGTGACTTCTTGGTGTCGCCTCGGAATGTGTATACGCATTGTCATCTCAGCCATCCGGCCGAGATGAACGACTTCTCGGAGTTACCCCGGAATGTGTATACGCATTGTCATCTTAGGCATCCGGCCGAGAACGATGACTTTTCGGAGTCGCCCCGGAATGTGAATAGTCATTCTCACGTCAGCCATCAGGCCGACAACGATGACCTTTCGGAGTCGCCCCGGAATGTGTATACACATTCTCATCTCAGCCATCAGGCCGAGAACGATGACTTTTCGGAGTCGCCCCGGAATGTGTATACACTTCGATCTCACGAATCAGGCCGAGATGGATGACTTCTCAGAGTTACCTCGGAATATGTATACACATCCTGATCTTAGCCATCAGGCTGAGATGCATGACTTCTATGAGTCATCTCCGGATGTGTATACACTTCGATCTTAGTCGTCGGGCTGAGATGGATAGGTTCTCGGAGTCACCCCGCGACGTGTATACACATTCTCATATCAGCCACCAGGCCGTGATGGATGACTTCTCAGAGTTACCCCGGAATGTCTAGTCACATTGTCATCTTAGCCATCGGGCCGAGATGGGTGACTTCTTGGAGTCGCCTCCGGATGTGTATACACTTTGATCTCAGCCATCAAGCCGACATGGATGACTTCTCGGAGTTACCCCGGAATGTGTATACACACTGTAATCTTAGCCATCGGGCCGAGATGGGTGACTTCTTGGAGTCGCCTCGGAATGTGTATACGCATTGTCATCTCAGCCATCAGGCCGAGATGGACGACTTCTCGGAGTCACCTCCGGATGTGTATACACTTTGATCTCAGCCATCAAGCCGACATGGACGACTTCTCGGAGTCACCTCCGGATGTGCATACACTTTGATCTCAGCCATCAAGCCGACATGGATGCCCTCTCGGAGTTACCCCGGAATGTGTATACGCATAGTCATCTCAGCCATCAAGCCGAGATGGGCGACTTTTCGGAGTCGCCCAGGAATGTGTATACACATTGTCATCTTAGCCATCAGGCCGAGATGGGTGACATCTTGGAGTCACCTCGGAATGTGTATACACTTCGATCTCAAGAATCAGGCCGAGATGGATGACTTCTCAGAGTTACCTCGGAATATGTATACACATCCTGATCTTAGCCATCAGGCCGAGATGGATGACTTCTGTGAGTCATCTCCGGATGTGTATACACTTCGATCTTAGTCGTCGGGCTGAGATGGATAAGTTCTCGGAGTCACCCCGAAGACGTGTATACACATTCTCATATCAGCCACCAGGCCGTGATGGAGGACTTCTCAGAGTTACCCCGGAATGTCTAGTCACATTGTCATCTTAGCCATCGGGCCGAGATGGGTGACTTCTTGGAGTCGCCTCCGGATGTGTATACACTTTGATCTCAGCCATCAAGCCGACATGGACGACTTCTCGGAGTCACCTCCGGATGTGTATACACTTCGATCTCAGCCATCAAGCCGACATGGATGCCCTCTCGGAGTTACACCGGAATGTGTATTCACATTGTCATCTTAGCCATCGGACCGAGATGGGTGACTTCTTGGAGTCGCCTCGGAATGTGTATACGCATTGTCATCTCAGCCATCATCCCGAGATGGACGACTTCTCGGAGTCAAGTCCGGATGTGTATACACTTTGATCTCAGCCATCAAGCCGACATGGATGACTTCTCGGAGTTACTTCGGAATGTGTATACACATCCTCATCTTGGTCATTAGGCCGGGATGGGTGACTTCTTGGAGTCGCCTCCGAATGTGTATACACATTGTCTTCTTAGCCATCAGACCGAGATGCGTGACTTCTTGGAGTCCCCTCGGAATGTGTATACGCATAGTCATCTGAGCCATCAAGCCGAGATGGGCGACTTTTCGGAGTCGCCCCGGAATGTGTATACACATTGTCATCTTAGCCATCGGGCCGAGATGGGTGACTTCTTGGAGTCGCCTCCGGATGTGTATACACTTTGATCTCAGCCATCAAGCCGACATGGACGACTTCTCGGAGTCACCTCCGGATGTGTATACACTTCGATCTCAGCCATCAAGCCGACATGGATGCCCTCTCGGAGTTACACCGGAATGTGTATTCACATTGTCATCTTAGCCATCGGACCGAGATGGGTGACTTCTTGGAGTCGCCTCGGAATGTGTATACGCATTGTCATCTCAGCCATCATCCCGAGATGGACGACTTCTCGGAGTCAAGTCCGGATGTGTATACACTTTGATCTCAGCCATCAAGCCGACATGGATGACTTCTCGGAGTTACTTCGAAATGTGTATACACATCCTCATCTTGGTCATTAGGCCGGGATGGGTGACTTCTTGGAGTCGCCTCCGAATGTGTATACACATTGTCTTCTTAGCCATCAGACCGAGATGCGTGACTTCTTGGAGTCCCCTCGGAATGTGTATACGCATAGTCATCTGAGCCATCAAGCCGAGATGGGCGACTTTTCGGAGTCGCCCCGGAATGTGTATACACATTGTCATCTCAGCCATCAGGCCGAGATGAACGACTTCTCGGAGTTACCCCGGAATGTGTATACACATTGTCTTCTTAGCCATCAGACCGAGATGCGTGACTTCTTGGAGTCCCCTCGGAATGTGTATACGCATAGTCATCTGAGCCATCAAGCCGAGATGGGCGACTTTTCGGAGTCGCCCCGGAATGTGTATACACATTGTCATCTTAGCAATCAGGCCGAGATGGGTGACATCTTGGAGTCGCCTCGGAATGTGTATACGCATTGTCATCTCAGCCATCAGGCCGAGATGAACGACTTCTCGGAGTTACCCCGGAATGTGTATACACATTGTCATCTTAGCCATCAGGCCGAGAACGATGACTTTTCGGAGTCGCCCGGAATGTGTATACACATTGTCATCTTAGCCATCAGGCCGGGACGGGTGACTTCTTGGTGTCGCCTCGGAATGTGTATACGCATTGTCATCTCAGCCATCAGGCCGAGATGGGCGACTTCTCGGAGTCACCTCCGGATGTGTATACACTTTGATCTCAGCCATCAGGCCGAGATGTATAACTTCTCGGAGTCACCTCCGGATGTGTATACACTTTGATCTCAGCCATCAAGCCGACATGGATGCCCTCTCGGAGTTACCCCGGAATGTGTATACGCATAGTCATCTCAGCCATCAATCCGAGATGGGCGACTTTTCGGAGTCGCCTAGGAATGTGTATACACATTGTCATCTTAGCCATCAGGCCGAGATGGGTGACATCTTGGAGTCACCTCGGAATGTGTATACACTTCGATCTCAAGAATCAGGCCGAGATCGATGACTTCTCAGAGTTACCTCGGAATATGTATACACATCCTGATCTTAGCCATCAGGCCGAGATGGATGACTTCTGTGAGTCATCTCCGGATGTGTATACACTTCGATCTTAGTCGTCGGGCTGAGATGGATAAGTTCTCGGAGTCACCCCGCGACGTGTATACACATTCTCATATCAGCCACCAGGCCGTGATGGATGACTTCTCAGAGTTACCCCGGAATGTGTATTCACATTGTCATCTTAGCCATCGGGCCGAGATGGGTGACTTCTTGGAGTCGCCTCGGAATGTGTATACGCATTGTCATCTCAGCCATCATCCCGAGATGGACGACTTCTCGGAGTCAAGTCGGGATGTGTATACACTTTGATCTCAGCCATCAAGCCGACATGGATGACTTCTTGGAGTTACCCCGGAATGTGTATACACATTGCCATCTTAGCCATCAGGCCGAGAACGATGACTTTTCGGAGTCGCCCGGAATGTGTATACACATTGTCATCTTAGCCATCAGGCCGGGACGGGTGACTTCTTGGTGTCGCCTCGGAATGTGTATACGCATTGTCATCTCAGCCATCAGGCCGAGATGGGCGACTTCTCGGAGTCACCTCCGGATGTGTATACACTTTGATCTCAGCCATCAGGCCGAGATGTATAACTTCTCGGAGTCACCTCCGGATGTGTATACACTTTGATCTCAGCCATCAAGCCGACATGGATGCATTCTCGGAGTTACTTCGGAATGTGTATACACATCCTCATCTTGGTCATTAGGCCGGGATGGGTGACTTCCTGGAGTCGCCTCCGAATGTGTATACACATTGTCATCTTAGCCATCAGACCGAGATGCGTGACTTCTTGGAGTCCCCTCGGAATGTGTATACGCATAGTCATCTCAGCCATCAGGCCGAGATGAACGACTTCTCGGAGTTACGCCGGAATGTGTATACACATTGTCATCTTAGGCATCCGGCTGAGAATGATGACTTTTCGGAGTCGGCCCGGAATGTGAATACTCATTCTCACGTCAGCCATCAGGCCGAGATCGATGACTTTTCAGAGTCACTTCGGAACGTGTATACACTTCGATCTCAAGAATCAGGCCGAGATGGATGACTTCTCAGAGTTACCCCGGAATGCGTATTCACATTGTCATCTTAGCCATCGGGCCGACATGGATGACTTCTCGGAGTTACCCCGGAATGTGTATACACATTGTAATCTTAGCCATCGGGCCGAGATGGGTGACTTCTTGGAGTCGCCTCGGAATGTGTATACGCATTGTCATCTCAGCCATCAGGCCGAGATGGACGACTTCTCGGAGTCACCTCCGGATGTGTATACACTTTGATCTCAGCCATCAAGCCGACATGGATGACTTCTTGGAGTTACCCCGGAATGTGTATACACATTATCATCCTAGCCATCAGGCCGAGAACGATGACTTTTCGGAGTCGCCCGGAATGTGTACACTCATTCTCACGTCAGCCATCCGGCCGAGAACGATGACTTTTCGGAGTCGCCCTGGAATGTGTATACACATTGTCATCTTAGCCATCAGGCCGGGACGGGTGACTTCTTGGTGTCGCCTCGGAATGTGTATACGCATTGTCATCTCAGCCATCAGGCCGAGATGGACGACTTCTCGGAGTCACCTCCGGATGTGTATACACTTTGATCTCAGCCATCAAGCCGACATGGATGCATTCTCGGAGTTACTTCGGAATGTGTATACACATCCTCATCTTGGTCATTAGGCCGGGATGGGTGACTTCTTGGAGTCGCCTCCGAATGTGTATACACATTGTCATCTTAGCCATCAGACCGAGATGCGTGACTTCTTGGAGTCCCCTCGGAATGTGTATACGCATAGTCATCTCAGCCATCAAGCCGAGATGGGCGACTTTTCGGAGTCGCCCAGGAATGTGTATACACATTGTCATCTTAGCCATCAGACCGAGATGCGTGACTTCTTGGAGTCCCCTCGGAATGTGTATACGCATAGTCATCTCAGCCATCAGGCCGAGATGAACGACTTCTCGGAGTTACCCCGGAATGTGTATACACATTGTCATCTTAGGCATCCGGCTGAGAATGATGACTTTTCGGAGTCGGCCCGGAATGTGAATACTCATTCTCACGTCAGCCATCAGGCCGAGATCGATGACTTTTCAGAGTCACTTCGGAACGTGTATACACTTCGATCTGAAGAATCAGGCCGAGATGGATGACTTCTCAGAGTTACCCCGGAATGTGTATTCACATTGTCATCTTAGCCATCGGGCCGACATGGATGACTTCTCGGAGTTACCCCGGAATGTGTATACACATTGTAATCTTAGCCATCGGGCCGAGATGGGTGACTTCTTGGAGTCGCCTCGGAATGTGTATACGCATTGTCATCTCAGCCATCAGGCCGAGATGGACGACTTCTCGGAGTCACCTCCGGATGTGTATACACTTTGATCTCAGCCATCAAGCCGACATGGATGACTTCTTGGAGTTACCCCGGAATGTGTATACACATTGTCATCTTAGCCATCAGGCCGAGAACGATGACTTTTCGGAGTCGCCCGGAATGTGTACACTCATTCTCACGTCAGCCATCCGGCCGAGAACGATGACTTTTCGGAGTCGCCCTGGAATGTGTATACACATTGTCATCTTAGCCATCAGGCCGGGACGGGTGACTTCTTGGTGTCGCCTCGGAATGTGTATACGCATTGTCATCTCAGCCATCAGGCCGAGATGGACGACTTCTCGGAGTCACCTCCGGATGTGTATACACTTTGATCTCAGCCATCAAGCCGACATGGATGCATTCTCGGAGTTACTTCGGAATGTGTATACACATCCTGATCTTGGTCATTAGGCCGGGATGGGTGACTTCTTGGAGTCGCCTCCGAATGTGTATACACATTGTCATCTTAGCCATCAGACCGAGATGCGTGACTTCTTGGAGTCCCCTCGGAATGCGTATACGCATAGTCATCTCAGCCATCAAGCCGAGATGGGCGACTTTTCGGAGTCGCCCAGGAATGTGTATACACATTGTCATCTTAGCCATCAGGCCGAGATGTGTGACATCTTGGAGTCGCCTCGGAATGTGTATACGCATTGTCATCTTAGCCATCGGGCCGAGATGAGTGACTTCTTGGAGTCGCCACGGAATGTGAATACGCATTGTCATCTCAGCCATCAGTCCGAGATGGACGACTTCTCGGAGTCACCTCCGGATATGTATACACTTTGATCTCAGCCATTAAGCCGACATGGATGGCTTCTCGGAGTTACCCCGGAATGTGTATACACATTGTCATCGTAGCCATCAGGCCGAGAACGATGACTTTTCGGAGTCGCCCGGAATGTGTACACTCATTCTCACGTCAGCCATCCGGCCGAGAACGATGACTTTTCGGAGTCGCCCTGGAATGTGTATACACATTGTCATCTTAGCCATCAGGCCGGGGCGGGTGACTTCTTGGTGTCGCCTCGGAATGTGTATACGCATTGTCATCTCAGACATCCGGCCGAGAACGATGACTTTTCGGAGTCGCCCTGGAATGTGTATACACATTGTCATCTTAGCCATCAGGCCGGGACGGGTGACTTCTTGGTGTCGCCTCGGAATGTGTATACGGATTGTCATCTCAGCCATCAGGCCGAGATGGACGACTTCTCGGTGTCACCTCCGTATGTGTATACACTTCGATCTTAGGCGTCGGGCTGAGATGGATAACTTCTCGGAGTCACCTCGGAACGTGTATACACTTCGACCTCAGGCATCGGGCCGAGATGGACGACTTCTCGGTGTTACCGCGGAATAAGGACACACATCCTTAGCTTAGTCATCAGGCCGAGATGTATAACTTCTTGGAGTCACCTTCGGATGTGTACACATCCTCATCTTGGGCTTTATGCCGAGATGAATGACTTCTCAGAGTTACCCCGGAATGTGTATACACATTCTCATCTCAGCCATCAGGCCGAGAACGATGACCTTTCGGAGTCGCCCCGGAATGTGTATACACATTCTCATCTCAGCCATCAGGCCGAGAGCGATGACTTTTCGGAGTCGCCCCGGAATGTGTATACACTTCGATCTCACGAATCAGGCCGAGATGGATGACTTCTCAGAGTTACCTCGGAATATGTATACACATCCTGATCTTAGCCATCAGGCCGAGATGCATGACTTCTATGAGTCATCTCCGGATGTGTATACACTTCGATCTTAGTCGTCGGGCTGAGATGGATAGGTTCTCGGAGTCACCCCGCGACGTGTATACACATTCTCATATCAGCCACCATGCCGTGATGGATGACTTCTCAGAGTTACCCCGGAATGTCTAGTCACATTGTCATCTTAGCCATCGGGCCGAGATGGGTGACTTCTTGGAGTCGCCTCCGGATGTGTATACACTTTGATCTCAGCCATCAAGCCGACATGGATGACTTCTCGGAGTTACCCCGGAATGTGTATACACACTGTAATCTTAGCCATCAGGCCGAGATGGGTGACTTCTTGGAGTCGCCTCGGAATGTGTATACGCATTGTCATCTCAGCCATCAGGCCGAGATGGACGACTTCTCGGAGTCACCTCCGGATGTGTATGCACTTCGATCTTAGTCGTCGGGCTGAGATGGATAGGTTCTCGGAGTCACCTGGCGACGTGTATACACGTTCTCATTTCAGCCACCAGGCCGTGATGGATGACTTCTTGGAGTCCCCTCGGAATGTGTATACGGATTGTCATCTCAGCCATCAGGCCGAGATGGACGACTTCTCGGTGTCACCTCCGTATGTGTATACACTTCGATCTTAGGCGTCGGGCTGAGATGGATAACTTCTCGGAGTCACCTCGGAACGTGTATACACTTCGACCTCAGGCATCGGGCCGAGATGGACGACTTCTCGGTGTTACCGCGGAATATGGACACACATCCTTAGCTTAGTCATCAGGTCGAGATGTATAACTTCTTGGAGTCACCTTCGGATGTGTATACATCCTCATCTTGGGCTTTATGCCGAGATGAATGACTTCTCAGAGTTACCCCGGAATGTGTACACACATTCTCATCTCAGCCATCAGGCCGAGAACGATGACTTTTCGGAGTCGCCCCGGAATGTGTATACACTTCGATCTTAGTCGTCGGGCTGAGATGGATAGGTTCTCGGAGTTACCCCGCGACGTGTATACACATTCTCATATCAGCCACCATGCCGTGATGGATGACTTCTCAGAGTTACCCCGGAATGTCTAGTCACATTGTCATCTTAGCCATCGGGCCGAGATGGGTGACTTCTTGGAGTCGCCTCCGGATGTGTATACACTTTGATCTCAGCCATCAAGCCGACATGGATGACTTCTCGGAGTTACCCCGGAATGTGTATACACACTGTAATCTTAGCCATCAGGCCGAGATGGGTGACTTCTTGGAGTCGCCTCGGAATGTGTATACGCATTGTCATCTCAGCCATCAGGCCGAGATGGACGACTTCTCGGAGTCACCTCCGGATGTGTATGCACTTCGATCTTAGTCGTCGGGCTGAGATGGATAGGTTCTCGGAGTCACCTGGCGACGTGTATACACGTTCTCATTTCAGCCACCAGGCCGTGATGGATGACTTCTTGGAGTCCCCTCGGAATGTGTATACGGATTGTCATCTCAGCCATCAGGCCGAGATGGACGACTTCTCGGTGTCACCTCCGTATGTGTATACACTTCGATCTTAGGCGTCGGGCTGAGATGGATAACTTCTCGGAGTCACCTCGGAACGTGTATACACTTCGACCTCAGGCATCGGGCCGAGATGGACGACTTCTCGGTGTTACCGCGGAATATGGACACACATCCTTAGCTTAGTCATCAGGTCGAGATGTATAACTTCTTGGAGTCACCTTCGGATGTGTATACATCCTCATCTTGGGCTTTATGCCGAGATGAATGACTTCTCAGAGTTACCCCGGAATGTGTACACACATTCTCATCTCAGCCATCAGGCCGAGAACGATGACTTTTCGGAGTCGCCCCGGAATGTGTATACACTTCGATCTTAGTCGTCGGGCTGAGATGGATAGGTTCTCGGAGTTACCTCGCGACGTGTATACACATTCTCATATCAGCCACCAGGCCGTGATGGATGACTTCTCAGAGTTACCTCGGAATGTCTAGTCACATTGTCATCTTAGCCATCGGGCCGAGATGGGTGACTTCTTGGAGTCGCCTCGGAATGTGTATACGCTGTCACGTGAAGTCCGCACCCAATTCGCGAAACTGCCCTGGCTAGCGGGACTTCACGCGAACAATGAAATTTCCTTGGACTCGACTTGGGGAAACGCGGATCAAATTCTACTGTCGAGACTTCTATGGGCGCCAGGCACTCGCGTGCCACGGGATTTCTCCCGCTTTTAATTTGTACTACTGGAATCGCGATACAGTTGGTCTACGCGACCGAGTCTCGACCACACACACCGAAAAACGAATTCTTCCCCAAGTCGAAATTACGCGCGATACTAACGAACTCAACGGGTGGGGTCGGTTACTCGAGAGGATCGTAAGGACGGGATAAGACGAAATATAAATCAAATTCACAAAAATTTCGGTTTCCGAGAGTCGGCACAATTTATTATATACGACCTCGCCCTAAGGCGGAATTACACGCGACAACCTACCAATACAACTCCCGGAACAGATACACTTCGACGATCGCGACGACAACTTTCTTACGATACTCGCAAACGATACGGAGAGGGAGCCGAGACGTGGACGTGAATTTGAACGCGGCCGAACGAAAGATAATGGACCACCCAATAGCACAAATAATTCATATTACGCAATAAAGCTCGCCACGCGAAAAAGGGCTACTCTGTTCACCTCACCATTTCAGTTGTTCTCGGCTGCTGTTGGTCCCAAATTGTTTAATTGTCTCTCCGGCTCTCTCCGCTCTTCTCCTTGGCTGCTCGATCAAACTGGCACTCGCGAGCTACTTAAAATTTGCGGACTACTCTCGCTGACTGTCGCTGATCGAAGATCTCGAAATTCGTGCTCCTCTCTCTGACGGTCGCCGGTCGAAGAAGGAACTCCTCGCGGATCCGCGCGATCCGCGAGGATCTCCTGCGCATGCTAATTAACGCGACTACCCCCCACCCCGGAAACCTCATGAAACGCCACGCCATAGTTTGACTGTCGATAATTGGTGACTGCTGCCCTGGACTGCTCTGCTTGATCGGTGGTGGAAAATAGGCCCTCTTATTGCTGTCTCCGCAGGATGCTCCCGTTCGCCCAGGTTCCTTCCGTTTTTCTCGTTGCGGTCCAGCGGGGTCGGGAAGGGTAGTCGACCCGC
The DNA here is from genome assembly GCA_963989405.1 of Trypoxylon attenuatum. Classification (NCBI taxonomy): domain Eukaryota; kingdom Metazoa; phylum Arthropoda; class Insecta; order Hymenoptera; family Crabronidae; genus Trypoxylon; species Trypoxylon attenuatum. The sequence goes on along the minus strand of OZ022492.1, from coordinate 8,207,094 downwards.
GCCACCGAGCACCAACCCCCCTGGGGCCGGTGGGTCCCTCCAACCCGCCTTCCCCCCGGGAATCGTTGGGTTGGAGTACCGCGAGGTATCCCGTCCCCAATTTTGACGGGGCCTGCCTCGGCCGCGGCGACTTCTTCCCCCGCTGGACGTCCGGTATTTACCGCGCTCCGGGCGGGAATCCGGCCTCCTCTGTAGACTCTTTCCCCTGGAAGCAGTCCCTGCGGCTTTTGGGCTCCGATCGTCGTCCTCGGTGGTAGTCGTTGGCAATAAAAAAAAAAGGATTCACCGGGCATTAGTCGGCGTTCATTTTCTTGGTGAGGCCCCGAGGTGTGCTCGTCGCTACTCCCGTGCCGGGAATTTACTAATTTTGGGACGTTGCAGAATGCAACGTCACAACGCATTGTCATCTCAGCCATCATCCCGAGATGGACGACTTCTCGGAGTCAAGTCCGGATGTGTATACACTTTGATCTCAGCCATCAAGCCGACATGGATGACTTCTTGGAGTTACCCCGGAATGTGTATACACATTGTCATCTTAGCCATCAGGCCGAGAACGATGACTTTTCGGAGTCGCCCGGAGTGTGTACACTCATTCTCACGTCAGCCATCCGGCCGAGAACGATGACTTTTCGGAGTCGCCCTGGAATGTGTATACACATTGTCATCTTAGCCATCAGGCCGGGACAGGTGACTTCTTGGTGTCGCCACGGAATGTGTATACGCATTGTCATCTCAGCCATCAGGCCGAGATGGACGACTTCTCGGAGGTACCTCGGAATATGGACACACATCCTGATCTTAGCCATCAGGCTGAGACGGATAACTTCTCGGAGTCACCTCCGGATGTGTTTACACTTTGATCTCAGCCATCAAGAGGACATGGATGGCTTCTCGGGGTCACCTAGGAATGTGTATACACATTGTCATCTTAGCCATCAGGCCGAGATGGGTGACTTCTTGGAGTCGTTTCGGAATGTGTATACGCATTGTCACCTCAGCCATCAGGCCGAGATAGACGACTTCGCGGAGTTACCTCGGAATATGGACACACATCCTGATCTTAGCCATCAGGCCGAGATGTATAACTTGCTCGGAGTCACCTCCGGATGTGTATACACTTTGATCTCAGCCATCAAGCCGACATGGATGCATTCTCGGAGTTACTTCGGAATGTGTATACACATCCTCATCTTGGTCATTAGGCCGGGATGGGTGACTTCCTGGAGTCGCCTCCGAATGTGTATACACATTGTCATCTTAGCCATCAGACCGAGATGCGTGACTTCTTGGAGTCCCCTCGGAATGTGTATACGCATAGTCATCTCAGCCATCAAGCCGAGATGGGCGACTTTTCGGAGTCGCCCAGGAATGTGTATACACATTGTCATCTTAGCCATCAGGCCGAGATGGGTGACATCTTGGAGTCACCTCGGAATGTGTATACGCATTGTCATCTCAGCCATCAGGCCGAGATGGACGACTTCTCGGAGTCACCTCCGGATGTGTATACACTTTGATCTCAGCCATCAAGCCGACATGGATGCCCTCTCGGAGTTACCCCGGAATGTGTATACACATTGTCATCTCAGCCATCAGGCCGAGATGGACGACTTCTCGGAGGTACCTCGGAATATGGACACACATCCTGATCTTAGCCATCAGGCTGAGATGGGTGACATCTTGGAGTCACCTCGGAATGTGTTGCGACGACGATCCGCGCGCGCCGCCGGCCGTACCCGCCCACGCGGCCGAAATCGTCCGCAAAAGAGAGGCTCGGTGTTCGCTCCTCGCTGCTTTCCCCCGCGATTCGCCTAACCCGCGGTTGGGCGCCAGGCCCCCGAAAGGACCACTATTTATCTATGAAGGTGCGAGCTAGGATGGTGGATCGAATCGCGGACGGAAAACAGGCTCGTCTCATCCGGCACGGCTAACTCCGGTCTAGGTCGTTTGGGTCCAGGCTGAGCCCGAGGGAAAGCGCAGTCTGGCTCGGCCGCCGCAGTACGGTGACAACGGCCGAGTGCAATATTTTATCCTGAAAATCACGCATGCAAAGAACACACCGAGAAATAACCGCGAAATAAGCAAATTGAACAGAAAGAACGAGTAAACGAATTTATTCCATAAGAAGTGGCCAGTCGCACTGGTTCACAAGATGGCCGCCGAGGCCGGTCGCCGATTTCCGCTCGAGAATCCCGTCTTGGTTCGAATCTTGATCCGCGGCCAATCACAGAGCCGCTCGCTCGTCGCGTGTCCCTCGCGGCCAATCACAGAGCCGCTCGCTCGTCGCGTGTCCCTCGCGGCCAATCACCGGCCGCTCGCCAATACACGCCGTTAACGCGGCCGCACGCTCCTAACAAAAGACTCGACTGGTACCGGGGAGTTTACACACGTCTTTCTGGGCGAGAATTCCTTGGTGGTCCTAATTCAGCTGTGGCCTGTACCCGATGAGGCCTCCGAGGGCCGGGGCCCCCCCTCGAAGCCGTCGCTCTAGCACTGCGACTTTGTTTCCCCGGTACGTTCCCCCCCAGGACTCTAGCACCCGTTGACCACCAAGAAATTCTCTCCCAAGCACTGCACCGAACCGCACCGAGACCCCACAACGATCGCACGCACACCAAAGAAACGCAAGAAGGAAGAAATGCGCCACTTACCGTCTCCGCCCACCTGCTAACCTGCTACACCGCTCCTTGGTCACGTTCCACACGGCCGAAAATCACCGCCAAAGTACACTGAACGCGGCCGAGGGACTCTAATCGGATCTCTTAAACCACCAACTCAATCTATCGCAAGGTCAAAAAGGAAGAACTACTATTGACGCAAATGTGACTGATCACTACGCACGCCGGAAGTCGAGTGGCGAAGGTTAGCACGCGGTCGGAGACGCGGGCCCATGCCGCTAGTCACGCCGCCTAGAATTGGGGTGGTTGCGCTAGAAAGGTCCCCCGGCGGCCGACAGGTGGTGGGTCCTGTCCTGTTTCCATTATTGATTCTGCGGCCTCGATCCCTCTGGTTGTGCTGGTTCCCCTGGTGGCTGCTCTGACTCCTCGTATCTCTGGCGGATCGTCGGCCGTGGTCTATCGGGGTGTCGACCGGGTGATCAATCCGGCCGACCCCACCGGGTTTTCCTGTGACTTAAATACAATCAGAGCGAAAAAAGGGTTAATATGGTCTATTCGTCGGTGCGCGTGCTTGGCCCTTCGGAACGCGAGCTCCCCCCGGTCCGGCGTGCGCGGTCAGATTCCGCGGAGGTGGGCGGTGACGGAGCGGGTCAACCAGCGCTTCGTCACATCCTTCCCCCCCATTGGGGAGGCCCTGCGGGCCCCTTGCGTTCCCTTGGTAATTCAGGCGGCGTCGCTACCCCTGGGGTCCCCGGTTCTCAACTCCCATCTGAACACTCCCCCGGTTCGTTCCGAACGGCCAAGTCTTTGTTACGCGGGCTATTGCCCCTGCACTTGCACATCTTCCCCAAAACTTGTACCGGCCGTTTCCTCCTCACATCCCAAACACAACTCATTCTTTTCTACACATTTCTTCGCTTTATTCTACTTATCACAGTTACACTTGGTTTGACTAGTAGGGTGTTGGAGGGTATCCCTTTTGCTTGGCCTATTACCCAACAATCGTCCCATACACGCGTTCACTCATTCAATCGGGCCCTTCACACATTCCGTAAATCATCCACACTAATAACAAAAAAAAAAAGATACTTGGTTGTACAGTGCACCAAACGAACAAAACAAAAAAAAAAAATTTTGGTGTAGGTAATAGGCAGGACGGGCTGATGGTGGTCTCCTCCTCCCACGTCGTTGACTAGATGTGGTTTTCCCCGGCTCCTCTCTTCTAAATGTGCCCTGTTGTTCTCCCTGCGCACATTTCCCTTCCCCCTCATTGGGGAGGGCGATGGAGCTCTCCGATGTTGATCTTCTAGGTTGTTCTTGGGGCTTACGCCCCCGCTGGTCTTCCACGGCCCTGGTGGTGGTGGCCGCTTCCTCAGCTTCGATTTTCTTCCGGCCGCTTCTGGTCCCGGCCGCTTCCTAATTCGGCCGACGATGGTCACGGCCGACCGTCCCCCTTAGAGCCCTGGTGGTCGTGGCTCCCTGCTGGCGTCCCCCGGACGGCCGCTTACTCCTTCTTCAGGTGGGGGTTCCTAGGTGACGGGCAGTCGTGGGCGTCCCACGACCGGATTCCTTGGCGGCCGCAATGGTAGCAGTGCGGCCGCGGTGGTTGGCGGCACCATCCTGCCATGTGCCCCAATTTGCCGCAGTTCCAGCATTGCTGGGGTGGGCCGCACACTCTCTCCTCCGCGATGGCCACGGGGGTCATTGTCAATTCCGTGAGGGTTAAATCCTCCCCCCGGATCCCATATTTTTGGAGGTAGCGGCTCTCGGCCCGCTCCCTCCTGGCCCTTGCGGCCCACTCCATCGCGGCCCTGTAGCGCGGAAAGGCTGGGTCATCGGTCGGCGGCCGTCCTCGCTGAAGCAGGACCACGTGGATGGCCGGTGGTCGCTCCAGGGCCTCAAAATACTGGCGGTCCCACTCGGCCGCCTCCTCCCAAAGGGCCCTCTCCTGCCGGGCCGACTCCTCCTCGTTGTGGAGGCGGACAAGGTCCGCGATGGCCTCCGGGCCTCCTCCTCCCTCGGCAAACACTCGGACCCATGGGTCCAACGGGGGTTCCTTTTCGATCGGCCCGCTCCACCACGCCATTCCGGTCCGCCGAATCCTCCCTGGTCGAGTCTTGACTGCTACTGTCTTCTATCGGAGTCATGTGGAGAGGAACAAGGAAAACCAACACCAGTGATAATTAGTATTAAGGAATTCTAGCTAGTGATTACATTCATATTTACACAATCATTCATGCATTCTACGGTTGCGGCTCTTTCGGTACGAACGGTTTCAGGTCTTTCACGTGCAATTTCCCTACGCTTCGGCCGTTCGCGTCGGCCAACCTATATACTACCGGCGATATCTTCTCTACTATTTCGAACGGCCCGTGATACTTCGTGGCCAACTTGGCCGCCACATTCTGACCCGCTGACGAGAGTACGTGCTGTCTTCGTAATACCCTGTCTCCTACTTCGAATTGTCGATCGCGTCTGCCCTGGTTGTAATAGTGCGCTTGCCGCTGGTACGCGGCCTCTAAATTCTCCGTCACCCACGGCCTAAGCTCTTTGATTCGGTCCATTCGCGCGGCCCAGCTTTCTCGGTCTACCGGTGGCCATTCTCCATCGGGAGCTCTCGTCTCGCCTGCTCCGTTTCGCGCGCATCTACTCGGGGCCGGATCTCGGCCGAAATTCAATTTCGCAGGTGACGTTTGTAGGATCGAATGGTGAGCGGTATTATACGCAAATCTAAATTGCGGCAAGTAAATATCCCAATCCCGGTGGTCTCGACTCAAATAGGCAACGATCATGGTCTTCAAAATACGATTCACCCGTTCTACCGGATTGGCTTGCGGGTGGTACGGCGGAGTGGTCGCGTGTCGCATTCCGAACGTTTGGGCTAACTCTGCGATGGTCTTATTCGCGAATTCCGTGCCGTTGTCCGTTAGAATGACCCGCGGTGTTCCCCATCTGGTCAGCACGGTGTCTTCGATTGCTTCGGAGATCTTCTTTCCGTTGGCTTTCCGGAGCGGCGTAATCTCGATCCACTTCGAGAAGAAATCCTGGATTACGAGGATGTATGCAAAACCGTTCTTGCTGGTTGGAAATGGTCCCATTATGTCGGCCGCTATTACGGCCCATGGTTCGTTGGCGTAGTGCCGTCGCATCAATCCTCTAGCTGGAGCCTGCTCCACCTTGGTCAGCTGGCAGGTTTCGCACTGACGGACGTATCTGGCCACCCTTCTAAACATCCCTGGCCAGTAATACCGGGCTAGTAGGCGGTAGTAGGTCTTGGCCGTCCCCAGGTGTCCTGCTTGCGGTTCGTCGTGGGCTTCGGCGAGTAGGTCGGCTTTCTCTCCCTCTTTCGGCACCCATTTCCATTCGTCGGCGTCTTCTTCCAGGATCCCTTGTTCCACTGTGGCTTCGAATTTCCTGTATAGGCGGCCGTCTCTCACGGCCCATTCCGGGTAGTTTCTGGGGTTGTCGGTCACCATTTGGATCTTCTTCTCGTACCAGGCATCCTCCGGCTCCTCGTCATTCACGGCTGCGATGGGTGGCTCATCCTCGTACATTCTGGAGAGTGCATCCGGTACGTGGTGCAACGCGCCCTTGCGATGCACGATGTCGAAGTCGTACTCCAGCAATTCCAGTGCCCATCGGGCCAGTCTTCCCGTCGGGTTTTTCAGATCTCTTATCCACCGAAGGCTGCTATGATCCGTTATTACCGTAAAATGGTAACCCTCCAGATACGGCCGAAATTTCCTAATGGCCCATATCACGGCCAAACATTCTTGCTCCGTCGTACTGTACTTGCGTTCCGCGTTGGACAACGATCGGCTCGCGAAAGCGACCACTCTTTCCACTCCTTCCGGTTCCTGCGTTAATACCGCCCCTATTCCTACGGTACTCGCGTCAGTTTGCAGCACGAACGGCAATTCGAAATCCGGGTAGGTTAAGGTTGGCGCTGTCGCCACTAAATCTCGCAAATTCTCGAACGCGGCCTGTTGCGGCTCGCTCCACGACCATTTCCGGTCCTTACGCAGTAATTCCGTCAGCGGTTCTGCGATCGTCGCATAAGCAGGGATAAAACGGCGGTACCACGACGTCATTCCAAGGAATCGGCGGAGTTGCTTTATCGTCCGCGGAGCCGGATATTCTTTAATCGGCCGAGTCTTTTCCGGATCGACGCGTATCCCCTCCTCACGCACTAAGAAACCGAGATATCTCACTTCCGACCGGCAAAACGCGCATTTATCGGGGTTGACGGTAAGTCCGGCGGCCTTTATTTTAACTAAAACGCGTTCGAGCCACTGCAGGTGTTCCTCGAACGTGGCCGTCACAATAATAATATCATCTAGATACGCGAACGCGTATGGCTCCATTTCCGGCCCAATAATACGATCTAACAATTTCTGGAAGGTGGCCGGAGCTCCCGTCAACCCGTAAGGCATTCTTTTAAACTGGAACAATCCACGGCCGGGGACCGTGAAGGCCGTGATCTCTTTACTGGCCTCCGCTAGTGGAATCTGGAAATACGCCTGGCTCAGATCTAGCGTGGAAATATAACGAGCCGCTCTCAACTTATCCAGAATACTTGTCATTAGTGGTAGGGGGTACGCGTCTTTCCTCGAGACCTTATTTACCTGGCGGAAATCTAAACAAAACCGATATTTCCCGTTCGACTTTTTAACCATCACTATCGGACTGGACCACGGGCTGTCGGAGGGTTCGATTATTCCCTCGCGCAAAAGTTTATCTACTTCCTGGTTGATGGCTTCCTGTACTTTCGGGGACACCGCATAATAACGCTGCTTAATTGGGGAATGGTCGCCTACATCTATTACGTGTTCTATTAATTCGGTCCTTCCAGTAGTCACGGTGCTATCTCCTAGAAGCGTCTCTAGCAGCCCTTCCAGCTGCGCTCTTTGCTCGTCGCTAGCGGCTCTTAATCCCTCACACGCGGCTGCCGCGGCCAGTTCCTGCGTCATGTCGAAGCGTTCATTGCGGCGATCGGCGAAATACCATTGGTGCTGGCCGTAATCTAAAACGATCTGAAACGCGGCCATCCCCTCGACCCCCAGGATCATCTCCGCGACTCCAAGTGACATGATGCGGCACGTAATAAAACGTTTTCTATCCCTGAGCCAGATATCGCACTCTAACGTTTCGCTGGATACGTCTATTTGGCCGTTGGCCATCCTATAGTATTTTGGTTCGGTCCTACGGGTTCGCGGCGCGTTCGTTCCCATCTCGTCGTACCAACGCCGACTCACGAAATTTCCATACGCCCCCGAGTCTAATAACGCGCGTATTCGAGTGCGGCCGATCCGGAGGTCCACGAAGAGGAGAGTGGCCTGGGGAGGGTTTGGCGCGGCTGGTGTGTCCTGGTCGTCGTCGGGTACTTCCTGTCCGGAGGCCGTTGCTTCTTGTTGAGGGCCGACGTCCGCTGCCTCCTGCGACACCGGCGGTCCTAGTTTCCCGGATGCTCCTCGCGCGGGGGTGGAGCTGCTGCCTGCGGGGGTGGTCTCCAGTCCCGCGGCATGGGGCATCCGCGCCGGTAGTGGCCCTTCTGATTGCAACGATAGCAAACCACCTCTCGCCAGTCCCTTCTCCCCTCGGTCCCTCCATCACGCGTTCTTGGCGAATCCTGTACTCGCGTGTTTCCTTGTCGTCGGTTATCCGGTCTCGCTATCGGGCCACCGAGTGGCGAACGCGACCCGTGCTGGTCCGTGCGCGGCCTATCTTCCGCGGCCGCTACTGGTTCCACCTGGGCGAGTGTAAACGTCCCGGCCTCCTCCTCGCACTCCGCTTCCAGGCGCCTAACCTCCTCGTGTAGATCTGACAGGGTGGGCACGTCGCTTAGCCTCACCACGAAACGATATTTTCGGAGCATTCGATTGTACGTGAGCGATAAGAGCGAGGTGGGGACCATTCCGCTGGGCACTCGCGCGTATAATGCTTGTAAATCGGCCGCGAACTTCCCGTAGGGCTCGGTCGGCCCTTGTTTCCGGAGATATAGCGCCTCTAAATCGCGGTCTACGTTGGCCAGTCGGCCGTACAGGTGGAGGAAGTCGCGCCTAAAATCCTCCCATGCGTTCCATCCCGGTCGCGCGGCCGTATACCACGGGATAACTTCCGACCCGAACACGATAAATAGGCAATCCATAATCTCACGGTCTCCTATCCGGGCCGACGCGCGATACAAATCTAGTTTTTCGAGGAATTTTCGGCCGTCCTCCTCCGGGGTTCCATTAAACGTCAATCCCCAACGGCGAACTAGGGCCTGAGGGTCAAGTGGTCCGGAGGCCATCGGACTCGTTGGATTGGGTGTCGAGTGGCGCTGGGGTTCACCCGGGCCCCAGGTACGTCGTGGCCGTATCTCCGCGTCTCGCGGCGCGTGCAGCTGTCGGTCTAACTCGCGAGCTATACTTCGCACCGTGGAATTCAGCGTCGGATTTAACGGGGCCGTCCCCTGCCCGCCGGCTGCAGGTACGTCGATCACGGTCCTAAAGGTGCCCCCGGGTGTCGTCGGGGCCCTCACGGTCGGAGGGGTGGCTAAATCTACGGTGTTTTCGATCCCGTGGTCGATCGACGCTTCCGGAATTCTACTCTGCCGGCCCGTTTCCGCCGGATCCGCACGCCCTTCAGTTGCCCTTCTCCCGGCCCGGTCTCTCGTGGCCGTCTCTCGCGCCGCCACCTCGTCATCGGCCACCGCCAATTCCGCCAGCAACACCATCAATCGGCGACATTTCTCCCCGAACCGGCCCCCCTCCGGCAAGCCCTGTGACGCCAGCACCGATTCCACCCAGTCCGGAGTGATCGTCGAGTTGCTGGCACGTTCGTCTCCCCGCGCGCCTTCCGCCATCGTGTACCACCGATCCCGCTACCTACGCGACGTAAACACGCGGCCTAGCTCACGCGATCACTATTTACTCTTTTTTTTCTCTTAGCGGGTTCGACTTTTCCTAGGTTCCCGAGCGGTTATCGCGCGACGCAGCCACTCTACCGAAGCTAATACTAATCCGACTCAACAAACAGAACTCTATGGATCTCTCGAACTTTCCGTTACCTCAAATCAAATAATTTTTCCGACTGAATTCACCGAAATAAATCAATTACGGCTACTAACTTAATCAAATTCTTGTTAATTCACTAGGGCCCTAATTACTTTCCGAAGTCTTCTGCTGCGATCACCCTCGGGCCCCACGTTGGGCGCCAAATTTGCGACGACGATCCGCGCGCGCCGCCGGCCGTACCCGCCCACGCGGCCGAAATCGTCCGCAAAAGAGAGGCTCGGTGTTCGCTCCTCGCTGCTTTCCCCCGCGATTCGCCTAACCCGCGGTTGGGCGCCAGGCCCCCGAAAGGACCACTATTTATCTATGAAGGTGCGAGCTAGGATGGTGGATCGAATCGCGGACGGAAAACAGGCTCGTCTCATCCGGCACGGCTAACTCCGGTCTAGGTCGTTTGGGTCCAGGCTGAGCCCGAGGGAAAGCGCAGTCTGGCTCGGCCGCCGCAGTACGGTGACAACGGCCGAGTGCAATATTTTATCCTGAAAATCACGCATGCAAAGAACACACCGAGAAATAACCGCGAAATAAGCAAATTGAACAGAAAGAACGAGTAAACGAATTTATTCCATAAGAAGTGGCCAGTCGCACTGGTTCACAAGATGGCCGCCGAGGCCGGTCGCCGATTTCCGCTCGAGAATCCCGTCTTGGTTCGAATCTTGATCCGCGGCCAATCACAGAGCCGCTCGCTCGTCGCGTGTCCCTCGCGGCCAATCACAGAGCCGCTCGCTCGTCGCGTGTCCCTCGCGGCCAATCACCGGCCGCTCGCCAATACACGCCGTTAACGCGGCCGCACGCTCCTAACAAAAGACTCGACTGGTACCGGGGAGTTTACACACGTCTTTCTGGGCGAGAATTCCTTGGTGGTCCTAATTCAGCTGTGGCCTGTACCCGATGAGGCCTCCGAGGGCCGGGGCCCCCCCTCGAAGCCGTCGCTCTAGCACTGCGACTTTGTTTCCCCGGTACGTTCCCCCCCAGGACTCTAGCACCCGTTGACCACCAAGAAATTCTCTCCCAAGCACTGCACCGAACCGCACCGAGACCCCACAACGATCGCACGCACACCAAAGAAACGCAAGAAGGAAGAAATGCGCCACTTACCGTCTCCGCCCACCTGCTAACCTGCTACACCGCTCCTTGGTCACGTTCCACACGGCCGAAAATCACCGCCAAAGTACACTGAACGCGGCCGAGGGACTCTAATCGGATCTCTTAAACCACCAACTCAATCTATCGCAAGGTCAAAAAGGAAGAACTACTATTGACGCAAATGTGACTGATCACTACGCACGCCGGAAGTCGAGTGGCGAAGGTTAGCACGCGGTCGGAGACGCGGGCCCATGCCGCTAGTCACGCCGCCTAGAATTGGGGTGGTTGCGCTAGAAAGGTCCCCCGGCGGCCGACAGGTGGTGGGTCCTGTCCTGTTTCCATTATTGATTCTGCGGCCTCGATCCCTCTGGTTGTGCTGGTTCCCCTGGTGGCTGCTCTGACTCCTCGTATCTCTGGCGGATCGTCGGCCGTGGTCTATCGGGGTGTCGACCGGGTGATCAATCCGGCCGACACCACCGGGTTTTCCTGTGACTTAAATACAATCAGAGCGAAAAAAGGGTTAATATGGTCTATTCGTCGGTGCGCGTGCTTGGCCCTTCGGAACGCGAGCTCCCCCCGGTCCGGCGTGCGCGGTCAGATTCCGCGGAGGTGGGCGGTGACGGAGCGGGTCAACCAGCGCTTCGTCACAGTGTATACACTTCGATCTCAAGAATCAGGCCGAGATGGATGACTTCTTAGAGTTACCTCGGAATATGTATACACATCCTGATCTTAGCCATCAGGCCGAGATGGATGACTTCTGTGAGTCATCTCCGGATGTGTATACACTTCGATCTTAGTCGTCGGGCTGAGATGGATAAGTTCTCGGAGTCACCCCGCGACGTGTATACACATTCTCATATCAGCCACCAGGCCGTGATGGATGACTTCTCAGAGTTACCCCGGAATGTGTATGCACATTGTCATCTTAGCCATCAGGCCGAGATGGGTGACTTCTTGGAGTCGTTTCGGAATGTGTATACGCATCGTCACCTCAGCCATCAGGCTGAGATAGACGACTTCGCGGAGTCACCTCCGGATATGTATACACTTTGATCTCAGCCATTAAGCCGACATGGATGGCTTCTCGGAGTTACCCCGGAATGTGTATACACATTGTAATCTTAGCCATCGGGCCGAGATGGGTGACTTCTTGGAGTCGCCTCGGAATGTGTATACGCATTGTCATCTCAGCCATCAGGTCGAGATGGACGACTTCTCGGAGTCACCTCCGGATGTGTATACACTTTGATCTCAGCCATCAAGCCGACATGGATGACTTCTTGGAGTTAGCCCGGAATGTGTACACTCATTCTCACGTCAGCCATCCGGCCGAGAACGATGACTTTTCGGAGTCGCCCTGGAATGTGTATACACATTGTCATCTTAGCCATCAGGCCGGGACGGGTGACTTCTTGGTGTCGCCTCGGAATGTGTATACGCATTGTCATCTCAGCCATCAGGCCGAGATGGACGACTTCTCGGAGGTACCTCGGAATATGGACACACATCCTGATCTTGGCCATCAGGCTGAGACGGATAACTTCTCGGAGTCACCTCCGGATGTGTATACACTTTGATCTCAGCCATCAAGCCGACATGGATGACTTCTCGGAGTTACCCCGGAATGTGTATACACATTGTCATCTCAGCCATCAGGCCGAGATGGACGACTTCTCGGAGGTACCTCGGAAAATGGACACACATCCCGATCTTGGCCATCAGGCTGAGACGGATAACTTCTCGGAGTCACCTCCGGATGTGTATACACTTTGATCTCAGCCATCAAGAGGACATGGATGGCTTCTCGGGGTCACCTAGGAATGTGTATACACATTGTCATCTTAGCCATCAGGCCGAGATGGGTGACTTCTTGGAGTCGTTTCGGAATGTGTATACGCATTGTCACCTCAGCCATCAGGCCGAGATAGACGACTTCGCGGACTTACCTCGGAATATGGACACACATCCTGATCTTAGCCATCAGGCCGAGATGTATAACTTCTCGGAGTCACTTCCGGATGTGTATACACTTTGATCTCAGCCATCAAGCCGACAACGATGACCTTTCGGAGTCGCCCTGCAATTTGTATACACATTCTCATCTCAGCCATCAGGCTGACAATGATGACTTCTCGGAGTCGCCCCGGAATGTGTATAATCATTCTCACGTCAGCCATCAGGCCGAGATGGATGACTTCTCAGAGTTACCTCGGAGTATGTATACACATCCTGATCTTAGCCATCAGGCCGAGATGGATGACTTCTATGAGTCATCTCCGGATGTGTATACACTCCGATCTTAGTCGTCGGGCTGAGATGGATAAGTTCTCGGAGTCACCCCGCAACGTGTATACACATTCTCATATCAGCCACCAGGCCGTGATGGATGACTTCTCAGAGTTACCCCGGAATGTGTATACACATTGTCATCTTAGCCATCGGGCCGAGATGGGTGACTTCTTGGAGTCGCCTCGGAATGTGTATACGCATTGTCATCTCAGCCATCAGTCCGAGATGGACGACTTCTCGGAGTCACCTCCGGATATGTATACACTTTGATCTCAGCAATTAAGCCGACATGGATGGCTTCTCGGAGTTACCCCGGAATGTGTATACACATTGTCATCTTAGCCATCAGGCCGAGATGGGTGACTTCTTGGAGTCGTTTCGGAATGTGTATACGCATTGTCACCTCAGCCATCAGGCCGAGATAGACGACTTCGCGGAGTTACCTCGGAATATGGACACACATCCTGATCTTAGCCATCAGGCCGAGATGTATAACTTCTCGGAGTCACCTCCGGATGTGTATACACTTTGATCTCAGCCATCAAGCCGACATGGATGACTTCTTGGAGTTACCCCGGAATGTGTATACACATTGTCACCTTAGCCATCAGGCCGAGAACGATGACTTTTCGGTGTCGCCCGGAATGTGTACACTCATTCTCACGTCAGCCATCCGGCCGAGAACGATGACTTTTCGGAGTCGCCCTGGAATGTGTATACACATTGTCATCTTAGCCATCAGGCCGGGACGGGTGACTTCTTGGTGTCGCCACGGAATGTGTATACGCATTGTCATCTCAGCCATCAGGCCGAGATGGACGACTTCTCGGAGTCACCTCCGGATGTGTATACACTTTGATCTCAGCCATCAAGCCGACATGGATGCCCTCTCGGAGTTACCCCGGAATGTGTATACACATTGTCATCTCAGCCATCAGGCCGAGATGGACGACTTCTCGGAGGTACCTCGGAATATGGACACACATCCTGATCTTAGCCATCAGGCTGAGACGGATAACTTCTCGGAGTCACCTCCGGATGTGTTTACACTTTGATCTCAGCCATCAAGAGGACATGGATGGCTTCTCGGGGTCACCTAGGAATGTGTATACACATTGTCATCTTAGCCATCAGGCCGAGATGGGTGACTTCTTGGAGTCGTTTCGGAATGTGTATACGCATTGTCACCTCAGCCATCAGGCCGAGATAGACGACTTCGCGGAGTTACCTCGGAATATGGACACACATCCTGATCTTAGCCATCAGGCCGAGATGTATAACTTGCTCGGAGTCACCTCCGGATGTGTATACACTTTGATCTCAGCCATCAAGCCGACATGGATGCATTCTCGGAGTTACTTCGGAATGTGTATACTGTGACGTTGCATTTTGCAACGTCCCAAAATTAGTAAATTCCCGGCACGGGAGTAGCGACGAGCACACCTCGGGGCCTCACCAAAACCATGAACGCCGACTAATGCCCGGTGAATCCTTTTTTTTGTATTGCCAACGCCTACCACCGAGGACGACGATCGGAGCCCAAAGCCGCAGGGACTGCTTCCAGGGGAAAGAGTCTACAGAGGAGGCCGGATTCCCGCCCGGAGCGCGGTAAATACCGGACGTCCAGCGGGGGAAGAAGTCGCCGCGGCCGAGGCAGGCCCCGTCAAAATTGGGGACGGGATACCTCGCGGTACTCCAACCCCAACGATTCCCGGGGGGAAGGCGGGTTGGAGGGACCCACCGGCCCCAGGGGGGTTGGTGCTCGGTAGCGCGGGTCGACTACCCTTTCCGACCCTGCTGGACCGGAGCGAGAAAGAATGAAAGGAACCTGGGCGAACGGCAGCATCCTGCGGAGACGGCAAGAAGAGGGTCCAATTTTCCACCACCGATCAGGCAGAGCATCCAGGGCAGAAGTCATCAATTATCGACAGTCGAATTATGGCGTGGCGTTTCATGAGGTTTCCGGGGTGGGGGGTAGTCGCGTTAATTAGCATGCGCAGGAGATCCTCGCGGATCGCGCGGATCCGCGAGGAGTTCCTTCTTCGACCGGCGACCGTCAGAGAGAGGAGCACGAATTTCGAGATCTTCGATCAGCGACAGTCAGCGAGAGTAGTCCGCAAATTTTAAGTAGCTCGCGAGTGCCAGTTTGATCGAGCAGCCAAGGACAAGAGCGGAGAGAGCCGGAGAGACAATTAAACAATTTGGGACCAACAGCAGCCGAGAACAACTGAAATGGTGAGGTGAACAGAGTAGCCCTTTTTCGCGTGGCGAGCTTTATTGCGTAATATGAATTATTTGTGCTATTGGGTGGTCCATTATCTTTCGTTCGGCCGCGTTCAAATTCACGTCCACGTCTCGGCTCCCTCTCCGTATCGCTTTGCGAGCAGTGTAAGAAAATTGTCGTCGCGGTGATCGAGTGTATCTGTTCCGGGAGTTGTAATGATAGGATTTAACGCGTGTAATTCCGCCGTAGGGCGAGGTCGTTTATAATAAATTGTGCCGACTCTCGGAAACCGAAACTTTTGTGAGTTTGATTTAAAGGTTGTCTTATCCCGTCCTTACGATCCTCTCGAGTAACCGACCCCACCCGCTGAGTTCGTTAGTATTGCGCGCAATTTCGACTTGGGGAAGAATTCGTTTTTCGGTGTGTGTGGTCGAGACTCGGTCGCGTAGATCAACCGTATCGCGATTCCAGTATTACAAATTAAAAGCGGGAGAAATCCCGTGGCACGCGAGTGCCTGGCGCCCATAGAAGTCTCGACAGTAGAATTTGATTCGCGTTTCCCCAAGTCGAGTCCAAGGAAATTTCATTGTTCGCGTGAGGTCCCGCTAGCCAGGGCAGTTTCGCGAAGTGGGTGCGGACTTCACGTGACAATTTTTGGCGCCCAACGTGGGGCCTCTCCTGTACAGAGAGGTATTCGAGAGGATTTCGCGAGAAAATTTCGTGTTAATTATCGCGTTCGTCGGAAAATTTCGGAATTTCGGAATGAGGATTAACATTTATTGAGTAATTCGAGAAAATTTCGGGTGTAAAATAAAATAGCGATTTCGTGCGTGCGGAAAATTAAATCGTGATAATGAATTGTTGAGAAATTGCGAAGAAATGATTGAATTAGAGTTTTGAATCACGAGTTATATTTGAAATCATTCGTAGCGTGTATTCACGGAGTCTTTGTAACAGCCTTCCAACGTTCGAATCTCGAGCTCGAGAACAAAGTATCGCGGCGCGATTATCATGTTGACATTTTTTCTCGGTAACCTAAGAACGCGCTGAGCCGAGCGAGTTGGATCGCCTGATTTTGTTTGGAGTTTGATATACTCGGAAATATACCGGGTGTACCGTGGTGAACCAATTTAAAATCTTACTAAGAATAATTTGTGGGATAGAAATTTTATTAATTCGCCAAGGTTATTTCGTCTTTGGTACAGTCCCCTCTTTTTGGTTACTTTTCGTTAATTTATTGGGTTTCGTGGGTACCCCTATTGGTACCAGTTGTTAAAATTTCGCGTTTCGTGTTGGATTTTCGTTTCGTTCGTGCAGATTATCGCGTTTTGTGTCGAGTCATCCCTTGGGTTATTGGCGAATTTTATTTTGTTAGAGTTTAGCGGTTTTGAGAGGAATTTGTTTGAAGTTTTTTTTGAAATTTGAATGGATCTCGAGAATGTCGAGAAGTAA
Source organism: Trypoxylon attenuatum (assembly GCA_963989405.1). Lineage (NCBI taxonomy): Eukaryota > Metazoa > Arthropoda > Insecta > Hymenoptera > Crabronidae > Trypoxylon > Trypoxylon attenuatum. The sequence continues at coordinate 8,190,364 of OZ022492.1, read as the reverse complement.
AATCTGAAAGTGAATTGGAACAGCACGAAATTAAGGAACAGTGCTTGTCTTGTGGTTCTGATCACTGTGGTTCACCATCGGTCGAAATATTTATGAATTTATATGAATTTATATGTGATTTATGTGTAATATTTACTCCTGGCTATGTATTGCGAAAATTTATGCTTTGAATTGTTATTGTTTTATTGATATCATATGTATGAATTTCGATTTTCGCTGTTTTCTGGCTTTTGCTTATTGCGTGGTGCCAGGTTTGAAGAATCCCTGGGCGAGTTGACGCTACGTATTTCTCTCTGCTACTGCGATATTCTATTGCTTATATTTTTTTTTGTGTATGCGAAATTTATTTATTGTTAGAATTAAGCAGCGAGATATGGAATTGAAAAATCTTTGAATTTTGCGAGATTATTGGCATATCGGAATTGAGAAATCTTTGAATCACACGAAATTATTGGAATTAATTGAATCACGCCAAATTATTGGAATATTGGAATCATGAAAAATTATTGGAGTAATTGAATTAATGAGTTATTGGAATTAGTGGAATTATCGGAACTTAGGAATTATTTGGATTTTGGTGAAAATATTAGTTATGAATAATTCGGGCGTTACGAATTTCTCGGGGTTACTGAATTTCGCGTGATAATCTAAACTTAGGTCATCCTACTGTGCTCATTGAAAATTTTTTGGATTCGTTCGAGATTATCGAAAGGTTTTTGTTGAATGGGATCGCGTTGCGAGTCAATTAAGGAATTATCTAAAAATTGGCAGCACTACGTTATCGAATAGAATATTCCTTTTTTTTGTTATTTTTATTTTTTTTTGGGTATTCGTCGTTGCCTTGTCAAGCTCACACGAGAGTGGCGATATCGCGTTCGGCGAGTGAATAGCACGAAATAGCGGGTTGTCGATTTCATCGTCGCGTCCGGATAGGGAAGATTCGCGTCCACGAATCACGGTGATAGTTTGCAGGAATCGGAAAGTGGGTGATCGCGCGGAAGGACTATGTCAAACTCGGATAAACCAATGGATCAAGGCGCGGACCCATCCGGGAGTCAGGGAAACAACTCGAGTAGTTCATTACAGTTTCCGCATTCCCCAGCCGACAATGTACCGCCCGCGTTTGTCGAGACCATGCAGATTCCGATTTCGGATCATTCGCGCGCGCGTCTGCCTCCGCTACCGCGAACGCGAGGATATAGCATGCACGAGATGACGCACCGTGATCCCCGAGGGGAAGTCATCGAACAGCTGAGACGATGGGGAGTTAAATACACGGGCGAGCCGTCGGAGGACTTAGAATATTTTGTCGATCAAATTTGGGAGGCCTGCGAACTAAAATCTTGCGACCCTTCGGAAGTAGTCCCGTATTTGCATCACGCGATGGGAGGTCGCGCCGCGTCCTGGCACTACAACGGTCGAGATCGATGGCGCACGTGGGATCAATTTGTCACGGCGATCCGAATTAGCTTTAGCACCGCACGAAAACAAACCGATTTCGAGAAAAAGATTTTGGCGCGCGTGCAACGGTGGGACGAACGGGTAATCGACTATCTAGTAGAGATGCAAGGCTGGCTAAGGAGATTGAATCCCCCTTGGCCCCTCGCCCAGCAGGTAGATATCCTTTATGAAAATTTACACCCGCAAGTTCGAGCGCACATCGTACGCGCGACTTTACGCGATTTATCCGATTTAGAGCGCGAAGCGTTTTCGGCCGAACAACTGCTCCTCGAATTAAAGACTTGCACGCAATTCGGGCGACGCGAAGTTCCCGCGAAGGAGACCAGCGCCCGAGCCGCAGAATACCCGCCGAAATCGAGGTTCCCGCCGCCGCCCACCGCCTCGAGTACACCCCGTCCAGTACCTCGAGCCCCGTTAAGGACAACCGCGACTCCGACGTGCTGGAACTGTCAGAAAACCGGTCATTATTCTCGGGAATGTCCCGAGCCGAGTAGAATCCATTGTTACCGTTGCGGAAAGGCCGGAGTCACAACTCGTGATTGCCCTGAATGCTCTCGAAACCCGGGAAATGCGACAGGCAGCCGGTAACACGGGTCGTATCGGCTACCGAGACCTCACAAACGACCCCGAAGGACCAGATCGCGCAGGAGGAATTCCCGAGTTCCCCGACAAAATCTATCGCGTCCAGAGAGTAGTGCCGAATCGCGCGGAGAGCCCCGTCCGTCGCTGAGACTGGGCCGTTTACCCCTGTATTTACAAGTACGGGTGGAGGGATTCCCAGTAACCGCGCTAATAGACGGTGGAGCCGCCCTGAATATTATCCATCAGGAGGTCGCGAAGAGGGTTCCTAATATTGTGGACGTCGGACCGAGGGAAACCCCCTATTATTTCATAGTCGCGAACGGAGAGGTGGTAGAAGCCAGTCGACACGTTAGCTTTTGGGTGGAACTTAAGGGAGAGCATAGAGCAGTCAACGCGCTAGTGTCCGATAAAATTCCGGGTCCGTTAATCCTCGGAGTCCCCGCGATCGCAGATTTCGGAATTGTTGTTCGTTATAATCGGGCCGTTTGGCATTTTGATTTTCGTCCACACGAGTCTTTCGCGTTCGAGCCACCGCCAAATAGTAGGCAAGTATGCGGGCTGAGGCCATTATCCGATTGCGAACGCGAGCGCTTGGATCATTTTATGAAAGGAGTAACTCCGAAACTATCCCAAGTAGCTGCATTGACCAATTTGATCGAGCATCGAATTGATACCGGTGATCACCCACCGATTAGACAGAGAGTTTACGCAGTCTCACCGGTCGTACAGCAAGCAATTAACGATGAAGTCGACAAAATGCTCGCGGACGATATTATCGAACCTTCGTATAGCGAATGGTCGAGTCCTATAGTCATGGTGAGAAAGCCGAACGGGACTTATCGCTTTTGTCTCGATTTTAGAAAAGTTAATAGCGTTTCAAAAAAGGATGCCTACCCACTGCCGTTGATGAGTAGCATCCTCGATAAACTCCACGCCGCGAGATACCTGAGTACGATAGATTTGAGTCAGGCATATTTTCAAGTTCCGCTCGAAAAAAAGAGTCGCGAGGTTACCGCGTTTATCGTGCCGGGTAGAGGGCTATTCCACTTCAAGCGGATGCCGTATGGACTGACGGGAGCACCAGCGACCTTTCAACGCCTGCTGGACCGCCTCATCGGACCAGAACTGGAGCCGCATGCCTTCGCCTATCTCGACGACATTATCGTGGTTACGAAAACGTTTGAAGAGCACCTTGACTGGCTTAATCGCGTATTGGAACGAATTCGGGGAGCAAGCCTATTAGTGAACCCCGCGAAATGCGAGTTCTGTCGCTCCGAAGTGAAATATTTAGGGTTCCTTGTCGGGGAGGATGGCCTTAAGGTTGATCCAGACAAGATCGCGCCGATCATGTCCTACCCACCACCGAAGGATGTGAAGCAACTCCGGCGATTTCTAGGGATGGCGTCATGGTATCGTCGATTCCTCGCCCAGTTTGCTACCGTTTCGGAGCCCCTAACCCGGCTATTGCGTAAAGACCACCCTTGGACATGGAACTCCGGACAACAGACCGCGTTTGAAGAAATACGGAACATGATAGCAACCGCGCCGGTACTGAACTATCCGGATTTTAGTCTGCCTTTCGTGTTACACACCGATGCCAGTACGGTAGGATTAGGCGCCGTTCTTACTCAGACCACCGACGAGGGAGAACGAGTTGTCGCGTTCGCGAGTAGAACGCTTACCACCGCGGAAAGAAATTATGCCACCACCGAGTTAGAGTGTCTCGCGATCGTATGGTCGGTAAAGAAATATCGAGCCTACCTCGAGGGATATCATTTCACTGTTGTTACGGACCACAACAGTCTCCGATGGCTACACAACATGAAGATCCACAAGCAGGTCACCTGGGAGTGGAGAAGACGTATCGCCGAGTGGCGCAAACGCATTTTTGGCCAGGGATGTTCCGCACAATAGTGAGATTTACAAGAAGATGTCCGGTGTGTCAAAGAACGAAGACGAGCCAAGCAGCACCCCCGGGATTGATGGGACGTCGGAAGGCTAACCAACCCTGGCAAGTAGTCGCAGCCGACATAATGGGTCCCTTTCCCCGAAGCAAGCAGGGATTCGTCTACTTACTCGTAGTACAAGACCTATTTACGAAGTGGATTGAATGCTGCCCATTGAGAAAAGCCACCGGAGCCAAAATTGCGGATGCCTTGGAGGATTTGGTTTTTTCCCGTTGGGGAACACCGGAAGTCGTTCTCACCGATAACGGAACGGAGTTCGTCAATATTGACCTCGACGCGTTACTGAAAGACTACGGAATTTATCATGCAACAACGCCTCCGTACCATCCGCAGGCGAATCCCGTAGAACGAGTCAACCGCGTCCTAAAAACCATGATTGTTGCCTTTCTCGAACAAGACCATCGAGAGTGGGACGAGAAGTTACCAGCGTTCCGTTTCGCGTATAACACCGCTTATCATTCGGTGTTGGAAAACTCCCCAGCATTCTTGAATTTCGGACGGGAACCGAGACCGATAAGAAGACTAGAAGACATCACGGCAACGAACGACCTCCTAGACGGACCTGCGCTAGAAGAATTAGAAGAATGGGACGGGCGCATGAGTCGCATGCGTGACGTCCACTTGTGGGTGGAGCAAAATTTAGAAAATGCGTACGAGCAGCAAGCTCACTATTATAATCGAAATCGTCGCGATGTAATATTCCGAGTAGGAGATTTGGTTCTGAAAAAAAAACACGTTCTATCATCGGCTTCGCAGAATATCGCGGCAAAATTAGCACCTAAATATCACGGTCCATTTCGCGTGTCGCGAGTTCGGTCGCGAGTTATATATGAGTTAGAGATTGAGCACGGGAGGACGGTAGGGAAATTCCATATCTCGCAACTAAAACCGTATAGAACATAGAATTGTGAACCGACCCATTTCAGAGTTCCTCATATAAGGAAGAGGAGAGGCGGCAGCGTGAGCGCCAGGAGAGGCTTCTCCAGGCATGGCGGGAGAAGCAGGCCCGCGAGAAGGAGGCAAAAGCCGCGAAGGAGCGACGGGACCTGGCGGACAAACAGCAACGAGAGCGCCAGGAGGGAATCCTCCAAGCGTGGAGGGAGCGGCAGCGCGAGCGACAAATAAAGCTCTTCCAAGAGTCGTGGGCGAAGGAGGCGCGAGAAAAGGAGGAGAAGGCCGAGAAGGAGCGGCGAGAAAAGGAGAAGGCGGAGAAGGAGCGCCGAGAGCGCGAGGAGCGAGAAGCCCGGGAGCGCCGGGCGCGAGAAGAAAAGGAGCGCCGGGAGAAAGAAGCCCGGGAGCTAGAGGCCAGGAGGCGAGACGACAGGGGAGGGCGATCCCGACCGGGAGAATTTAAGTTGATCCCTGGGTTATGGAACCCCAAGACGCCGAAGGGACAAGGGTGTTGGAATTGCGGGGACCGCGGCCACCGATATTCCGAATGCCCGGAGAAGCGGATAACCCGCTTCTGTTATCGTTGCGGGAGAGCGGGGGTCTCGCGTGGCGAGTGCCCCACCTGTCGGGGGGAGCCCTAGACTTTTTTTTTTGTTTGTAAGGCCCTCTCGGGAGTTATGAGGGTGCGTAGAGTAAGTCCCGCTAGGGAAATATTTGAGGTTACGAGTTTTTTTTTGATTAAACTAATTAATATTATATTGTTCCTTAGAGTGTAAGTCCCGCAAGGGAGACTCCGTATTAACGAGTACTAGACTAACAGTATTATAATCCGTTTTTTTTTGTGTTTTGTTCAACCCCGGAGGGGAGTTAATAAAATAAGTAAAGAGAAATTAGTGATGCTTACTGTAAGGAGAATAAGTACCCCTCCACTAGCGTACGGTAAACTTTTTGCGTTGCGGAATATTTTAGCGTGTAGAAAAAGCAGAGAGTCAACTCGTACCAGGTATGCGGCCAGGTTAGGAGTAAGTACGAATTTGGATATTTCGCTTTTGCTTAGTTCTCTCGTAAAGGAGAGAACTCCCTTCGCTATCGCGCTTGGAGAAAATGTTGGTCAATCCTCGATAGGAGAGGAGACCGGGTGTTGAAGATCGTATTGCGATTTATCGAATTTTTTTTTGTTGTCGGATTATGTGTGATTTTATTGCTTTTGTGTCTTGCTTGAGTGATTATGTTTGCTAAGACCTTGTAGCGCATGATTGCCGCTTACTAATTTTGTAGGTGCCTGAAAGAGGAGGACCCGAGTTGTGCTCGAAAGAAAATGAAATTTAAAGAAAAGGGCTAGTCGCACCTCGGCACGAAGGAGACCGGGACGGTCTCCCCCAAGGGGGGGGTCGTTGTGACGTTGCATTTTGCAACGTCCCAAAATTAGTAAATTCCCGGCACGGGAGTAGCGACGAGCACACCTCGGGGCCTCACCAAAACCATGAACGCCGACTTATGCCCGGTGAATCCTTTTTTTTGTATTGCCAACGCCTACCACCGAGGACGACGATCGGAGCCCAAAGCCGCAGGGACTGCTTCCAGGGGAAAGAGTCTACAGAGGAGGCCGGATTCCCGCCCGGAGCGCGGTAAATACCGGACGTCCAGCGGGGGAAGAAGTCGCCGCGGCCGAGGCAGGCCCCGTCAAAATTGGGGACGGGATACCTCGCGGTACTCCAACCCCAACGATTCCCGGGGGGAAGGCGGGTTGGAGGGACCCACCGGCCCCAGGGGGGTTGGTGCTCGGTAGCGCGGGTCGACTACCCTTTCCGACCCTGCTGGACCGGAGCGAGAAAGAATGAAAGGAACCTGGGCGAACGGCAGCATCCTGCGGAGACGGCAAGAAGAGGGCCCAATTTTCCACCACCGATCAGGCAGAGCATCCAGGGCAGAAGTCATTAATTATCGACAGTCGAATTATGGCGTGGCGTTTCATGAGGTTTCCGGGGTGGGGGGTAGTCGCGTTAATTAGCATGCGCAGGAGATCCTCGCGGATCGCGCGGATCCGCGAGGAGTTCCTTCTTCGACCGGCGACCGTCAGAGAGAGGAGCACGAATTTCGAGATCTTCGATCAGCGACAGTCAGCGAGAGTAGTCCGCAAATTTTAAGTAGCTCGCGAGTGCCAGTTTGATCGAGCAGCCAAGGAGAAGAGCGGAGAGAGCCGGAGAGACAATTAAACAATTTGGGACCAACAGCAGCCGAGAACAACTGAAATGGTGAGGTGAACAGAGTAGCCCTTTTTCGCGTGGCGAGCTTTATTGCGTAATATGAATTATTTGTGCTATTGGGTGGTCCATTATCTTTCGTTCGGCCGCGTTCAAATTCACGTCCACGTCTCGGCTCCCTCTCCGTATCGCTTTGCGAGCAGTGTAAGAAAATTGTCGTCGCGGTGATCGAGTGTATCTGTTATGGGAGTTGTAATGATAGGATTTAACGCGTGTAATTCCGCCGTAGGGCGAGGTCGTTTATAATAAATTGTGCCGACTCTCGGAAACCGAAACTTTTGTGAGTTTGATTTAAAGGTTGTCTTATCCCGTCCTTACGATCCTCTCGAGTAACCGACCCCACCCGCTGAGTTCGTTAGTATTGCGCGCAATTTCGACTTGGGGAAGAATTCGTTTTTCGGTGTGTGTGGTCGAGACTCGGTCGCGTAGATCAACCGTATCGCGATTCCAGTATTACAAATTAAAAGCGGGAGAAATCCCGTGGCACGCGAGTGCCTGGCGCCCATAGAAGTCTCGACAGTAGAATTTGATTCGCGTTTCCCCAAGTCGAGTCCAAGGAAATTTCATTGTTCGCGTGAGGTCCCGCTAGCCAGGGCAGTTTCGCGAAGTGGGTGCGGACTTCACGTGACAATACACATCCTCATCTTGGTCATTAGGCCGGGATGGGTGACTTCCTGGAGTCGCCTCCGAATGTGTATACACATTGTCATCTTAGCCATCAGACCGAGATGCGTGACTTCTTGGAGTCCCCTCGGAATGTGTATACGCATAGTCATCTCAGCCATCAAGCCGAGATGGGCGACTTTTCGGAGTCGCCCAGGAATGTGTATACACATTGTCATCTTAGCCATCAGGCCGAGATGGGTGACATCTTGGAGTCACCTCGGAATGTGTATACGCATTGTCATCTCAGCCATCAGGCCGAGATGGACGACTTCTCGGAGTCACCTCCGGATGTGTATACACTTTGATCTCAGCCATCAAGCCGACATGGATGCCCTCTCGGAGTTACCCCGGAATGTGTATACACATTGTCATCTCAGCCATCAGGCCGAGATGGACGACTTCTTGGAGTCGCCTCGGAATGTGTATACACATTGTCATCTTAGCCATCAGGCCGAGACGGGTGACTTCTTGGTGTCGCCTCGGAATGTGTATACGCATAGTCATCTCAGCCATCAAGCCGAGATGGGCGACTTTTCGGAGTCGCCCCGGAATGTGTATACACATTGTCATTTTAGCCATCAGGCCGAGATGGGTGACTTCTGTGAGTCATCTCCGGATGTGTATACACTTCGATCTTAGTCGTCGGGCTGAGATGGATAAGTTCTCGGAGTAACCCCGCGACGTGTATACACATTCTCATATCAGCCACCAGGCCGTGATGGATGACTTCTCAGAGTTACCCCGGAATGTGTATGCACATTGTCATCTTAGCCATCAGGCCGAGATGGGTGACTTCTTGGAGTCGTTTCGGAATGTGTATACGCATCGTCACCTCAGCCATCAGGCTGAGATAGACGACTTCGCGGAGTTACCTGGGAATATGGACACACATCCTGATCTTAGCCATCAGGCCGAGATGTATAACTCCTCGGAGTCACCTCCGGATGTGTATACACTTTGATCTCAGCCATCAAGCCGACATGGATGCATTCTCGGAGTTACTTCGGAATGTGTATACACATCCTCATCTTGGTCATTAGGCCGGGATGGGTGACTTCCTGGAGTCGCCTCCGAATGTGTATACACATTGTCATCTTAGCCATCAGACCGAGATGCGTGACTTCTTGGAGTCCCCTCGGAATGTGTATACGCATAGTCATCTCAGCCATCAAGCCGAGATGGGCGACTTTTCGGAGTCGCCCAGGAATGTGTATACACATTGTCATCTTAGCCATCAGGCCGAGATGGGTGACATCTTGGAGTCGCCTCGGAATGTGTATACGCATTGTCATCTCAGATATCAGGCCGGGATGAACGACTTCTCGGAGTTACCCCGGAATGTGTATACACATTGTCATCTTAGGCATCCGGCTGAGAATGATGACTTTTCGGAGTCGGCCCGGAATGTGAATACTCATTCTCATCTCAGCCATCAGGCCGACAACGATGACCTTTCGGAGTCGCCCTGGAATTTGTATACACATTCTCATCTCAGCCATCAGGCTGACAATGATGACTTCTCGGAGTCGCCCCGGAATGTGTATACTCATTCTCACGTCAGCCATCAGGCCGAGATGGATGACTTCTCAGAGTTACCTCGGAGTATGTATACACATCCTGATCTTAGCCATCAGGCCGAGATGGATGACTTCTATGAGTCATCTCCGGATGTGTATACACTCCGATCTTAGTCGTCGGGCTGAGATGGATAAGTTCTCGGAGTCACCCCGCAACGTGTATACACATTCTCATATCAGCCACCAGGCCGTGATGGATGACTTCTCAGAGTTACCCCGGAATGTGTATACACATTGTCATCTTAGCCATCGGGCCGAGATGGGTGACTTCTTGGAGTCGCCTCGGAATGTGTATACGCATTGTCATCTCAGCCATCAGTCCGAGATGGACGACTTCTCGGAGTCACCTCCGGATATGTATACACTTTGATCTCAGCAATTAAGCCGACATGGATGGCTTCTCGGAGTTACCCCGGAATGTGTATACACATTGTCATTTTAGCCATCAGGCCGAGATGGGTGACGTCTTCGAGTCGCCTCGGAATGTGTATACGCATCGTCATCTCAGCCATCAGGCCGAGATGACCGACTTCTCGGAGTTACCCCGGAATGTGTATACACATTGTCATCTTAGCCATCAGGCCGAGAACGATGACTTTTCGGAGTCGCCCGGAATGTGTATACGCATTGTCATCTCAGCCATCAGGCCGAGATGGACGACTTCTCGGAGTCGCCTCCGGATGTGTATACACTTTGATCTCAGCCATCAAGCCGATATGGATGCTTTCTCGGAGTTACTTCGGAATGTGTATACACATCCTCATCTTGGTCATTAGGCCGGGATGGGTGACTTCTTGGAGTCGCCTCCGAATGTGTATACACATTGTCATCTTAGCCATCAGACCGAGATGCGTGACTTCTTGGAGTCCCCTCGGAATGTGTATACGCATAGTCATCTCAGCCATCAAGCCGAGATGGGCGACTTCTCGGAGTTACCCCGGAATGTGTATACACATTGTCATCTTAGGCATCCGGCTGAGAATGATGACTTTTCGGAGTCGGCCCGGAATGTGAATACTCATTCTCACGTCAGCCATCAGGCCGAGATCGATGACATTTCAGAGTCACCTCGGAACGTGTATACACTTCGATCTCAAGAATCAGGCCGAGATGGATGACTTCTCAGAGTTAGCTCGGAATATGTATACACATCCTGGTCTTAGCCATCAGGCCGAGATCGATGACTTCTATGAGTCACCTCCGGATATGTATACACTTTGATCTCAGCCATTAAGCCGACATGGATGCCCTCTCGGAGTTACCCCGGAATGTGTATACACATTGTCATCTCAGCCATCAGGCCGAGATGGACGACTTCTCGGAGGTACCTCGGAATATTGACACACATCCTGATCTTAGCCATCAGGCTGAGATGGGTGACATCTTGGAGTCACCTCGGAATGTGTATACACTTCGATCTCAAGAATCAGGCCGAGATGGATGACTTCTCAGAGTTACCTCGGAATATGTATACACATCCTGATCTTAGCCATCAGGCCGAGATGGATGACTTCTGTGAGTCATCTCCGGATGTGTATACACTTCGATCTTAGTCGTCGGGCTGAGATGGATAAGTTCTCGGAGTAACCCCGCGACGTGTATACACATTCTCATATCAGCCACCAGGCCGTGATGGATGACTTCTCAGAGTTACCCCGGAATGTGTATGCACATTGTCATCTTAGCCATCAGGCCGAGATGGGTGACTTCTTGGAGTCGTTTCGGAATGTGTATACGCATTGTCACCTCAGCCATCAGGCCGAGATAGACGACTTCGCGGAGTTACCTCGGAATATGGACACACATCCTGATCTTAGCCATCAGGCCGAGATGTATAACTTGCTCGGAGTCACCTCCGGATGTGTATACACTTTGATCTCAGCCATCAAGCCGACATGGATGCATTCTCGGAGTTACTTCGGAATGTGTATACACATCCTCATCTTGGTCATTAGGCCGGGATGGGTGACTTCCTGGAGTCGCCTCCGAATGTGTATACACATTGTCATCTTAGCCATCAGACCGAGATGCGTGACTTCTTGGAGTCCCCTCGGAATGTGTATACGCATAGTCATCTCAGCCATCAAGCCGAGATGGGCGACTTTTCGGAGTCGCCCAGGAATGTGTATACACATTGTCATCTTAGCCATCAGGCCGAGATGGGTGACATCTTGGAGTCACCTCGGAATGTGTATACGCATTGTCATCTCAGCCATCAGGCCGAGATGGACGACTTCTCGGAGTCACCTCCGGATGTGTATACACTTTGATCTCAGCCATCAAGCCGACATGGATGCCCTCTCGGAGTTACCCCGGAATGTGTATACACATTGTCATCTCAGCCATCAGGCCGAGATGGACGACTTCTTGGAGTCGCCTCGGAATGTGTATACACATTGTCATCTTAGCCATCAGGCCGAGACGGGTGACTTCTTGGTGTCGCCTCGGAATGTGTATACGCATAGTCATCTCAGCCATCAAGCCGAGATGGGCGACTTTTCGGAGTCGCCCCGGAATGTGTATACACATTGTCATTTTAGCCATCAGGCCGAGATGGGTGACTTCTGTGAGTCATCTCCGGATGTGTATACACTTCGATCTTAGTCGTCGGGCTGAGATGGATAAGTTCTCGGAGTAACCCCGCGACGTGTATACACATTCTCATATCAGCCACCAGGCCGTGATGGATGACTTCTCAGAGTTACCCCGGAATGTGTATGCACATTGTCATCTTAGCCATCAGGCCGAGATGGGTGACTTCTTGGAGTCGTTTCGGAATGTGTATACGCATCGTCACCTCAGCCATCAGGCTGAGATAGACGACTTCGCGGAGTTACCTCGGAATATGGACACACATCCTGATCTTAGCCATCAGGCCGAGATGTATAACTCCTCGGAGTCACCTCCGGATGTGTATACACTTTGATCTCAGCCATCAAGCCGACATGGATGCATTCTCGGAGTTACTTCGGAATGTGTATACACATCCTCATCTTGGTCGTTAGGCCGGAATGGGTGACTTCTTGGAGTCGCCTCCGAATGTGTATACACATTGTCTTCTTAGCCATCAGACCGAGATGCGTGACTTCTTGGAGTCCCCTCGGAATGTGTATACGCATAGTCATCTGAGCCATCAAGCCGAGATGGGCGACTTTTCGGAGTCGCCCCGGAATGTGTATACACATTGTCATCTTAGCCATCAGGCCGAGATGGGTGACATCTTGCAGTCGCCTCGGAATGTGTATACGCATTGTCATCTCAGCCATCAGGCCGAGATGAACGACTTCTCGGAGTTACCCCGGAATGTGTATACACATTGTCATCTTAGCCATCAGGCCGAGAACGATGACTTTTCGGAGTCGCCCGGAATGTGTATACACATTGTCATCTTAGCCATCAGGCCGGGACGGGTGACTTCTTGGTGTCGCCTCGGAATGTGTATACGTATTGTCATCTCAGCCATCAGGCCGAGATGTATAACTTCTCGGAGTCGCCTCCGGATGTGTGTACACTTTGATCTCAGCCATCAAGCCGACATGGATGCATTCTCGGAGTTACTTCGGAATGTGTATACACATCCTCATCTTGGTCATTAGGCCGGGATGGGTGACTTCCTGGAGTCGCCTCCGAATGTGTATACACATTGTCATCTTAGCCATCAGACCGAGATGCGTGACTTCTTGGAGTCGCCTCGGAATGTGTATACGCATAGTCATCTCAGCCATCAAGCCGAGATGGGCGACTTTTCGGAGTCGCCCAGGAATGTGTATACACATTGTCATCTTAGCCATCAGGCCGAGATGGGTGACATCTTGGAGTCACCTCGGAATGTGTATACGCATTGTCATCTCAGCCATCAGGCCGAGATGGACGACTTCTCGGAGTCACCTCCGGATGTGTATACACTTTGATCTCAGCCATCAAGCCGACATGGATGCCCTCTCGGAGTTACCCCGGAATGTGTATACACATTGTCATCTCAGCCATCAGGCCGAGATGGACGACTTCTTGGAGTCGCCTCGGAATGTGTATACACATTGTCATCTTAGCCATCAGGCCGAGACGGGTGACTTCTTGGTGTCGCCTCGGAATGTGTATACGCATAGTCATCTCAGCCATCAAGCCGAGATGGGCGACTTTTCGGAGTCGCCCCGGAATGTGTATACACATTGTCATTTTAGCCATCAGGCCGAGATGGGTGACGTCTTGGAGTCGCCTCGGAATGTGTATACGCATCGTCATCTCAGCCATCAGGCCGAGATGACCGACTTCTCGGAGTTACCCCGGAATGTGTATACGCATTGTCATCTCAGCCATCAGGCCGAGATGGACGACTTCTCGGAGTCACCTCCGGATGTGTATACACTTTGATCTCAGCCATCAAGCCGATATGGATGCTTTCTCGGAGTTACTTCGGAATGTGTATACACATCCTCATCTTGGTCATTAGGCCGGGATGGGTGACTTCTTGGAGTCGCCTCCGAATGTGTATACACATTGTCATCTTAGCCATCAGACCGAGATGCGTGACTTCTTGGAGTCCCCTCGGAATGTGTATACGCATAGTCATCTCAGCCATCAAGTCGAGATGGGCGACTTCTCGGAGTTACCCCGGAATGTGTATACACATTGTCATCTTAGGCATCCGGCTGAGAATGATGACTTTTCGGAGTCGGCCCGGAATGTGAATACTCATTCTCACGTCAGCCATCAGGCCGAGATCGATGACATTTCAGAGTCACCTCGGAACGTGTATACACTTCGATCTCAAGAATCAGGCCGAGATGGATGACTTCTCAGAGTTAGCTCGGAATATGTATACACATCCTGGTCTTAGCCATCAGGCCGAGATCGATGACTTCTATGAGTCATCTCCGGATGTGTATACACTTCGATCTTAGTCGTCGGGCTGAGATGGATAAGTTCTCGGAATCGCCCCGCGACGTGTATACACATTCTCATATCAGCCACCAGGCCGTGATGGATGACTTCTCAGAGTTACCCCGGAATGTGTATTCACATTGTCATCTTAGCCATCGGGCCGAGATGGGTGACTTCTTGGAGTCGCCACGGAATGTGAATACGCATTGTCATCTCAGCCATCAGTCCGAGATGGACGACTTCTCGGAGTCACCTCCGGATATGTATACACTTTGATCTCAGCCATTAAGCCGACATGGATGCCCTCTCGGAGTTACCCCGGAATGTGTATACACATTGTCATCTCAGCCATCAGGCCGAGATGGACGACTTCTCGGAGGTACCTCGGAATATGGACACACATCCTGATCTTAGCCATCAGGCTGAGATGGGTGACATCTTGGAGTCACCTCGGAATGTGTATACACTTCGATCTCAAGAATCAGGCCGAGATGGATGACTTCTCAGAGTTACCTCGGAATATGTATACACATCCTGATCTTAGCCATCAGGCCGAGATGGATGACTTCTGTGAGTCATCTCCGGATGTGTATACACTTCGATCTTAGTCGTCGGGCTGAGATGGATAAGTTCTCGGAGTCACCCCGCGACGTGTATACACATTCTCATATCAGCCACCAGGCCGTGATGGATGACTTCTCAGAGTTACCCCGGAATGTGTATGCACATTGTCATCTTAGGCATCCGGCTGAGAATGATGACTTTTCGGAGTCGGCCCGGAATGTGAATACTCATTCTCACGTCAGCCATCAGGCCGAGATCGATGACATTTCAGAGTCACCTCGGAACGTGTATACACTTCGATCTCAAGAATCAGGCCGAGATGGATGACTTTTCAGAGTTAGCTCGGAATATGTATACACATCCTGGTCTTAGCCATCAGGCCGAGATCGATGACTTCTATGAGTCATCTCCGGATGTGTATACACTTCGATCTTAGTCGTCGGGCTGAGATGGATAAGTTCTCGGAATCGCCCCGCGACGTGTATACACATTCTCATATCAGCCACCAGGCCGTGATGGATGACTTCTCAGAGTTACCCCGGAATGTGTATTCACATTGTCATCTTAGCCATCGGGCCGAGATGGGTGACTTCTTGGAGTCGCCACGGAATGTGAATACGCATTGTCATCTCAGCCATCAGTCCGAGATGGACGACTTCTCGGAGTCACCTCCGGATATGTATACACTTTGATCTCAGCCATTAAGCCGACATGGATGGCTTCTCGGAGTTACCCCGGAATGTGTATACACATTGTAATCTTAGCCATCGGGCCGAGATGGGTGACTTCTTGGAGTCGCCTCGGAATGTGTATACGCATTGTCATCTCAGCCATCAGGTCGAGATGGACGACTTCTCGGAGTCACCTCCGGATGTGTATACACTTTGATCTCAGCCGTCAAGCCGACATGGATGACTTCTCGGAGTTACCCCGGAATGTGTATACACACTGTAATCTTAGCCATCAGGCCGAGATGGGTGACTTCTTGGAGTCGCCTCGGAATGTGTATACACATTGTCATCTCAGCCATCAGGCCGAGATGGACGACTTCTCGGAGGTACCTCGGAATATGGACACACATCCTGATCTTGGCCATCAGGCTGAGACGGATAACTTCTCGGAGTCACCTCCGGATGTGTATACACTTTGATCTCAGCCATCAAGAGGACATGGATGGCTTCTCGGGGTCACCTAGGAATGTGTATACACATTGTCATCTTAGCCATCAGGCCGAGATGGGTGACTTCTTGGAGTCGTTTCGGAATGTGTATACGCATTGTCACCTCAGCCATCAGGCCGAGATAGACGACTTCGCGGACTTACCTCGGAATATGGACACACATCCTGATCTTAGCCATCAGGCCGAGATGTATAACTTCTCGGAGTCACTTCCGGATGTGTATACACTTTGATCTCAGCCATCAAGCCGACATGGATGAATTCTCGGAGTTACTTCAGAATATGGACACACATCCTTAGCTTAGCCATCAGGCCGAGATGTATAACTTCTTATAGTCACCTTCGGATGTGTATACATCCTCATCTTGGGCTTTATGCCGAGATGAATGACTTCTCAGCGTTACCCCGGAATGTGTATACACATTCTCATCTCAGCCATCAGGCCGACAACGATGACCTTTCGGAGTCGCCCTGGAATTTGTATACACATTCTCATCTCAGCCATCAGGCCGACAATGATGACTTCTCGGAGTCGCCCCGGAATGTGTATACTCATTCTCACGTCAGCCATCAGGCCGAGATGGATGACTTCTCAGAGTTACCTCGGAGTATGTATACACATCCTGATCTTAGCCATCAGGCCGAGATGAATGACTTCTATGAGTCATCTCCGGATGTGTATACACTCTGATCTTAGTCGTCGGGCTGAGATGGATAAGTTCTCGGAGTCACCCCGCAACGTGTATACACATTCTCATATCAGCCACCAGGCCGTGATGGATGACTTCTCAGAGTTACCCCGGAATGTGTATACACATTGTCATCTTAGCCATCGGGCCGAGATGGGTGACTTCTTGGAGTCGCCTCGGAATGTGTATACGCATTGTCATCTCAGCCATCAGGCCGAGATGGACGACTTCTCGGAGTCACCTCCGGATGTGTATACACTTTGATCTCAGCCATCAAGCCGACATGGATGATATCTTGGAGTTACCCCGGAATGTGTATACACATTGTCATCTTAGCCATCAGGACGGGACGGGTGACTTCTTGGTGTCGCCTCGGAATGTGTATACGCATTGTCATCTCAGCCATCAGGCCGAGATGGACGACTTCTCGGAGTCACCTCCGGATGTGTATACACTTTGATCTCAGCCATCAAGCCGACATGGATGACTTCTCGGAGTCGCCCCGGAATGTGTATACTCATTCTCACGTCAGCCATCAGGCCGAGATGAATGACTTCTCAGAGTTACCTCGGAATATGTATACACATCCTGATCTTAGCCATCAGGCCGAGATGCATGACTTTTCGGAGTCGCCCCGGAATGTGTATACACTTCGATCTTAGTCGTCGGGCTGAGATGGATAGGTTCTCGGAGTCACCCCGCGACGTGTATACACATTCTCATATCAGCCACCAGGCCGTGATGGATGACTTCTCAGAGTTACCTCGGAATGTCTAGTCACATTGTCATCTTAGCCATCGGGCCGAGATGGGTGACTTCTTGGAGTCGCCTCCGGATGTGTATACACTTTGATCTCAGCCATCAAGCCGACATGGATGACTTCTTGGAGTTACCCAGGAATGTGTATACACATTGTCATCTTAGCCATCAGGCCGAGATGGGTGACATCTTGGAGTCACGTCGGAATGTGTATACACTTCGATCTCAAGAATCAGGCCGAGATGGATGACTTCTCAGAGTTACCTCGGAATATGTATACACATCCTGATCTTAGCCATCAGGCCGAGATGGATGACTTCTGTGAGTCATCTCCGGATGTGTATACACTCCGATCTTAGTCGTCGGGCTGAGATGGATAAGTTCTCGGAGTCACCCCGCAACGTGTATACACATTCTCATATCAGCCACCAGGCCGTGATGGATGACTTCTCAGAGTTACCCCGGAATGTGTATACACATTGTCATCTTAGCCATCGGGCCGAGATGGGTGACTTCTTGGAGTCGCCTCGGAATGTGTATACGCATTGTCATCTCAGCCATCAGGCCGAGATGGACGACATCTCGGAGTCACCTCCGGATGTGTATACACTTTGATCTCAGCCATCAAGCCGACATGGATGATATCTTGGAGTTACCCCGGAATGTGTATACACATTGTCATCTTAGCCATCAGGTCGAGACGGATATCTTCCCGGAGTCACCTCGGAATGTGTATACGCATTGTCATCTCAGCCATCAGGCCGAGATAGACGACTTCTCGGAGTCACCTCCGGATGTGTATACACTTTGATCTCAGCCATCAAGCCGACATGGATGACTTCTTGGAGTTACCCCGGAATGTGTATACACATTGTCATCTTAGCCATCAGGCCGAGAACGATGACTTTTCGGAGTCGCCCTGGAATGTGTATACACATTGTCATCTTAGCCATCAGGCCGGGACGGGTGACTTCTTGGTGTCGCCTCGGAATGTGTATACGCATTGTCATCTCAGCCATCCGGCCGAGAACGATGACTTTTCGGAGTCGCCCTGGAATGTGTATACACATTGTCATCTTAGCCATCAGGCCGGGACGGGTGACTTCTTGGTGTCGCCTCGGAATGTGTATACGGATTGTCATCTGAGCCATCAGGCCGAGATGGACGACTTCTCGGTGTCACCTCCGTATGTGTATACACTTCGATCTTAGGCGTCGGGCTGAGATGGATAACTTCTCGGAGTCACCCCGCGACGTGTATACACATTCTCATATCAGCCACCAGGCCGTGATGGATGACTTCTCAGAGTTACCCCGGAATGTCTAGTCACATTGTCATCTTAGCCATCGGGCCGAGATGGGTGACTTCTTGGAGTCGCCTCCGGATGTGTATACACTTTGATCTCAGCCGTCAAGCCGACATGGATGACTTCTCGGAGTTACCCCGGAATGTGTATACACACTGTAATCTTAGCCATCAGGCCGAGATGGGTGACTTCTTGGAGTCGCCTCGGAATGTGTATACGCATTGTCATCTCAGCCATCAGGCCGAGATGGACGACTTCTCGGAGGTACCTCGGAATATGGACACACATCCTGATCTTAGCCATCAGGCTGAGACGGATAACTTCTCGGAGTCACCTCCGGATGTGTTTACACTTTGATCTCAGCCATCAAGAGGACATGGATGGCTTCTCGGGGTCACCTAGGAATGTGTATACACATTGTCATCTTAGCCATCAGGCCGAGATGGGTGACTTCTTGGAGTCGTTTCGGAATGTGTATACGCATTGTCACCTCAGCCATCAGGCAAAGATAGACGACTTCGCGGAGTTACCTCGGAATATGGACAGACATCCTGATCTTAGCCATCAGGCCGAGATGTATAACTTCTCGGAGTCACCTCCGGATGTGTATACACTTTGATCTCAGCCATCAAGCCGACATGGATGCATTCTCGGAGTTACTTCGGAATGTGTATACACATCCTCATCTTGGTCATTAGGCCGGGATGGGTGACTTCCTGGAGTCGCCTCCGAATGTGTATACACATTGTCATCTTAGCCATCAGACCGAGATGCGTGACTTCTTGGAGTCCCCTCGGAATGTGTATACGCATAGTCATCTCAGCCATCAGGCCGAGATGAACGACTTCTCGGAGTCGCCCAGGAATGTGTATACACATTGTCATCTCAGCTATCAGGCCGAGATGGACGACTTCTCGGAGTCACCTCCGGATGTGTATACACTTTGATCTCAGCCATCAAGCCGACATGGATGACTTCTCGGAGTTACCCCGGAATGTGTATACACATTGTCATCTCAGCCATCAGGCCGAGATGGACGACTTCTCGGAGGTACCTCGGAATATGGACACACATCCTGATCTTGGCCATCAGGCTGAGACGGATAACTTCTCGGAGTCACCTCCGGATGTGTATACACTTTGATCTCAGCCATCAAGAGGACATGGATGGCTTCTCGGGGTCACCTAGGAATGTGTATACACATTGTCATCTTAGCCATCAGGCCGAGATGGGTGACTTCTTGGAGTCGTTTCGGAATGTGTATACGCATTGTCACCTCAGCCATCAGGCCGAGATAGACGACTTCGCGGAGTTACCTCGGAATATGGACAGACATCCTGATCTTAGCCATCAGGCCGAGATGTATAACTTCTCGGAGTCACCTCCGGATGTGTATACACTTTGATCTCAGCCATCAAGCCGACATGGATGCATTCTCTGAGTTACTTCGGAATGTGTATACACATCCTCATCTTGGTCATTAGGCCGGGATGGGTGACTTCCTGGAGTCGCCTCCGAATGTGTATACACATTGTCATCTTAGCCATCAGACCGAGATGCGTGACTTCTCGGAGTTACCCCGGAATGTGTATACACATTGTAATCTTAGCCATCGGGCCGAGATGGGTGACTTCTTGGAGTCGCCTCGGAATGTGTATACGCATTGTCATCTCAGCCATCAGGTCGAGATGGACGACTTCTCGGAGTCACCTCCGGATGTGTATACACTTTGATCTCAGCCATCAAGCCGACATGGATGACTTCTTGGAGTTACCCCGGAATGTGTATACACATTGTCATCTTAGCCATCAGGCCGAGAACGATGACTTTTCGGAGTCGCCCGGAATGTGTACACTCATTCTCACGTCAGCCATCCGGCCGAGAACGATGACTTTTCGGCGTCGCCCTGGAATGTGTATACACATTGTCATCTTAGCCATCAGGCCGGGACGGGTGACTTCTTGGTGTCGCCTCGGAATGTGTATACGCATTGTCATCTCAGCCATCAGGCAAAGATGGACGACTTCTCGGAGTCACCTCCGGATGTGTATACACTTTGATCTCAGCCATCAAGCCGACATGGATGACTTCTTGGAGTTACCCCGGAATGTGTATACACATTGTCATCTTAGCCATCAGGCCGAGAACGATGACTTTTCGGAGTCGCCCGGAATGTGTACACTCATTCTCACGTCAGCCATCCGGCCGAGAACGATGACTTTTCGGAGTCGCCCTGGAATGTGTATACACATTGTCATCTTAGCCATCAGGCCGGGACGGGTGACTTCTTGGTGTCGCCTCGGAATGTGTATACGGATTGTCATCTGAGCCATCAGGCCGAGATGGACGACTTCTCGGTGTCACCTCCGTATGTGTATACACTTCGATCTTAGGCGTCGGGCTGAGATGGATAACTTCTCGGAGTCACCTCGGAACGTGTATACACTTCGATCTCACGAATCAGGCCGAGATGGATGACTTCTCAGAATTACCTCGGAATATGTATACACATCCTGATCTTAGCCATCAGGCCGAGATGCATGACTTCTATGAGTCATCTCCGGATGTGTATACACTTCGATCTTAGTCGTCGGGCTGCGATGGATAGGTTCTCGGAGTCACCCCGCGACGTGTATACACATTCTCATATCAGCCACCAGGCCGTGATGGATGACTTCTCAGAGTTACCCCGGAATGTCTAGTCACATTGTCATCTTAGCCATCGGGCCGAGATGGGTGACTTCTTGGAGTCGCCTCCGGATGTGTATACACTTTGATCTCAGCCGTCAAGCCGACATGGATGACTTCTCGGAGTTACCCCGGAATGTGTATACACACTGTAATCTTAGCCATCAGGCCGAGATGGGTGACTTCTTGGAGTCGCCTCGGAATGTGTATACGCATTGTCATCTCAGCCATCAGGCCGAGATGGACGACTTCTCGGAGGTACCTCGGAATATGGACACACATCCTGATCTTAGCCATCAGGCTGAGACGGATAACTTCTC
>OZ022492.1:6947373-6968370 GCA_963989405.1 Trypoxylon attenuatum | reverse complement strand
GAAGCTCGAGAATTAGTTATTAAAGAATTTCATGACACGCCGTTAGGAGGACATAAGGGTGTAACTAAAACATACAAGCGAATACGATATCACTTTTATTGGAGTAACATGAAAACAGATATACAGTTATACATTCAGCAATGTTTGGAATGTCAAAGAAGGAAATTAGTTAGATTAAAGACACGACAACCAATGAGAATTACGGATACACCAGGCACAGCGTTTGACAAAATAGCATTAGATCTTGTAGGACCATTACCTGAAACTAAAGAAGCAAACACTTATATATTAACGATTCAGGATCTTCTCACTAAATATATTATAGGCGTACCCCTTGTAGGAGCAAGCGCAGAACTAGTTGCGCACGCGTTTGTTAAAAACTTCATTTGCATATACGGAGCACCGAAAATAATTCTGACAGATCAAGGAGGAAACTTTATGAGCAATTTAATGAAACAAGTAGCTAAACAATTTAAAATTCAACAAGTTAGAACAACGGCCTTTTACCCCCAGTCAAATGGATCATTAGAAAGAGCTCACCACACGCTTACAGAATATTTAAAGATGTATGTTAACTCAGAAAATGATTGGGACGATTGGTTACCACTAGCCACCTTTGCTTACAACACGTCAGTACACGAATCTACGGCATTTACTCCACATGAACTAGTATTTGGAAAGGTCGCCAGAGCACCTTCGAGTTATCCACTATTAGAAGAATCTACCGACGAAGATTATCACTCATACGTATCAAAATTAACAATGAAACTACGCGAAACTCAAAACTTAGCAAGGCAACGTCTGATTCAAGCCAAGGAAAAGTCTAAACAACATTATGATCGAAGTATTAATCCGCAAACTTTCGAGACAGGAGACTGTGTATTTTTATTGAAAGAACCGAGGAAAGGAAAATTCGCTGATCATTATACAGGCCCACATCAAATAGAAAAGGTGTTAGAAAATGGAAACGTATCTTTAAGAGTAGGAGGTCGAACGAAAATCGTACATACAAATAAGCTTAGGAAAACGAATATAAGACTGACCCCAAGAAAGGAGTCGAACGAAGCGTTTGAACCAGGATGATAGGATAACTAGAAACTAAGAATATTCATAAGACTGTTGTATAATTAATAAGATATATGGATAAAGGAAATAGAAAATTTCCTTACAAGTAAGTCATTTTCTATTTTTTTGGGGAGGGAGGTGTAACGTATATCTAAATTTCGGTACTATAACCGGTAAAATTTTTCGCGAATTAAGAAGGCATAATTTTTCATCAAAGTCTTTATTTTTCCAAAGTTACATATATCTTATTACTAATATAAATACATTGTCAAATAGATATAAGAAACACTTTCCAACGATGAATAGTCCAAACCTGTACCTGCGAACAGAAAGAATATCATTATTAATACGAGTACATATAAAAGCTATCCATTAAGCAAATCCGACGTAATATTTCAAGAAAAGTAATGTAGAACGATAGAAAGTATGAAAGGAAGCTACAGCGAAGCGAGAGAGCGGGAGATGTACAGCGTAGTACGATCAGCGAGCGACTGAGGAGCGCCAGCCAATCAGAGAGCAGCGCGGAGAACAACGAGCGCGAGGAGTATAAAAGTAGGAGCACGCGAGCTCTCATCGTCATTTGTTCAGTTACCATTGCTGGGAGAGCACGTCGGTCAGACATTTACCACCGGGTCATTTATACGCCAACTGTTGCTGGGAGATTACATCGGTCATTTGTTAAGTCGGAAGAGCCAGTCCATTGTACAAAGGAGAAAGACGGGAGGTGTAAAAGTCAAGTCGAATACAAGTGTTCAAGTGAAGCCAGTGTATTTATTCAAATATAATCAGTCATTCTCATGACTAAAGTTCTGTAAAGGAACAAAAATACAAACCTCAACGTTCAATTAACAATTCGAAGGAATTGTTACGAAGCAGCATCCACTGACTATAGTCAATTGTGTGGACGAACGAGCCAGCGAGACGTAGTACAGCACGAGCAGCTTCAACCTGAAACAAAGGTGGCAGTAATTAAGAGAAGTCTACTGATCCAGTACAGACAAATCGATCTGTATCAAACGAAGCCAACGAAGCCAAGGAGAAGAAAGAGAAGAAACCCAAGGAGAAAGTATAAGAAGAAGACGAAAGCTGACAAGGTAGTATAGTCCGAAACCCGAGAAATCCTGTCAAAACATATAAAAGGCTCTTCCTTCAATTCCAACAATTTCCAAGCGACCAGCAGACCACTGCCAGTCGTTCCCGAATTGAAATTCTGTGTAGAGGACCACCGCTAACAGAACGTAGATTCTTCCTAGTCAAATTCTTTCCGAACTGCTTAAGGTGCGAGCTGCGCAGTTATCCAAATAACCTTGTACTGGAGAGAGGACCACCGCTCCCAGACAATAAATGACCAAACTTACCTTCACATTTTAGATGCCAAATCCTCATAGAGCCGGAAAGAAAGTAAAACAAAGAAGAGAAAAACGTGCATCCTATTCCGCGCTAAATCCAGAAATTAAATCAAATAATATTGAAAAGAAGAAGAAGAAGACTAGAAGGGCAGGGTGGAAAAATCAAATTAGGAGGATAGTACAAAGACGCGAACATATAGGAAAGGAGGAATACGATCCTTTATTGATAAATTTACTTTCAGAATACTCATACACAGATATAGATTTACAAACAGATAATTTCACATCAAATAATTCATTAGGAGAAAATCTCGAACAGCACGAAGTATACAGCAAACCTGAAAATAAAGAAAGAGACGTTAATATAGTGAATACAAGTACAAGTATCAAAGTTACAGCAGAAACGGTAGTAGAAAGAAACGAAATACACGAAGTAGGAAACAATAAGATTAATAATTGTAAATGGAGATTAATTCCATTAGATATAGATATAATAATATATAACAGCGAGATTCCGATTAATGATCCACGTAGAACCAGATATCTTCAAATAAGACAGCAAAGATTATATCCACTTCCAGCATTAGAGTCACGAGTATATTCAGCAACATATAACCTGGAAAATAAGCGAGAAAGAATCAGTAGGCGATACTCAAGTAATATTAGTAATATTGAAGGAAACATCGAAGAATACGTACCAAGTTAGTTTTCATATAGGAATCCACGAGTAACCTGCAAATAAGAATCGTATTAGAATTTAGAAATAAGAAGAAGCGTTATAATAAGTAATATTATAGAAGATTGTACGAAAATTACCTGAAGATTGTAAGCGAATATTAACACAAGCTTTTCCTCACCATAACATTGGACTCAGCAGAAGAAACGTAAACACAGAGAGAGAGATAGCAATACATCACAGTTCCTAGAACAGAAAGTAAATAAGTCAGCATAGAATATTCCTTGAATAAGAACATAAGAAGATAGGGATTGAGATTGAGAAACATTAGTTAATTGAGAATACTTACATAAAGAGATCCCAGTCGTACAGTTGAATAAGATATAGTTCCAAGTCTTCATAATCCACAGATACATAATTGATGTAGAATTTCCTTGCCAGAGAGATAGTATTATTAACGTGTAAAATATCAAACATTTATTAGAGGAGTAAACTGAGGCGAAGCAGAATGAACAGTAACGTCACATGAATATAATTGAGTACGTCTAGTCCTTATCTTATACTTACCTTTTGCAAACTTAACCTATACTTAATTGTTACTAAATACTTATATATTAACTTAATCCTAGATACTCACCTTGTATACTTACCTTTCAACACCCACATACTCTTACAGCCTTGACGCTCAGGAGACGCCTGTCAAACACAAATAATAGAGATTGATTAATACTATGAATCAAAGATAGAATTATAGATAGCAGTTTCAAATAAGTAAATAGAAGTGAGAGAAATAGATTAGAGATAGAAGTTCAATATAAAGACCGAGTTAAATAAGATTAAAGTATACAGAACCTTGCCACGCTGCATACATTCTCTCCTATTCTCTGGTAGCGTTGTTTCGTGATTTCGCTCGGCCACGGGAACACACACTATCACGTAGGTTAGAATCCACTTATTCGAGTCACTGTATGGTGCAGCTGGAACAGAATTTAAAGATAGATATTAATACACTCACAAACGTCACTTCACGACACACATTCACGAAAGTTAACCCTTTACTCACTAGTACGAAGATCCACAGTCAGGCGGCGCCACCGCGACGAAAATTAGATTGAGATGGTACTCGTTCACGTACCAATCTTAAACATAGAAGAAAAATCGATAAGTTAGTCAATACCCTTGAAATCCCATCCAAAATACCATATCCCGCCAATCTTGACGTAACACCCTAACCAATCTATCGCTCTGATCCCCCGGCGGCGGTAGCCTCCCAGATAATGCCTCTTTTCGGGTCAGTTGAATACTCTGAACTCTACCCTGGGACGAGGCGCTGTCGCGGCGAGGGAAAGTACTAAAGCACGACCTACCTATTTCAGGCGTCGGAGTTCAATGCTGCGGAACTGTCGCTTACCCAGGGACTGACTGGAGCGGAGGACAGGATGTGATGAGGGTCTCCTTAGTACTAGTGTTACGTCAAGATTGGCGGGATATGGTATTTTGGATGGGATTTCAGGGGTATTGACTAATTTATCGATTTTTCTATGTTTCAGATTTCAACGTGGACGAGTACCATCTCAATCTAATTTTCGTCGCGGTGGCGCCGCCTAACTGTGGATCTTCGTACTAGTGAGTAAAGGGTTAACTTTCGTGAATGAGTGTCGTGAAGTGACGTTTGTGAGTGTATTAATATCTATCTTTAAATTCTGTTCCAGCTGCACCATACAGTGACTCGAATAAGTGGATTCTAACCTACGTGATAGTGTGTGTTCCCGTGGCCGAGCGAAATCACGAAACAACGCTACCAGAGAATAGGAGAGAATGTATGCAGCGTGGCAAGGTTATGTATACTTTAATCTTATTTAACTCGGTCTTTATATTGAACTTCTATCTCTAATCTATTTCTCTCGATTCTATTTACTTATTTGAAACTGCTATCTATAATTCTATCTTTGAATCAAAGTATTAATCAATCTCTATTATTTGTGTTTGACAGGCGTCTCCTGAGCGTCAAGGCTGTAAGAGTATGTGGGTGTTGAAAGGTAAGTATACGAGGTGAGTATCTAGGATTAAGTTAATATATAAGTATTTAGTAACAATTAAGTATAGGTTAAGTTTGCAAAAGGTAAGTATAAGGTAAGGACTAGACGTACTCAATTATATTCATGTGACGTTACTGTTTATTCTGCTTCGCCTCAGTTTACTCCTCTAATAAATGTTTAATATTTTACAGGTTAACAATACTATCTCTCTCGCAAGGAAATTCTACATCAATTATGTATCTGTGGATTATGAAGACTTGGAACTATATCTTGTTCAACTGTACGACTGGGATCTCTTTATGTAAGTATTCTCAATTAACTAATGTTTCTCAATTTCAATCTCTATCTTCTTATGTTCTTATTCAAGGAATATTCTATGCTGACTTATTTACTTTCTGTTCTAGGAACTGTGATGTATTGCTATTTCTCGTCTGTGTTTACGTTTCTTCTGCTGAGTCCAATGTTATGGTGAGGAAAAGCTTGTGTTAATATTCGCTTACAATCTTCAGGTAAATTTTGTACAATCTTCTATAATATTTCTTATTATAACGCTTCTTCTTATTTCTAAATTCTAATACGATTCCTTATTTGCAGGTTACTCGTGGATTCCTATATGAAAACTAACTTGGTACGTATTCTTCGATGTTTCCTTCAATGTTACTAATATTACTTGAGTATCGCCTACTGATTCTTTCTCGCTTATTTTCCAGGTTATATGTTGCTGAATATACTCGTGACTCTAATGCTGGAAGTGGATATAATCTTTGCTGTCTTATTTGAAGATATCTGGTTCTACGTGGATCATTAATCGGAATCTCGCTGTTATATATTATTATATCTATATCTAATGGAATTAATCTCCATTTACAATTATTAATCTTATTATTTCCTACTTCGTGTATTTCCTTTCTTTCTACTACTGTTTCTGCTGTAACTTTGATACTTGTACTTGTATTCACAATATTAACGTCTCTTTCTTTATTTTCAGGTTTGCTGTATACTTCGAGCTGTTCGAGATTTTCTCCTAATGAATTATTTGATGTGAAATTATCTGTTTGTAAATCTACATCTGTGTATGAGTATTCTGAAAGTAAATTTATCAATAAAGGATCGTATTCCTCCTTTCCTATATGTTCGCGTCTTTGTACTATCCTCCTAATTTGATTTTTCCACCCTGCCCTTCTAGTCTTCTTCTTCTTCTTTTCAATATTATTTGATTTAATTTCTGGATTTAGCGCGGAATAGGATGCACGATTTTCTCTTCTTTGTTTTACTTTCTTTCCGGCTCTATGAGGATTTGGCATCTAAAATGTGAAGGTAAGTTTGGTCATTTATTGTCTGGGAGCGGTGGTCCTCTCTCCAGTACAACTGTAATTTGGATCTTGGATTACTGCGCAGCTCGCACCTTAAGCAGTTCGGAAAGAATTTGTGTGACTAGGAAGAATCTACGTTCTGTTAGCGGTGGTCCTCTACACAGAATTTCAATTCGGGAACGACTGGCAGTGGTCTGCTGGTCGCTTGGAAATTGTTGGAATTGAAGGAAGAGCCTTTTATATGTTTTGACAGGATTTCTCGGGTTTCGGACTATACTACCTTGTCAGCTTTCGTCTTCTTCTATTATTTTCTCCTTGGGCTTCTTCTCTTTCTTCTCCTTGGCTTCGTTTGATACAGATCGATTTGTCTGTACTGGATCAGTCGACTTCTCTTAATTACTGCCTCCTTTGTTTCAGGTTGAAGCTGCTCGTGCTGTACTACGTCTCGCTGGCTCGTTCGTCCACACAATTGACTATAGTCAGTGGATGCTGCTTCGTAACAATTCCTTCGAATTGTTAATTGAACGTTGAGGTTTGTATTTTTGTTCCTTTACAGAACTTTAGTCATGAGAATGACTGTTTGCGATGAATAAATACTCTTGCTTCACTTTCACACTTGTATTGAACTTCCTTATTACAACTCCCGACTCTTTCTCCTTCGTACAATAGCTCTTCCGACTTAACAAATGACCGGTGTAATCTCCCGACGTGTACTCCCGACAATAGTTGTTAGACAAATGACTGGTGATAAATGACGACTGATCGACGTGCGCTCCCGACAATAGGTTGTGAACAAATGACGGCGTGTGCCCGCAGTAATGTTTCTCCGATAAATGACGATGAGAGCTCGCGTGCTCCTACTTTTATACTCCTCGCGCTCGTTGTTCTCCGCGCTGCTCTCTGATTGGCTGGCGCTCCTCAGTCGCTCGCTGCTCGCCTGAGAGTTCACATCTCCCACTTCTCTCGCTGTACTATACTCTCCTATCGATTCTCTATCGCTCTTACATTACTCTACTTTTTCAGCTTTTATATGTACTCGTATTAATAATGATATTCTTTCTGTTCGCAGGTACAGGTTTGGACTATTCATCGTTGGAAAGTGTTTCTTATATCTATTTGACAATGTATTTATATTAGTAATAAGATATATGTAACTTTGGAAAAATAAAGACTTTGATGAAAAATTATGCCTTCTTAATTCGCGAAAAATTTTACCGGTTCTAGTACCAAATTTTTAGATGTACGTTACACCTGAACGCTTCTATGTCGCGATATGCCTGGGAGCCCATATATCCGATTACAGGATATAAACGCAACTGCCACTCGTACAAACTGCCCTACACGTTGTATTACGGTAGAATCCGTCTGTTTGCATGAAACTACACGGGTTACGTGCGCGAGCATGACGCCCGGACGCTTCTATGTCGCGATATGCGTGGGAGCCTATATATCCGATTACAGGATATAAACGCAACTGCCACGCGTATAAACGGTCCTACACGCTGTATTACGGTAGAATCCGTCTGTTTGCATCAAACTACACGGGTTAGGTGCGCGAGCATGATGCCTGAACGCTTCTATGTCGCGATATGCCTGGGAGCCCATATATCCGATTACAGGATATAAACGCAACTGCCACTCGTACAAACTGCCCTACACGTTGTATTACGGTAGAATCCGTCTGTTTGCATGAAACTACACGGGTTACGTGCGCGAGCATGACGCCCGGACGCTTCTATGTCCCGATATGCCCGGGAGCCCATATATCCGATTACAGGATATAAACGCAACTGCCACTCGTACAAACGGTCCTACACGCTGTATTACGGTAGAATCCGTCTGTTTGCATCAAACTACACGGGTTCGGTGTGCGAGCATGACGCCTGAACGCTTCTATGTCGCGATATGCCTGGGAGCCCATATATCCGATTACAGGATATAAAATCAAACTGCCACTCGTACAAACGGTCCTACACGTTGTATTAGGGTAGAATCCGTCTGTTTGCATGAAACTACACGGGTTACGTGCGCGAGCATGACGCCCGGACGCTTCTATGTCGCGATATGCGTGGGAGCCTATATATCCGATTACAGGATATAAACGCAACTGCCACGCGTATAAACGGTCCTACACGCTGTATTACGGTAGAATCCGTCTGTTTGCATCAAACTACACGGGCTAGGTGCGCGAGCATGACGCCTGAACGCTTCTATGTCGCGATATGCCTGGGAGCCCATATATCCGATTGCAGGATATAAACGCAACTGCCACTCCTATAAACGGTCCTACACGTTGTATTACGGTAGAATCCGTCTGTTTGCATCAAACTACACGGATTACCTGCGCGAGCATGACGCCTGGACGCTTCTATGTCGCGATATGCGTGGGAGCCTATATATCCGATTACAGGATATAAACGCAACTGCCACGCGTATAAACGGTCCTACACGCTGTATTACGGTAGAATCCGTCTGTTTGCATGAAACTACATTGGTTAGGTGCGCGAGCATGAAGCCTGAACGCTTCTATGTCGCGATATGCGTGGGAGCCTATATATCCGATTACAGGATATAAACGCAACTGCCACGCGTATAAACGGTCCTACACGCTGTATTACGGTAGAATCCGTCTGTTTGCATCAAACTACACGGGTTAGGTGCGCGAGCATGACGCCTGAACGCTTCTATGTCGCGATATGCCTGGGAGCCCATATATCCGATTGCAGGATATAAACGCAACTGCCACTCCTATAAACGGTCCTACACGTTGTATTACGGTAGAATCCGTCTGTTTGCATGAAACTACACGGGTTACGTGCGCGAGCATGACGCCTGGACGCTTCTATGTCGCGATATTCCTTGGAGCCCGTATATCCGATTACAGGATATAAACGCAACTGCCACTCGTACAAACGGTCCTACACGCTGTATTACGGTAGAATCCGTCTGTTTGCATCAAACTACACGGGTTAGGTGCGCGAGCATGACGCCTGAACGCTTCTATGTCGCGATATGCCTGGGAGCCCATATATCCGATTACAGGATATAAAATCAAACTGCCACTCGTACAAACGGTCCTACACGTTGTATTACGGTAGAATTCGTCTCTTTGCATCAAACTACACGGGTTACCTGCGCGAGCATGACGCCTGGACGGTTCTATGTCGCGATATGCCTGGGAGCCCATATATCCGATTGCAGGATATAAACGCAACTGCCACTCCTATAAACGGTCCTACACGTTGTATTACGGTAGAATTCGTCTGTTTGCATGAAACTACACGGGTTCCGTGCGCGAGCATGACGCCTGGACGCTTCTATGTCGCGATATGCGTGGGAGCCTATATATCCGATTACAGGATATAAACGCAACTGCCACGCGTATAAACGGTCCTACACGTTGTATTACGGTAGAATCCGTCTGTTTGCATCAAACTACACGGGTTAGGTGCGCGAGCATGACGCCTGAACGCTTCTATGTCGCGATATGCCTGGGAGCCCATATATCCGATTACAGGATATAAAATCAAACTGCCACTCGTACAAACGGTCCTACACGTTGTATTACGGTAGAATTCGTCTGTTTGCATCAAACTACACGGGTTACCTGCGCGAGCATGACGCCTGGACGGTTCTATGTCGCGATATGCCTGGGAGCCCATATATCCGATTGCAGGATATAAACGCAACTGCCACTCCTATAAACGGTCCTACACGTTGTATTACGGTAGAATTCGTCTGTTTGCATGAAACTACACGGGTTCCGTGCGCGAGCATGACGCCTGGACGCTTCTATGTCGCGATATGCGTGGGAGCCTATATATCCGATTACAGGATATAAACGCAACTGCCACGCGTATAAACGGTCCTACACGTTGTATTACGGTAGAATCCGTCTGTTTACATCAAACTACACGGGTTACGTGCGCGAGCATGACGCCTGGACGGTTCTATGTCGCGATATTCCTTGGAGCCCGTATATCCGATTACAGGATATAAACGCAACTGCCACTCGTACAAACGGTCCTACACGCTGTATTACGGTAGAATCCGTCTGTTTGCCTCAAACTACACGGGTTAGGTGCGCGAGCATGACGCCTGAACGCTTCTATGTCGCGATATGCCTGGGAGCCCATATATCCGATTACAGGATATAAACGCAACTGCCACTCGTACAAAGGGTCCTACACGTTGTATTACGGTAGAATCCGTCTGTTTGCATCAAACTACACGGATTACCTGCGCGAGCATGACGCCTGGACGCTTCTATGTCGCGATATGCGTGGGAGCCTATATATCCGATTACAGGATATAAACGCAACTGCCACGCGTATAAACGGTCCTACACGCTGTATTACGGTAGAATCCGTCTGTTTGCATGGAAACTACATTGGTTAGGTGCGCGAGCATGACGCCTGAACGCTTCTATGTCGCGATATGCCTGGGAGCCCATATATCCGATTACAGGATATAAACGAAACTGCCACTCGTACAAACGGACCTACACGTTGTATTACGGTAGAATCCGTCTGTTTGCATGAAACTACACGGGTTACGTGCGCGAGCATGACGCCTGGACGCTTCTATGTCGCGATATTCCTTGGAGCCCGTATATCCGATTACAGGATATAAACGCAACTGCCACTCGTACAAACAGCCCTACACGTTGTATTACGGTAGAATCCGTCTGTTTGCATCAAACTACACGGGTTACCTGCGCGATCATGACGCCTGGACGGTTCTATGTCGCGATATGCCTGGGAGCCCATATATCCGATTGCAGGATATAAACGCAACTGCCACTCCTACAAACGGTCCTACACGTTGTATTACGGTAGAATCCGTCTGTTTGCATGAAACTACACGGGTTACGTGCGCGAGCATGACGCCTGGACGCTTCTATGTCGCGATATTCCTTGGAGCCCATATATCCGATTGCAGGAAATAAACGCAACTGCCACTCGTACAAACGGCCCTACGCGTTGTATTACGGTAGAATACGTCTGTTTGCATCAAACTACACGGGTTACGTGCGCGAGCATGACGCCTGGACGCTTCTATGTCCCGATATGCCCGGGAGCCCATATATCCGATTACAGGATATAAACGCAACTGCCACGCGTATAAACGGTCCTACACGTTGTATTACGGTAGAATCCGTCTGTTTGCATCAAACTACACCGGTTACGTGCGCGAGCATGACGCCTGGACGCTTCTATGTCGCGATATTCCTTGGAGCCCATATATCCGATTGCAGGAAATAAACGCAACTGCCACTCGTACAAACGGCCCTACGCGTTGTATTACGGTAGAATACGTCTGTTTGCATCAAACTACACGGGTTACGTGCGCGAGCATGACGCCTGGACGCTTCTATGTCCCGATATGCCCGGGAGCCCATATATCCGATTACAGGATATAAACGCAACTGCCACTCGTACAATCGGTCCTACACGCTGTATTACGGTAGAATCCGTCTGCTTGCATCAAACTACACGGGTTCGGTGCGCGAGCATGACGCCTGAACGCTTCTATGTCGCGATATGCCTGGGAGCCCATATATCCGATTACAGGATATAAAATCAAACTGCCACTCGTACAAACGGTCCTACACGTTGTATTACGGTAGAATTCGTCTGTTTGCATCAAACTACACGGGTTACCTGCGCGAGCATGACGCCTGGACGCTTCTATGTCGCGATATGCGTGGGAGCCTATATATCCGATTACAGGATATAAACGCAACTGCCACGCGTATAAACGGTCCTACACGTTGTATTACGGTAGAATCCGTCTGTTTGCATCAAACTACACCGGTTACGTGCGCGAGCATGACGCCTGGACGCTTCTATGTCGCGATATGCCTGGGAACCCATATATCCGATTGCAGGATATAAACGCAACTGCCACTCCTGTAAACGGTCCTACACGTTGTATTACGGTAGAATCCGTCTGTTTGCATGAAACTACACGGGTTACGTGCGCGAGCATGACGCCTGGACGCTTCTATGTCGCGATATTCCTTGGAGCCCATATATCCGATTGCAGGATATAAACGCAACTGCCACTCGTACAAACGGCCCTACGCGTTGTATTACGGTAGAATACGTCTGTTTGCATCAAACTACACGGGTTAGGTGCGCGAGCATGACGCCTGAACGCTTCTATGTCGCGATATGCCTGGGAGCCCATATATCCGATTACAGGATATAAACGCAACTGCCACTCGTACAAACGGTCCTACACGTTGTATTACGGTAGAATCCGTCTGTTTGCATCAAACTACACGGATTACCTGCGCGAGCATGACGCCTGGACGCTTCTATGTCGCGATATGCGTGGGAGCCTATATATCCGATTACAGGATATAAACGCAACTGCCACGCGTATAAACGGTCCTACACGCTGTATTACGGTAGAATCCGTCTGTTTGCATGAAACTACATTGGTTAGGTGCGCGAGCATGACGCCTGAACGCTTCTATGTCGCGATATGCCTGGGAGCCCATATATCCGATTACAGGATATAAACGAAACTGCCACTCGTACAAACGGACCTACACGTTGTATTACGGTAGAATCCGTCTGTTTGCATGAAACTACACGGGTTACGTGCGCGAGCATGACGCCTGGACGCTTCTATGTCGCGATATGCGTGGGAGCCTATATATCCGATTACAGGAAATAAACGCAACTGCCACGCGTATAAACGGTCCTACACGTTGTATTACGGTAGAATCCGTCTGTTTGCATCAAACTACACCGGTTACGTGCGCGAGCATGACGCCTGGACGCTTCTATGTCGCGATATGCCTGGGAACCCATATATCCGATTGCAGGATATAAACGCAACTGCCACTCCTGTAAACGGTCCTACACGTTGTATTACGGTAGAATCCGTCTGTTTGCATGAAACTACACGGGTTACGTGCGCGAGCATGACGCCTGGACGCTTCTATGTCGCGATATTCCTTGGAGCCCATATATCCGATTGCAGGATATAAACGCAACTGCCACTCGTACAAACGGCCCTACGCGTTGTATTACGGTAGAATACGTCTGTTTGCATCAAACTACACGGGTTAGGTGCGCGAGCATGACGCCTGAACGCTTCTATGTCGCGATATGCCTGGGAGCCCATATATCCGATTACAGGATATAAACGCAACTGCCACTCGTACAAACGGTCCTACACGTTGTATTACGGTAGAATCCGTCTGTTTGCATCAAACTACACGGATTACCTGCGCGAGCATGACGCCTGGACGCTTCTATGTCGCGATATGCGTGGGAGCCTATATATCCGATTACAGGATATAAACGCAACTGCCACGCGTATAAACGGTCCTACACGCTGTATTACGGTAGAATCCGTCTGTTTGCATGAAACTACATTGGTTAGGTGCGCGAGCATGACGCCTGAACGCTTCTATGTCGCGATATGCCTGGGAGCCCATATATCCGATTACAGGATATAAACGCAACTGCCACTCGTACAAACGGCCCTACGCGTTGTATTACGGTAGAATACGTCTGTTTGCATCAAACTACACGGGTTAGGTGCGCGAGCATGACGCCTGAACGCTTCTATGTCGCGATATGCCTGGGAGCCCATATATCCGATTACAGGATATAAACGCAACTGCCACTCGTACAAACGGTCCTACACGTTGTATTACGGTAGAATCCGTCTGTTTGCATCAAACTACACGGATTACCTGCGCGAGCATGACGCCTGGACGCTTCTATGTCGCGATATGCGTGGGAGCCTATATATCCGATTACAGGATATAAACGCAACTGCCACGCGTATAAACGGTCCTACACGCTGTATTACGGTAGAATCCGTCTGTTTGCATGAAACTACATTGGTTAGGTGCGCGAGCATGACGCCTGAACGCTTCTATGTCGCGATATGCCTGGGAGCCCATATATCCGATTACAGGATATAAACGAAACTGCCACTCGTACAAACGGACCTACACGTTGTATTACGGTAGAATCCGTCTGTTTGCATGAAACTACACGGGTTACGTGCGCGAGCATGACGCCTGGACGCTTCTATGTCGCGATATGCGTGGGAGCCTATATATCCGATTACAGGATATAAACGCAACTGCCACGCGTATAAACGGTCCTACACGTTGTATTACGGTAGAATCCGTCTGTTTGCATCAAACTACACCGGTTACGTGCGCGAGCATGACGCCTGGACGCTTCTATGTCGCGATATGCCTGGGAACCCATATATCCGATTGCAGGATATAAACGCAACTGCCACTCCTGTAAACGGTCCTACACGTTGTATTACGGTAGAATCCGTCTGTTTGCATGAAACTACACGGGTTACGTGCGCGAGCATGACGCCTGGACGCTTCTATGTCGCGATATTCCTTGGAGCCCATATATCCGATTGCAGGATATAAACGCAACTGCCACTCGTACAAACGGCCCTACGCGTTGTATTACGGTAGAATACGTCTGTTTGCATCAAACTACACGGGTTAGGTGCGCGAGCATGACGCCTGGACGGTTCTATGTCGCGATATGCCTGGGAGCCAATATATCCGATTGCAGGATATAAACGCAACTGCCACTCCTACAAACGGTCCTACACGTTGTATTACGGTAGAATACGTCTGTTTGCATCAAACTACACGGGTTACGTGCGCGAGCATGACGCCTGGACGCTTCTATGTCCCGATATGCCCGGGAGCCCATATATCCGATTACAGGATATAAACGCAACTGCCACTCATACAAACGGTCCTACACGCTGTATTACGGTAGAATCCGTCTGCTTGCATCAAACTACACGGGTTCGGTGCGCGAGCATGACGCCTGAACGCTTCTATGTCGCGATATGCCTGGGAGCCCATATATCCGATTACAGGATATAAAATCAAACTGCCACTCGTACAAACGGTCCTACACGTTGTATTACGGTAGAATTCGTCTGTTTGCATCAAACTACACGGGTTACCTGCGCGAGCATGACGCCTGGACGGTTCTATGTCGCGATATGCCTGGGAGCCCATATATCCGATTGCAGGATATAAACGCAACTGCCACTCCTGTAAACGGTCCTACACGTTGTATTACGGTAGAATCCGTCTGTTTGCATGAAACTACACGGGTTACGTGCGCGAGCATGACGCCTGGACGCTTCTATGTCGCGATATTCCTTGGAGCCCATATATCCGATTGCAGGATATAAACGCCACTGCCACTCGTACAAACGGCCCTACGCGTTGTATTACGGTAGAATACGTCTGTTTGCATCAAACTACACGGGTTACGTGCGCGAGCATGACGCCTGGACGCTTCTATGTCCCGATATGCCCGGGAGCCCATATATCCGATTACAGGATATAAACGCAACTGCCACTCGTACAAACGGTCCTACACGCTGTATTACGGTAGAATCCGTCTGTTTGCATCAAACTACACGGGTTCGGTGCGCGAGCATGACGCCTGAACGCTTCTATGTCGCGATATGCCTGGGAGCCCATATATCCGATTACAGGATATAAAATCAAACTGCCACTCGTACAAACGGTCCTACACGTTGTATTACGGTAGAATTCGTCTGTTTGCATCAAACTACACGGGTTACCTGCGCGAGCATGACGCCTGGACGGTTCTATGTCGCGATATGCCTGGGAGCCCATATATCCGATTGCAGGATATAAACGCAACTGCCACTCCTATAAACGGTCCTACACGTTGTATTACGGTAGAATCCGTCTGTTTGCATGAAACTACACGGGTTCCGTGCGCGAGCATGACGCCTGGACGCTTCCATGTCGCGATATTCCTTGGAGCCCGTATATCCGATTACAGGATATAAACGCAACTGCCACTCGTACAAACGGTCCTACACGCTGTATTACGGTAGAATCCGTCTGTTTGCATCAAACTACACGGGTTAGGTGCGCGAGCATGACGCCTGAACGCTTCTATGTCGCGATATGCCTGGGAGCCCATATATCCGATTACAGGATATAAACGCAACTGCCACTCGTACAAACGGTCCTACACGTTGTATTACGGTAGAATCCGTCTGTTTGCATCAAACTACACGGATTACCTGCGCGAGCATGACGCCTGGACGCTTCTATGTCGCGATATGCGTGGGAGCCTATATATCCGATTACAGGATATAAACGCAACTGCCACGCGTATAAACGGTCCTACACGCTGTATTACGGTAGAATCCGTCTGTTTGCATGAAACTACATTGGTTAGGTGCGCGAGCATGACGCCTGAACGCTTCTATGTCGCGATATTCCTTGGAGCCCGTATATCCGATTACAGGATATAAACGCAACTGCCACGCGTATAAACGGTCCTACACGCTGTATTACGGTAGAATCCGTCTGTTTGCATGAAACTACACGGATTACCTGCGCGAGCATGACGCCTGGACGCTTCTATGTCGCGATATGCGTGGGAGCCTATATATCCGATTACAGGATATAAACGCAACTGCCACGCGTATAAACGGTCCTACACGCTGTATTACGGTAGAATCCGTCTGTTTGCATGAAACTACATTGGTTAGGTGCGCGAGCATGACGCCTGAACGCTTCTATGTCGCGATATGCCTGGGAGCCCATATATCCGATTACAGGATATAAACGAAACTGCCACTCGTACAAACGGACCTACACGTTGTATTACGGTAGAATCCGTCTGTTTGCATGAAACTACACGGGTTACGTGCGCGAGCATGACGCCTGGACGCTTCTATGTCGCGATATGCCTGGGAGCCCATATATCCGATTGCAGGATATAAACGCAACTGCCACTCCTGCAAACGGTCCTACAGGTTGTATTACGGTAGAATCCGTCTGTTTGCATGAAACTACACGGGTTACGTGCGCGAGCATGACGCCTGGACGCTTCTATGTCGCGATATTCCTTGGAGCCCATATATCCGATTGCAGGAAATAAACGCAACTGCCACTCGTACAAACGGCCCTACGCGTTGTATTACGGTAGAATACGTCTGTTTGCATCAAACTACACGGGTTACGTGCGCGAGCATGACGCCTGGACGCTTCTATGTCCCGATATGCCCGGGAGCCCATATATCCGATTACAGGATATAAACGCAACTGCCACTCGTACAAACGGTCCTACACGCTGTATTACGGTAGAATCCGTCTGCTTGCATCAAACTACACGGGTTCGGTGCGCGAGCATGACGCCTGAACGCTTCTATGTCGCGATATGCCTGGGAGCCCATATATCCGATTACAGGATATAAAATCAAACTGCCACTCGTACAAACGGTCCTACACGTTGTATTACGGTAGAATTCGTCTGTTTGCATCAAACTACACGGGTTACCTGCGCGAGCATGACGCCTGGACGGTTCTATGTCGCGATATGCCTGGGAGCCCATATATCCGATTGCAGGATATAAACGCAACTGCCACTCCTATAAACGGTCCTACACGTTGTATTACGGTAGAATCCGTCTGTTTGCATGAAACTACACGGGTTCCGTGCGCGAGCATGACGCCTGGACGCTTCTATGTCGCGATATGCGTGGGAGCCTATATATCCGATTACAGGATATAAACGCAACTGCCACGCGTATAAACGGTCCTACACGTTGTATTACGGTAGAATCCGTCTGTTTGCATCAAACTACACCGGTTACGTGCGCGAGCATGACGCCTGGACGCTTCTATGTCGCGATATGCCTGGGAACCCATATATCCGATTGCAGGATATAAACGCAACTGCCACTCCTGTAAACGGTCCTACACGTTGTATTACGGTAGAATCCGTCTGTTTGCATGAAACTACACGGGTTACGTGCGCGAGCATGACGCCTGGACGCTTCTATGTCGCGATATTCCTTGGAGCCCATATATCCGATTGCAGGATATAAACGCCACTGCCACTCGTACAAACGGCCCTACGCGTTGTATTACGGTAGAATACGTCTGTTTGCATCAAACTACACGGGTTACGTGCGCGAGCATGACGCCTGGACGCTTCTATGTCCCGATATGCCCGGGAGCCCATATATCCGATTACAGGATATAAACGCAACTGCCACTCGTACAAACGGTCCTACACGCTGTATTACGGTAGAATCCGTCTGTTTGCATCAAACTACACGGGTTCGGTGCGCGAGCATGACGCCTGAACGCTTCTATGTCGCGATATGCCTGGGAGCCCATATATCCGATTACAGGATATAAAATCAAACTGCCACTCGTACAAACGGTCCTACACGTTGTATTACGGTAGAATTCGTCTGTTTGCATCAAACTACACGGGTTACCTGCGCGAGCATGACGCCTGGACGGTTCTATGTCGCGATATGCCTGGGAGCCCATATATCCGATTGCAGGATATAAACGCAACTGCCACTCCTATAAACGGTCCTACACGTTGTATTACGGTAGAATCCGTCTGTTTGCATGAAACTACACGGGTTCCGTGCGCGAGCATGACGCCTGGACGCTTCCATGTCGCGATATTCCTTGGAGCCCGTATATCCGATTACAGGATATAAACGCAACTGCCACTCGTACAAACGGTCCTACACGCTGTATTACGGTAGAATCCGTCTGTTTGCATCAAACTACACGGGTTAGGTGCGCGAGCATGACGCCTGAACGCTTCTATGTCGCGATATGCCTGGGAGCCCATATATCCGATTACAGGATATAAACGCAACTGCCACTCGTACAAACGGTCCTACACGTTGTATTACGGTAGAATCCGTCTGTTTGCATCAAACTACACGGATTACCTGCGCGAGCATGACGCCTGGACGCTTCTATGTCGCGATATGCGTGGGAGCCTATATATCCGATTACAGGATATAAACGCAACTGCCACGCGTATAAACGGTCCTACACGCTGTATTACGGTAGAATCCGTCTGTTTGCATGAAACTACATTGGTTAGGTGCGCGAGCATGACGCCTGAACGCTTCTATGTCGCGATATGCCTGGGAGCCCATATATCCGATTACAGGATATAAACGAAACTGCCACTCGTACAAACGGACCTACACGTTGTATTACGGTAGAATCCGTCTGTTTGCATGAAACTACACGGGTTACGTGCGCGAGCATGACGCCTGGACGCTTCTATGTCGCGATATGCCTGGGAACCCATATATCCGATTGCAGGATATAAACGCAACTGCCACTCCTATAAACGGTCCTACACGTTGTATTACGGTAGAATCCGTCTGTTTGCATGAAACTACACGGGTTCCGTGCGCGAGCATGACGCCTGGACGCTTCTATGTCGCGATATGCGTGGGAGCCTATATATCCGATTACAGGATATAAACGCAACTGCCACGCGTATAAACGGTCCTACACGTTGTATTACGGTAGAATCCGTCTGTTTGCATCAAACTACACCGGTTACGTGCGCGAGCATGACGCCTGGACGCTTCTATGTCGCGATATGCCTGGGAACCCATATATCCGATTGCAGGATATAAACGCAACTGCCACTCCTGTAAACGGTCCTACACGTTGTATTACGGTAGAATCCGTCTGTTTGCATGAAACTACACGGGTTACGTGCGCGAGCATGACGCCTGGACGCTTCTATGTCGCGATATTCCTTGGAGCCCATATATCCGATTGCAGGATATAAACGCAACTGCCACTCGTACAAACGGCCCTACGCGTTGTATTACGGTAGAATACGTCTGTTTGCATCAAACTACACGGGTTAGGTGCGCGAGCATGACGCCTGAACGCTTCTATGTCGCGATATGCCTGGGAGCCCATATATCCGATTACAGGATATAAACGCAACTGCCACTCGTACAAACGGTCCTACACGTTGTATTACGGTAGAATCCGTCTGTTTGCATCAAACTACACGGATTACCTGCGCGAGCATGACGCCTGGACGCTTCTATGTCGCGATATGCGTGGGAGCCTATATATCCGATTACAGGATATAAACGCAACTGCCACGCGTATAAACGGTCCTACACGCTGTATTACGGTAGAATCCGTCTGTTTGCATGAAACTACATTGGTTAGGTGCGCGAGCATGACGCCTGAACGCTTCTATGTCGCGATATGCCTGGGAGCCCATATATCCGATTACAGGATATAAAATCAAACTGCCACTCGTACAAACGGTCCTACACGTTGTATTACGGTAGAATTCGTCTGTTTGCATCAAACTACACGGGTTACCTGCGCGAGCATGACGCCTGGACGCTTATATGTCGCGATATGCGTGGGAGCCTATATATCCGATTAC
Source organism: Trypoxylon attenuatum (assembly GCA_963989405.1). Taxonomy (NCBI): domain Eukaryota; kingdom Metazoa; phylum Arthropoda; class Insecta; order Hymenoptera; family Crabronidae; genus Trypoxylon; species Trypoxylon attenuatum. The sequence goes on along the minus strand of OZ022492.1, from coordinate 6,947,661 downwards.
AGGATATAAACGCAACTGCCACGCGTATAAACGGTCCTACACGTTGTATTACGGTAGAATCCGTCTGTTTGCATCAAACTACACCGGTTACGTGCGCGAGCATGACGCCTGGACGCTTCTATGTCGCGATATGCCTGGGAACCCATATATCCGATTGCAGGATATAAACGCAACTGCCACTCCTGTAAACGGTCCTACACGTTGTATTACGGTAGAATCCGTCTGTTTGCATGAAACTACACGGGTTACGTGCGCGAGCATGACGCCTGGACGCTTCTATGTCGCGAT